>PVLA01001443.1:0-358701 GCA_004027455.1 Hydrochoerus hydrochaeris | reverse complement strand
TTTACTAAAGTTGTTATTTCTATCTTTACATGGGAGAGTACTTCTAATTTGATTTCCTCTATAGCCTGATGCAGTTGTTTTTTTATTTCACTCACTATCTTTTCAGAGATTCCCAGTGTGTTACTTTTGGGGTCCTCTATTTCAATGTCTCCTATACTTGCTTCTGGTGAACTATATGTTTGAGACTGCATTTTGCTTTTTAATTTTGTCATTTTCATTCTGCCTGGTGTTTTCTATGTGTAGGAGGGGATCATACACACTCTTTTCAGACACACCAAAGTCGTACAGTTAGTTGTAGGGGGTTTTACTATTGGCCCTGTTTATCCCCTGTACACCTCTATTTTAGGGGTATACTCACCACACTGATACAGTCAATCTGCTGTAGTCCAAGGTTTGCCACCTGGGAGCAAAATTCCAAATTTTCTCACACTAACTGGATCCCGCTGAGATCTTCTGATGTTCCAGGTGGGAGGTGGGCCCAGCTGAAGCGGTCCAGGGCAGTTTTCAGTCTTGGGCGGGCCTCCTCGATGTTCCCGGTGGCAGGGTGGGCCCACGGTGGTGGTTCCGGGCAGCTCACCCATGATGCAGGCTTCCGCTAAGTTCCCGGTGGCAGGGCCAGCCCTCGGTAGAGGTTCCGGGCAGTTTACCCCTGATGCAGGCTTCCGCTAAGTTCCAGCTGGCAGGGCAGGCCCACGGGGGAGGTTCCGGGCAGCTTACCCCTGATGCAGGCTTCCACTAAGTTCCCGCCGGCAGGGCGGGCCCATGGTGGTGTTCCGGGCAGCTTAACCCCTGATCTTTTTTGTTCTTATTTTTAGTTGTTATTTTTACAAACGGTTTGCACTAAACTACCTGGACTGAACTTAAATTTGTAATTCTCCTGCCATACCTTCCTAGTGTTCTGGGATTATAGGCATCTGTCAGCATTCCTAGCTTCTTTTTCTTTTTTCTATCAAAATAAACTACCACAGAGTCAAATTCTTGCCTCAAAAAAAAAATTCTGTTTTATTTGTTTTCACTTAATCATCTTTTTTTTTGGGGGGGGGGGTACCGGGGATCAAACTCATGACTGCACACTTTAATCATTCTTTTAGAAGAGAAATTTTACTTTATAAATATGAAAAGATACATGAGATCCTAAGAGTTTCAGTATTGATTTTACAATGTTATCGAACATTAGCAGTTATCTAGACATTTTTCTACTTGTTTTGAGGCATTATTTCAGATACCCTGGACATCCTGAAATTCAACTGTCTTATAAAAACCATATTGAGGGATATGAATATTTCATTTTTATGCTAATTTAGCAATGTGAAATGTCCTGTCAGCTCCACTACACTCATGTGAATCAAACAATTTAATCTGTTTAACTCACTTTCCCGATACTGCATACACAAAATTTTTAATATTTTAATTTATTTTCAGTCATGAGGGTCACTTATCACTTTGAGTATATTTGATGTTTTAATATGAATATTATATCTGAATTCTGAATCTTAGGGATTACACTGATTTGTAGTTTAATATCATTCTCTATATAAAATGTATCTCCTGTATAGAAAGATCATGCAAATAGAAAATTTTGTAACTATTTTGATTTCATACTCATATTTTTTGCATAAATATCACCACTAATATTTTGCTATATATGCTTTTGGTTGCTTTCACTAACTTTGATTTTACTAATCTTGATTCATTTATTCAACAAATTTTTTAATGTCCTCTACACTAGGCCCCTATACTAATAAGTTTAAAATTTGACAACTACATGGTCCCTACATTTTAAAATATATTAATATGTACAAAATTGTAAATATTTACATATTATACTTTGTGTGATCAAAATATGTGAATATTTAAATTTCTCAAAATCATATTACTGTAAAAGATTCATTGTGATTTATCCCCCTACAAATTATTTGCTTTCACTTGGAGCAAACTTAGCCTGTCATTCTTGCCACTTTCTGAAGCAGTTCTGGAAATCCCATTCGTGAGTGACTTTACCGGGTAGGACCAAAACTACACTGAATGCTACTTCCAAGTGCCATTCAATGGAAAGGCAGGAGGCAGGCTGGTTAAATCATTAATGTGTCTTCATTTACCTTATTCACTGAACCTAGCACCATGCAACCTCTGGCTCTTTCTCACAGGTATATATTTTTATTCCATTCAGGACATCAAGGCAGCCATAACAGCACAGTTTAAAGACACTTATGAATGGTAATCTCCAGAACTGCTTCTGAAAGTGGCAAGAGCCAGGCATGGTGCTCCCAGCATTCAGCAGGCTGAGATAGAATTGCCACAGGTTCAAGGACAACCTGGGCTACATTGTGAGTTCAAGGCTGGTCTGAATTGTGTAGTAAAACTGTGTCTCAGAAAAGAAACAAAAAGAAAGAAAAAAAGAAAGAGAGAGAAAGAAAGAGGCAAAAACAATGGGTTAAGTTCATTCAACATGGGTGGGAGTATTTTGAGAGAGATTAATAGCCACGTATCTTTAAAATTTAAATATTAGCCCAGCATGGTGGTACATGCCTGTAATCCTAGCCCTCCAGAGGCTGAGGCAGGAGGATCACTGTGAGTTTGAGGCCAGCCTGGACTGCATAGTGAAACCCTGTCTCAAAAAGATAAAAAAATTTTAAAAAATAAAATTTAAATATTTACTGTATTTTTCAATCATATATTACAATATAGATTGATATATTTAGTTTATTTCCTTTGGATTGCATACTGATTTCTAGAACCCCTGAAATTCTATAATGAATATAATGAATTCTAAAATAATTTTTGAAGGTGTTTAGATTTTCACTTTCTTACATTGCACAGGGTAATTTTTATAAAATGCAAACAAAAACTGAGTCTAAAAATGAAATTTAGTTATTGTGGTAGAATTATGACAACAGTTTCAAAGTACATGATGAAGAAAAGTATTTGATACCTTCATCGTTTGTATTTCAAGATGTAATTTAAATTTTTTATTTAACAATCCTTTCTCTTCTTTTACTGCACTGTATTTTCTCAGGTTTCTTCTTGTTTTTATTTCTTCCTGAATGAATCAGTTTGGGAATTCTCTTTGGACATGACTCTGGGTGGTCCTCAGATTCCCTAGCTCCCTGATCACTAATTTTGTTTAAAGTTATATTTTATATAATGAGTTAAAAGATGTATATGCTCCCTCCCATCTGAGGTCTTTAATGGTAAAATTACAAATTTAGCCATCACTTTACTAGAGACTGTTGAAACAAGAAAATACAGCCATTTGGGACCTCCTAACAATTGTGGCCACTGTATACCCTACCTTATTTTTAGTTTCAGTTGTCATTTAAAAACGTCAACAAAAGTAGTTCGTTGGGTTGGGTTTTGTTTCGTTTTGTTTTGGGAGATCAAACTCACCACTGCGTGCTTGCAAGGCAGGCGCTTATGCCACTGTGCTAAATCCCCAGCTCCCAGTAGTTCGTTTTTGACTGCCTTACCATGGGAAATATTTTAGACACTAACTAAGTAGGCCAAAAAGAATAGAAAGCCTGGATTAAAAGAAAAGTAGTCAAGAAAGTGAGCAGTAAGGGGACCTCTTAAAGAGCAAAGGAAATTTCCAAGTTGATAAGAGAACCTAGAAATTGCTTAGACTCTAGGTAAGAGGGATAAGCCCCTTGCTTTCCCCTGTTCCACAGTGCTTCTCATTCTGTTGAAGTTTTTCTGCCTTCCTAGGCTATTTTTACTGTTCCATCAACAGACTGCTTACTGTACCAGAGGCTTCATAGACTACCCACTAATTCCTAAAGAAAGCACAGCTCCCTCATCTTCATAAAGCAGTGCTAGCCACCAGCTAAATCTGCCTGATTTTACCCTCACTTTTTTTTTCACGTTTTCTTTCCTCCAGCCAATGGGAAGTTAACTGCCTCATTAAGTGTGGCTTCTGCTTCTCCCATCTCATATTTCCTGTTTGGCCTGGAAATGAGCCATCATCTTTAATAGTTGTAGTTCTGCCATAACTGAGATGCAGCTGTTCATGAAGCTGAAGCAGGCCTTCCCTCACCTCTTCTACTGTCTCACATTAGCTGTTTGTTCCTTCTTTGTTTTTACTATGGAATCATAAGCTCCTTGTGTGACAAAGAAACCAGCTTGATATTTCTTCCATAGTACCTAGCACATTGCCTTCCTTACAAACCTAGCAATGAAAAGGTGTTAGGTGAATAGTAGAAAGAAACCTCATTAAAATTAGGTATGCTTAACAAATTTCACATTCTTTTGCCCGATTATGTATTTTATTCTGTGTAGAAATAAAGATAGATACTTGAGTATTTCTTATTAGAGACTTTCAGTACTGCTCACAGTGAAATTCAGTCAGTGAAATGTGTCTAGCAGAACAGTACCTCCCATCCAGCACTGATGTCTGAGCACTGCAATACAGTACTGTAGGTACCCAGGCCTGGCCATCATGCCACGGGAAGAAAGACCACAGTAACCTGTGCTTCCTGGTAGAGTTCTCACTTCAGAATGTAATTCTTTTCCTAATAAATTATGTGCATTATATTGCCTGTGATATTTAATGTTTTTAACTGTTACAAATAAGTCAGTTGTTGATGTGTATGAGGAAAAGTGTTAAAAATATTTTTCTCATGCTCAATTTTTCTGTTTGAACTAAATCCAATTGTATTTAAATGTTCGTAATTCAAATAAAATATCTGTGCCAACATTTTGAGAATAAACAATTGCCAAGCAAAACCTGACAGCATATTTCTTGGTCAGTATAAAAAACTGTGTACATAGAGTGAACAGCTATCAGCTATCTTGAAATGAGCTCATATGCAAATATGAACACACCTCAATTAAAATTACATCATATATATTAAAACTTCCTCTAGAGTCTACAGAATGTTCAGGAAAAATATAGTGAACTTGACCTTAAGTACCTTGCCTCATTTTCTTTTTGTCATTTCCAGCTACCAGGCTCTCCAAAGAAAACAACTTATTTGTTTTAGTTTTGTGTGTGCCTTGAGCTTTATTCCAATTTGCTGCTGTTAAAAAAAATTGAAATGATCCCGAACACAGCTATTGTTTTTCTGCTTTTTCCCTGTAACTGATATTTAAACATCAGAGATACTCTGGTACTTTTATATTGTAGGGTGTATATAAGATCATATTTTCCCTAAAGGTATCACTGTACAGAATTTTTTTTCCTTAAATGTTAGCCTTGTTTTTAGAAGTCATCTCACTGGTAGCCTTTTGATTTTATAGACTAACTGTGGAGGAATAACTGAAGTGTGGTCATACTAGAAGCAAGGGAATGGATTAAGAAAAATTTTTGGAATATGTTAATCAGGTTTTTAAAAATCCTATTGTGGTTATCTATCAAAACTCATGTTGTAGTGATCAGTGACCTTAAACTAAGACATGTTGTCAGGACTTCTTGTAAGGCTGAAATTTAACAATGATCTGCGTCCATCAAGACTTCTATTATTATGACAACTCCCATGTAAATGCTTACTGTATCTATTATGATAGTTCTTGTAGGATGCTTTCAAATTTTTATTCAGTCTGTTGGAATTGTTTCTTGAGGTTCACCTTTGATTAACTCTGTTAAAATGATATATAAAAATTATATTTGTCATGTACATGTCACTCTTTAACATTGTCAGTTTTTCCTTATATTTAGTAAATATATACAACATTGTATATTTTTAAATATGTGTCCTAAAGAAGTAGTAATTATGTGTTGATATGTTTTTGGAATGCCTATGTAGTTCAGCGGATTTTCCTGGCAGCAGGTAAATAGTCAAAATAGAAAATATGTGAATGATTAAAAAAGAAATCCAAATGTTGCCAAAAGTGACAATGCCAATGAGTAGATAAAAATATAAGTTGAGAGGTTCAATTGGTAAAGTTTTAGTAAATATGTAGCACAGAAAAGAAAGACATTTGAAATGTCAAAATGTTGAAGATATTTTTAATTTGATATTGTGAGCTTATAAAGAGAATGTATTAAATGAATTTCATCTTCAAATTGATATTGTTCTTTATCAGAAGAAAAAAGAAGGCATGGAAATTTAGGCTCAAAAGTAATGCTGCATACCAAACTCACTTTAACTACTATCTAGCCATAACAAGAAATAAATTTTTAGCTGAAGCTAAGGTTCTTTGATCTTACTTTTAAACCTTCTTGTCCTCCCAATGAATGAAATAGTCTTTTCTCAAACAAGCCTTATACTACTTGATAGGACCATTATTTTTAAGAAGATTTAAAATGTGGTCTGGAAAATTATATTGACCCTATGTGGCATATTTGCTATTCGTAGTCTAGTGAAATAAGCTAGAAGTGGATGAAGAATGCAGGTTAGAAAGAAAACCAGATGCTAGATATTAGAAATAGAAAGGTTTTCCAGCAATGAGACTTTTCATTTCAGGACTAGATTTTTGTTGGAACATGTGGCATTATGGTGAATATTGTTTTTCTCTCCAGCTGTTACACATCTGTATTGAAGGCTGGGGCAATTGGCGTTGGTCAGAGCCCTTCAGTGTGGACCATGCTGGGACATTTATTAGAACAATCCAGTATAAGGGTCGTACTGCTTCACTCGTCATCAAGGTTCAGCAACTCAGTGGAGTACAAAAACAGGTAAGTTTCTTTGTGTTCATGATCCATACAACTCTTAAATATTTGTAGTCATGGAGATTAAATCTTACGAGTAATGCAAATAGTTGATAATAAAAATATCGCAGTGGTTATGCCTACCACTACCATGCACAAGTGCTTGTTGATGATCCTGATGATGATGATGGTTCAACCCATTTTACAAGAGCTGCTAACGAGCAGTAAAATTTACTGATTTGAGTTTCACCTCTTCTCCCTGTCAGCACCTACATTCTGGTAGAGGTGCTAATGAGCTGTGAAATAGCCAAAAGGCCTTCATTTGAGAAGGAAAAGAAGCAAAGGGTGGTAGGAACTCTGGATAATCCACCAGTGGATAACCAGGATTTGGTTCTCATGCATGTGAGAAGAATCTGTGTCATGATGCTCTCCTGTGACAAAGAGGGCCTGGGTCTTCAGCAAACTTTTCTTTTTCTAGGAGGCAATATTAACTACAGTAAAAATTCACTACAGTCTAACTCTTGGCATATAAAACTTCAGCTCTCAGCACATTTTTTTTTTTTTTTACGTATTTTATAAAACTTCCTTTTGGCTGTTTTTGAAGTTCTAAGACTGCAAAAGGAAAAAAAGTAGCTGACACTTTTTGTGTTCTTAAGATGTGAAAATGTGGTTTCTAAAAGATGGTTTTGAAAAAAAAAGTGGTTTTGAAGCATGGAGCATATGACAAGAGCAGAAAGAAAAAAGGAAGTATTAAAATTGGAAAACTGACTTTACTGTACACATAACTGCATTTGTCATAAGAGTTTTAAGATACATAGGCATCTGGATTGTAACAGTCAACCCAGAGTTTATGTGAACTGAGGACATGATGGAAACAGCATTCAGTCCCTGGAAAAGGGAAGCTCTTCCTATGGAACACAAAGGGTTCTTCTATTGCTCTATGCCAAGAAACAAACAGGAAGCAACTGGCAAGAGGAACAGTAGGCCCCATACCATATACATTCCTGATCTGTACCTAATCAGAGTGCTGAACTTGATGTTCTCATTATTGTGTGAGACAGAAATGAAAAGTGAACCATAGCAGAGTACAGAAAAGAAGCATGAAGAGCCTTCATAATGAACTGGTCACCTCCAAGAGTATATGCTGATTGCTTACAGTAGAACCAAATAAAATGTAAGATACCAAGTATGTGACATAATCTTCACTCTTAAATTTCAAATTTATGTATACAACTGATAGTTCCACTAAGAGGATGCAACTTGAGTCAGGTTTTGGAAAATATGTAGAATTTGGATTAAGAAAGAGTATTCCAAGAAGACAGTATAGCATAAATACACAAAGATGGAATTAATGAATCTTACTGAAGAACTTATGTGCAGACCCGGCTACTACTGTGAGCTCTGAGCTAGAGTCATAAGAGCTGGAAATGTCTCTGAGTCCTGTCTATCCCCAGGGCTCTCTTACATGGGAAGGCTCAATAAATACATACTGCTATTCTAATTCCATTATTCATGCTGTTTGAGGAATATCTTATCCACCTTCCAAACCACTAGTAAATCTGAGGAATAGCTATTCCGCCTCCATCTGAATAGTTCAGATGAGAATGCATTCCCTCATACTACCAACTATTAGGCAATCCTTCCTGAAATTTGAACCAAATCTTTCACCATTCCACTAGCTTTTACCATTCTTCAGAACTATAGCATACACATCCAGCACACAACAATGTTTTGTGGACTCCACAAGCCCCCACTCCTCTGTAGCTTTTCAAAAATGTGAGGGAAGCTAACATTTTTCCTCTTAATTTCTTTCTCTTATGCTAGTGGTTCTGTAACTTGAGCTTGCATCAGAATCTCTAGAGGACTCAACAAAGCACAGATTGCTGGATCTCACCCCCAGGGTTTCAGATCCAGGAGGTCTAGAGTATGGCCTGATTATCCCATTACTAACATATTCCCAGGGATACTGGTGCTACTGGTCTAAAGCCCATATTTTTGACTATCATAACTCTAAACTAAATCTTCCCAGTATCTTCAGCTCTTTTGCACGTAGTTGCTAAAACATTTACCAATGAGTGGAGTTGGAGAAATAGTTTCAATGGTATATCTTTGGTGATTAAAACCATAAATAGGCAACCTGTGTGTATTCCCTTACTAAGTAGGTGATCCTGAGCAAGTTATTTGACCTCTTTCTTAATCAGTCTTTTGATCAAGAAAATGAGGATAGTAATAGTGCCGTCTTCAGGAAATTAGCATAAGGATTAAATGAGTTTGTGTACACAGAGTGCTTACAGTATGCCTAGCCCATTTTCATAACCCAATAAACTTTACTTAGAACTATTGTAATGAAATATACTTAGGCATGAGTAACCAGAGTTGGACTTTTTTGTGTTACTGTAACAATGGTCCATTCTTGCATGCAAGATCATCATTTCAAGGAATGATGTTAAACTTTAGGAATAAATTAAAATACACTGTTTTCCTGCCCAGATATTATACATGCAAATGTCTCCCAAAAATGTAGTCATTTGAAAAATACATTTCTAAAAACTTCTCACAAAGGTCACATGTGTCCTTCACTCCTAACCCCTAACCCCCATATACATACACAAGCAAAATTATAAATGTCTGTTTCAATTGGATTTAATTTTACTGTCAGTTTAGTTTAACTAGTATTCAGATTAAAGTTAAAGTACATTAGAGACAGGATTTTCTCTCTAATGTACAATTGGCGAGGTTAGGAGAAAAGAAGGGAACCAAGCTTCAGAAGACCTTTGTGGATTTCTGCCTCCCTCACATCTTGGCTTCTTTCCTACTTACCCACCTGGGCCTGGAAATTTACAATAAATTGCAGCTGCCTAATTACCAAAGCTCATTTGGGGAGGTGAGTGTATGTAGATCCCTGATGTACCTTAACCACATTAATATGTCCCTGGATAATGGACAGTTGGCTAAAGCTCTTTTTAACATTAATGCTTGGTTATCTATACTCTGCCTTTCCTATACTCTTCTTGTTTCCCCCTGTTGAATGTAAATTGACCACATATAAAGTTTCCCAGGGACTTTGTACATTATTCAACTACTCATGTACACATACTTGCTTCTGTGTTTCTTGTCCCTTCATTGAAGAAACCTTTACCTCTCTAAAAGTTCAGATGTACATATGTATGTTTGTATCTTTATACATACACTTTTAATCATGGCTAAGATATCATTTTTCCAGTGCATCTGGTACTCTGGACTTACTCTTTAATATTGCTATTCTTCTTGGCACTGATCTAATAAGAGTTCTGAAACCTGCTAAGTAAAATCATATGTGGAAATCTTCAATACACATCTTTGTGGCTTTAAAAAAGGAGGGAAATTAGTGTGAAACCTGGAAATCTGTATTAAAGAGAAATCCTACATTTTAAAAAAAAGTAAGTAGCTGTCTTCAACTGATAAATTAATCTTGAAATTCTAACCATAATTTTCAAAATAAAGGCATTTTAAGGTGGCCACTTTGAAGAAAAGCAGATTGAGAGCTCCTGAACTCTGCAGCCATAAAGAAGCCCTGCTCCTATGAGCAGCCATTTTGAATTTCCCTTCATCCAAATAATCCTTTGCCTGTTTATGGATTTTCTTTTTATCAAATTTGAAAGCCTATTTAACAGGCTTTTTGGTTGAAAATGAAACTATAAAAAACCACCAGCAGTATCTTTGTCTTTAAACAAAGTGAGTCCCAAATGGTTGCAGAGAGTCTGTGGTTTCTATGAAAGACAGTGAAATTCTCTTCCAGATTTCCTAGGATCCAAAGGTTCCAAAGCAAGAGTCACGCACATATGTTACCAGGCCTGGGTATATCAAGAATAATAACAAAGTTAAATACTTCCTTCAAGTTTTCACATATTTATTTAAGTTAGATCCTGCTATGGCATCATAAGACTTATCATGAGTGTCTAGTAATCCTTAGCATATGCTAAAGAAAAGCTTGCTAGCTAATTTAGTACTCATAGTTCAGTTAACTTTTATGGTTTATTATTATGGAAGCATAGTTCAGAAGATTATAATTGCCAGTTATCTATGGGAAATATAACGGTAAAAGATGGCTTGATTTTACAAATGTGTTCTCCTATTTTAAAAAATCCAAGTGAATAGATAGTTGGGAAATAAACGTTTAAGAAAATACTAAATCTCACCAATCATGTAGTGCAAGGTAAAACCACCATGTCAATCTAGTGGGCTTGTTTTGGATAAACAATAATTCATTCATAAATAGTTATTCATCTGGGCATGATGTACATGTATAATTTCAGATACTTGAGAAGTAGAGGCAGGAGGTTCACACATATTACAAGGCCAACCTAGGCAATTTAGTGAAAGCCTGTCTCAAAAAAACCCAAAGATATTCATACTTACTTGTGTAAATAATAGCTTATTTCAAATGTTGGTTACAGATTTCTTTTGATGACATAGTTAAAATATCAACTAGTATGCTGCCACCATGAAGTTACAAAATGTGCTTTTTCATTTTCATAGCAAGTTAATTAGACCCTATTAAAATCCCCATTTTACATTTATTTTTCACATTGTATTAAGGAAGAATACAGGTTCTGTGTTGGTTAATCTCTGTGCTGTGTATGCTTCTCCGCCATCCTTCTATATTTGTCTTCCTGGGCTCAGCATGGCTCCAAAAGCAATGATCATCTCTCATAACACCATCCATGGCAGAAGAGGAGCAAGGCTTTCACTTATTATTATTAAGGCTTTCACTCCCTTATTATTAAGGATTAAAATCTTCTCTAGAGCCCTTTGCCAACCTCCTTTTCATGTTATTAACTGATCATTGGCAAAGAGAGAACAGAATCAGTTACCAGTACTATCTTGTAACAGTTGTATTACAGATATGGAGACTAAGGGAGGCATCCATCTCCCCTAAGAACTTGTCCATCTTTTGATACCTAAACCAAATCAGAGTTTTACTTGCAAAGAAAAAGGGGAACAAATTATTAAGAAGGGAACCAATAGGGTCTGCCACTTTTATGGTATGATGAGCAGCCTTTCTTTTTCTTATGGAGTCTAAGTTTTCTTAATAAGTAAGTATTTATTTTGTGAGAGAGATGCTGTGAGTGATTCTCAGCACAAGCATTAGCCCAGACTGCCTGTGTACTACCCAACACTTATTAAAAAATCTCTATGTGTACTTTTCTCCTTGTGAAGATAACCATAGTAGCACCTACTTGTAAGATTGCTGTGAGATTAAGAGAGTTATAGAACAAATAGGGAATGGGTATGAGAGATTGATTGATTGATTGATTGATTGATTGATTGACTGATTGTAAATTGGCTCCCATTATCATGGAGACAGTGAAGTCCCAGCCTCCACAGTCAGCAGAGAACAGTTGTATTATTCCTGTCCAAATCAAAATCCTGAGATGCAGCAGAGCCAGTGGTATAAATTTCAGTCCCAAATGCTACAACTTCAAGACCCAAGAAGAACCAGTGATTCAGTTCAAGTTTGAAGATTTGAACATCCCAGCTCAAGTACTCAGGCAAAATGAGTTAATTCCCTGTTACTTAGCATTTTTGTTCTAGTCGTGTCTTCAGTTGATTGGATAATGCTCATTCACACTGTAAGATGAGGGCGTCTGTTTCACATGGTCTACTAATTTCACATGTTTAATATTGTCCAGAAACATCCTCACAGATACCTTCAGAATAATGTGGACTAAATGTCTTCACATTCCATGGCCCAGTGAAGTTGACATATTAAAGTCAACTTTACTATCCTTAGGCCTATAAGTTTAATATTGTTAATATTTTATAATCTGAAAATATGTTAAAAATAAGAAATCTAGTTTGTGAAAGTTCTGTTTTCCTCAGTCATCGTAAGTACTCATATTTATTTATTATTTTTAATACTCATTTTAAAAGAGTTTGATTTCTAAAAGTATTCACTGCACAAGAATAAATTTTTCATTATCTTCTCATCTTCAAGCTATTTAAATACTTGTTGATGCCATGAACTGTATTGTAAGCTGGGAGTAAAATTGGGTAATCTTATGAGTTCAGTGGATAATTCTACATGTTTTTTTTAAGGATTTATACTCTCACAATGTGGAAGAAACTGAATAAAATGAAAATCAGGTATCTCAGTCAAATATGGTTTTAGCTTATACAGAGGTCTCTTACTGGGTTAGGGTACAACAGATCCTTAGAAATTAGCCTCAAGGAATAAGTTGGTCACAATTTCTCTCACAGTTACCAGAGCTAAATGCTAGCTTTCAGTTCTCATTCATTATTTAACAGAATTAACTGCCACCTCCCAGCTAGTCACCTTTCCTGGCTTCAGCAACACTTCCTCCTAATTCACTTCCACACTCCTGCAGCCCTTTTTCTTCAGCTGCTTGCCCCTTCTTTCTTTTCACCCTGGGTCTGCCTATGCAGTACTGGTCAACTTCTAGATTTGTACTTCCACCCATTCCTCCATGTAAACTATCCTCTATCAACATGTTTTGCATGGCTTTTATTTCACAAGTCTTTATCTCTTTTTCCATCTTCTCTCTCAAGTATGCGACCAGTGTATCTAGGTGGACACTGAACCTTGCCAGTTATCTCTTCTGTAAATACTGTAAACTCAACATAGCCATAGCAAAATTCATTCTTTCTTCAAATTTCTTTTCCTTCCTCTTATTAATAAAGTGTAAATTGATGAAGCCTTATGTATTTATATATTATCTTTTAGATTATCATCTGTGGAAGACAGATCATCTGTAGTTACTTGTCTGAAAGCATAGAACTAAAAGTTGTTCAGCATTACATTGGTCAAGATGGACATGCTGTGGTTCGAGAACATTTTGACTGCCTTACACCCAAACAGAAATTGCCTTCATACGTATTGGAAAACAGTGAACTGACAGAGTTGTGTGTGAAGGCCAAAGGGGATGAAGACTGGTCAAGAGATGTGTGCTTGGAATCCAAAGCTTCTGAGTATAGTGTTGTCATCCAGGTAAGAGAAGCAATCAGTCTAGAGTAGAGCAGCTTTAAAAATGAAAGTTTTTGATATGCTCTTCACTTAATGCAGCGTTTCATTTATTAAGCAGTGATACACAAACCTTCCTGGCAAGCATGATTCCTAAGTTCAATTCCTGGTACCAAAAAAAAAAAAAAAGGAAAGAGTATGAAATAACATAGAAAGACTTTGAAAAGTACTTCTCAGACTGTTGCCAACTCTGTCTTTCTCAATTGCAGGGAAGTTAAACCTTGGAAGAGTCTCATACATCAGGGCTTCATGCTACAATGAAGCCTGATTTTGCTTTTTTCGTTTTTTTCCCTAAAACTTTAAATATGTATAGCCTCCACACTGAGGATAAAGTGTCTTATATCAGTGTCTTATTTTGATTAATTAGTAAGCTGTTTAGTATTTAAAAGGACTCTTTCCTTTCTCGTGTGCAGGTGCCATCTTCAAACAGTTCCATTATTTATGTATGGTGTACAGTTTTGACTTTAGAACCCAACTCTCAAGTGCAACAGCGAATGGTGAGTACTTTCCCAACCCTAAAATATGGTATATGACTCTGACCTTTCCTGTTCTGAAATAAATTAAGGTCAGAGTGACCTAGGGAAGAGATTTATTACAAGTTTGTTTTAGCATCAAACAGCTGGAATACTGCAACAAAGCAAATATGAAAGTTGTTCTGTCCTTTTATTTTTATAGATTGTGTTCAGTCCTCTTTTTATCATGAAGAGTCATCTTCCAGACCCCATTATTATACATTTGGAGAAAAGAAGTCTAGGATTGAGTGAAACACAGATTATTCCAGGAAAAGGTCAGGAAAGGCCACTGCAAAACATAGAACCTGACCTTATACATCACCTCACATTTCAAGCAAGGTATTAGCAAAATACATATATTTTCTTAAGAGAAATTCAGCAGAAAAGTAATTATGTACTTTTGGGGGAGAGAGGAGCATGGATGGAATTTTTGTTGTGTTTTCTTAGAAAAATATTATTTGAAAGTTGTGCAGCCTAGTGTTTTTGTAATTCTCTTATAGTTTTAGATAAAAGTAAGCCTTTTTCATTAAGCTGAGAAAAAACCCAGAGGGATCATCAGAAAATGTAACTTAACTTAGATTTAATGGGTGGTTTATATTTTGTGTTTGTCTGTTGGTTTGCTTTTACGTCAGGGTCTCACTATGTAATTCAGACCAGCCTTCAACTTGCGTATGTATCCTAGACTAAGCTTGAACTCAGGATCCTTCTGTTTCAGACTCCCAACTAGGATATGGAGTGCCCTACCTTGCCCAGCCTTAGATTTAATTAACATGTGATTTCTGGAGTGGAAAAAGATATGACTAGAAATGTCACCCAAGCATTAGTGGATGAGGAGGAAAATCGAGGGTACAGATCATCTTAAAACTGTGTTATAAATTTCTTAGTTATTAAAAGTTGACTCAATCACACAAAAATGTATTGATCTACAGTGTATTTTATAGTTAGATTTTTAAAAAATAAATTGGAGACCACTTTAGAAATCTGGTATTTATTCTTGGGTTGTTTTGTTTTTGTTTTTCAATTTTCTAGAGAGGAATATGATCCTTCAGATTGTGCAGTTCCCATCTCAACAACCCTCATCAGGCAGATAGCCACTAAGATACACCCTAGAGGCACAGTTAATCAGATCCTGGATGACTTCTATGGGCCAGAAAAGTCACTTGAGCCCACATGGCCTTATAATAAGAAGGATTCTGACAGGTAACATTCTAAAGCAATCTTTTTGTACACACACTTCTAAATGTTAAGTAGTGGCCATTCACAAAAATATTAGACACTGTAAAATAGTACCAGAATAAAATGTGCATGTATCTGTCAGTTTCTGACCTTTCTGTCACCAAGTATATATAATTTATAGATTTTTAAACTCATAATCTAGAATGCAATTACATGAAAAGTTGCTTTTTCCTGCTTGAAAACTCAGCATTGAATGGCTGTGGTGTGAAGAGGTATTATACAGAAGCATTGTGTGTCTGGAATTCTTAAGCATATTTCATAAATACTGAAATCATCATATTTCATTGAGTCTCTTGGATGTGGTATTTGGAGCAGGAATGAACAGCTGAGTCAGTGGGATAGCCCAATGCGAGTGAAGCTGTCAATCTGGAAACCATATGTTAGAACATTGTTGATAGAACTTCTACCCTGGGCCCTGCTTATCAATCAGTCCAACTGGGACCTCTGGCTGTTTGAAGGAGAGAAGATTGTTTTACAAGTTCCTGCTGGAAAAATTATTATTCCTCCTAATTTTCAGGTACTATAACTTTTAAAACTTAACATTAATTTTCTCTCAACAAGTAGATTTTATTGTGAGGTCATATTTATAATCTTATCAGAATGAATAAGTTATGGAAAACTGTCACATAGATGCATGCATAAGGCTATGGAATGCTTTCTGATATTCAGAGGCTTCTCAGATGACTTTTTCCCCATCAGCAGCATTCCTGGTTAAAGCGTCATTAAATTTGATATGTAGTTTGTACTGGCTTATTCTCATTTCCATTGTGTGCAGGGTATTTGACAAGTATCAGGGTTGGTCTACTTCATGCATCAAAAACACATATGCTAATCTACCCCCTAAGTAGTCTTTGCATTTCTCCCAGAAATTTTCTGAAATCTTTTATGGTATTAAAGATTTGTGAACAATCATTTTGTTAGAGCTTTTTCTGTGTAAGTAGACTTGTATGTCTATAATTATCAATGTTTACCTGGTTGTTAAAGATAACATGGAATCAGTAGAGAAGAACCTAATTTACAAGATAAAAATTTTACAGGGAGATTTTATATGCTATCACAGGAAAATTAAATTTGTAAAACTAGCTCATTTCAAGAAGACATGTAAGTCTACAAGTAAACAGAGTAGGTGAAATTCCTAAATATTTTTTCTCAAAGAGAACAATTTCAGAGTATTTTGTTTTTAGTTCCAGTCTATAAACATCTTTATTCAATTGCATTTTTCCTTTTTGTTAAAATAAATAGATGCTGTTACCTTATGGAGTTGGAATGTTGACCTGTGGAAACCTAATGTTGCATATTATTCTCTTGTCAAATAAGATGAAACCTTCAGTTTTTAAGCCTTTGGTGTTCAGTTTTTTCCCTGTTACGAAAAAACATGAATTTGATTATGAGTCAGAAAAGACATTGGGAACCAAGATAAAATACTTAGGATAAGGATATTTGTTTGCCTTAGTAGACCTATTATATGACATTTAAAAATCCCTGGGATTAAAGTTTTAAAATGTTAAAGTTAAGAAAAATATTCTAAATCGAGACACTATTTTTTTAGGAAGCTTTTCAAATTGGGATATACTGGGCAAATACCAACACTGTGCACAAGTCAGTAGCAATTAAACTGGTTCATAACCTGACATCTCCAAAGTGGAAAGATGGAAATAATGGTGAAGTTGTAACATTGGATGAAGAAGCATGTGTTGATGTTGAAATAAGACTTGGAGCTTTTGGACACCAGAAGGTAAAATCAAAGTTTGCCTGTGGAAATAGCATATCCACCTCTTAACCTGTTTAAAATAAATTTATCCTTTCTATTTTAATGCCTTTGGAGTATTACTTATCTTCAGTAGTATATAACATTGAAACATTTGATTTCCTCCTAGATCTCTGTTTTAGAGTATTTTTTCCCTTTACTAGTGATAAAGGCTGTGTCACATAATTTATCCAGTAAGTGCTCTATTTCAGAACACTCAGCAGTCACTTGATTTAGTATGGGGGGGGAATAATTGTATTCTAAAATATCCACAAGTTGTACTTGGCCCTCCTTTTTTAGAACAGGAAATAGAGTTACTAATATTCAGAGCATTAAATGAAACAACAAAGTCTCTTTCAGAATAGATTATTTCCTGAGCAATATGAAATGGACTGATTCTTTTCCCATAGAACCAATGTTACAAAGCCAAGCATGGTGTTGCATGCCTGTAATCCCAGAATTTGGGAGGCTGAAGTGAAAGGATTGCCATGAGTTCAAGGCCAGCCTGGTCCACATAGGGAGACCCTGTATCAAAAAACCTTAAAAAAAAAAAAAAAAGAAGAAGAAGAAGAAGAAGATGTTACAAAAGGGAGATGCTCATGTTTTTAGAAACATGTATACAAAAACCATACTGAATTAATTGTTTAACTAATGCAAGTAGTGTGCATGTTTCTGTATAAATCTAAAGTTTATGAAAACCAGTTTACTGAATAATATAGTAATGAGCACATGAAAGTACAATATCAACATGCCACGTGGAAGTCTCACCGCTGTACTTACAATATCTTTGTTATTTTAGCTGTCCCAAATGAGAAAAAAAAAGGGATACTTTAGTAAAGTAGTAAAATTCAAATGACCTTTCCCTAGGAAAAAGTTAGATATTTCTTAAGAGCATTTTTGAGGAAACTTTCTAGAAAGGGTCATTTGTTCACATTTTTTAAAAAATACGTTTCTTTAATTCTTAAGAAAGAACTTGGTCTTTTTGCAGTATTCAGACTGGTATCCATTTCCTCAGAGTTGTCTGGGCAACACATGTTGATGCTCTGCCAGTCAGAGTACCATACTTATGTGGGTGTTAAGAGGCAAAGAGCTGTAAGCATGAGTCATCCAGAGCTGAATAATTGTAAACTGGGAACTATCATCAAAAACTGGGGAAAAAATGTTGCAGCATAGATTTAGGCACCATTACCTCTAGCTCCTCACAAAGTGACCACAGCAAGTGCTGAATGAATGTTTGTGAATAAATGAGCGCTTTGGAAAATACATCGAAGTCCAGTTACTCTTTTTTAGTAGTTTTAATACTTTTTGTTTCAAGAGTCATTTACACTCTTAAAAATTATTGAGAAACTCAAAGACCTTTTGCTTCTATAGTTTGTATCAGCTTCATCAGATTCAAAATTAAGAGAGAAATTTTTAAAATATTCCATTAGCTTCAGAATGATCACATCATATGTCATACCTTTTGGGGGAAAAAACTCTACACTTATGAAGAAATTAGAGTGAAGATAAACAGCATCTTAGTATTTTTTATAAAAACAGCTTTCAAGCCAGGTATGGTGGCACATGCCTGTAATCCCAGCATTTGGGAGGCTGAAGCAGGGGAATTGCCACAAGTTTAAAGCCATCCAAGGCTACATAGTGAGTTCAAAGCTAGCCTGCTACACAGGGGGACCCTGTCTTTAAAAAAAAAAAGAATAGCTTTTCCCTGAGGACCCCTTGCTTAGAGATTTCCCCCATGAATCTTCAAACTACCCTGTGAGAACTGCTGCTGTGAGACCACCACGTGTTTTATGGGTCCCTTTTTAGTGAGCTCACATCTTTGCTGAGTATCAGTTCTGCATGTAGTGTGGTAAGGCAGTGAGATAGTGTGTGAAGTGCTAAAGAACTGCTTGAGCAAGTTGAACCTTTTTGTTCTTCACTTTTCTCTACTACTTGTACAGGTATTATGAGGAATTTGTAAGTTACATTGCACAAAGTACTTAAAGCTAATGGGAGAAGCATAATATAATAATAAAGAAGGGTCTACTATTACTGTTTTCATCATCATTAGTATAGCTATCAAAGTTCTCAGAGCTCTCCTGGCTCATAACAAGCATTCTTGAGATCACTGCTGTGATGAGCATGAGGAGGAGGAATGTTGGGTCGAATGTTGCTGATTAAGATGAATAGTATTAGTTTACACATAAGTGCTTTATAAATAAATACTCTTGTGAGGTAATTGAGGAACTAACCCAAAAACAAGTCTCTTGTCGGTCACTACTCAATAGCAGTAAGCATAACTGGCTGACAAAAGTACCCTACTGTAAATACTGTTCCTTGACATTGGCCAGGATATTTTTTGAGACTGAAAAGAAATGCTATTAAGTACTCTGGAGAAATGTAAAATTAGTTCTGTCTTGGGCAACCAATAGATAAAATAGCATTTTAAGAATAGTCATGTGATCTGCATGTGTCTTAGGATAAAAATCACTCTTTCCTCAATTATCTTGCAGCTGTGTCAGTTCTGCATTTCTTCCATGGTACAGCAAGGTATACAAATTATTCAGATTGAAGATAAGACTGCAATAATCAATAATACACCATATCACATATTTTATAAACCACAGCTATCTGTCTCCAATCCACATTCTGGAAAGGAGGTAAGCAATTTGTAATATAATTATTTTGTCTACATTTTGATAAATTAACCAATAAGACAAACTTTTTTAGCCTAAGCAAATAGAATGTTAATACTGAATATAGACAAAAAGAAGTCCACTTATTTTTGCTGTAACTAAAACCATGGATGGCATGGCCAGTGCTTCCACGATAATCAGTGAGCAGAAATCCTCCAAAGTAGCAGATCCTAACACACTGCTGGATTAGTTGCCCCAGATGCTCAGAGGCTCGACACCGTCCTCTGGCAACATCACTAAACCCTCACTAGCAGAACAGTGATCCTGAGGACTGGCTCCCAACTTGCATGAAAAGGAGCATCTGCCTTACAGGCTGCAGTACTAGAAGAGCCATATGGGCCGAGAATGAGGGCCAGAACTGAGCCCCAGATCTGGGGACCTGAGCTTTGTTGTGAAGGAAGTGAATTTGAAGACATACCAGCTCATTTATGTTAACATAATGGTAGAATAAGCAAAAAATAAATCCAGGACTGATGAAAGTGATTTTTTTTAATTCAGCTCTTTGTGTAATTAAAATGAACAATTATGTTTTAGCAGAAAGGAAACCTTTCAAAATTTTAGAATATGCTAAGTGATATGTTAACTGTTTCATGCTTTTGAAACTATTATATAGCATTATCTTTACTTTTGTCTACACTTATTTTCACACTTTCAACCACTAAAATTTTATTAGAATAATTAAATAGGATGAAAGCTTTACAATGTTTAGTTTAT
The DNA here is from genome assembly GCA_004027455.1 of Hydrochoerus hydrochaeris. Lineage (NCBI taxonomy): Eukaryota > Metazoa > Chordata > Mammalia > Rodentia > Hydrochaeridae > Hydrochoerus > Hydrochoerus hydrochaeris. Next base: position 338,213 of record PVLA01001443.1, on the reverse strand, counting down.
AACATGTTATAATATTTACAAAAATACTAGAATTCCATTCTGGCTCACCAAGGTAGTGACAAAATTAAGTAGATGGCCAGCAGGACCCACATGGAAAATAAAGGTCAACAATATGCACATGCTAAGTGAGAATTTGACAAGAGGATATGTGTCCTGGTGATTTTCTTGCTTCTCTTCATCCTAGGGCTCCTGAGACATTGGGTCAGGGCTTTCCACACTAACAGATTTTCTCATCTGTAACATGGGTAATCCTGCATTCATATAGGTTTTGTGAGGATTGAGCAAGATAAGTAAAAGGCTAGGTACTCAGTAAACAACATCAGCTACCAGAAGCTGCAAAAGTGTCACCCGAAACTCCTGATTTTCCTCAGTTTCCTGGAAAGTAGGGAAGTCTGGCTCTTGCCTGCCAGGGCAGTATTGTTTTATTTTTTAAGTACTGTAACTTCTTCAGGCAGGCAAGAGATTTTTGAGAGAGAGAGAGAGAGAGAGAGAGAGAGAGAGAGAGAGAGAGAGAGAGAGAGAGAGAGAGGAGAGAGAGAGAGACTGGCTTGGCAATCCCTAGCCTCTGAGGAGAGTGGGACATTTGGGAAAACCTCAAACTTCAGAAACAGGAAGCCTGGCCTGACTTTTGGCTGAGCTTTGCCGCTTCCTGGCTTTATGATATCTCACTAGAAAGCAGATTCTTCAGCTGTAAAAGAGGAGATGCCAATAAATTATCCCTTGAGGTCCTTTTTAAGTCTAAAATTCAGAGTCAGAGCTGGGCATGGGGTTGCATACTTGTAACCCCAGCACTGGGAAGGCTGAGACAGGACGATCACTGTGAGTTGAAGGCCAGCCTGGGCTACATAGTGAGTTCAAGGCTGGTCTGAACTACATGGTGAAACCCTGTCTCAAAAATAAAATAAAATTTAAACAGTCAATAATGACAAAAACTGTAGAATTCCATCTGAGGGTTGAGATCAGAGTTTGCTCCTCCCTCAGGATGAACCATAAACAAAATTTGTCTTCTGAGCTTCTAGTTTCCTGTTCCAAATCTCATTCAGGTCCTTTCTCCCAAAGACCTCCTGTGTGTCACACATTTCAGTGTTGGGTGCATCCCTGCTTCAGAAGCAGATCTGTCTAAAAGAACTCTTTCCTCTGCACATACCATTTCTACCCTGGGACGTCAGGATTTTTGCAGTACCTGGAGGACAATGAAAACTTGGCATTGCCTTTTTAATCACTCCCACTCCAGCTCCATCATGTTTCATGATTCCCAGAAAAGCAGACCCTGCTTCCCCTGCTTTAATTGTCTCATTAGTGTTTGTTTATGGAAACAACATTGCTGATATTCCTACGTCCCCAAGGAGGCCAGTTTCCCAGATTATGTGGTTATAGGAACTATCCTTCAAAAGCTGAACTCCAGTGTGTTGCTGTAGTAAATGTGTTCTCTCTCCCATTGTCTTTTTGTTTTTCAGGATTTTCATGTTCTAGACAGTGCTACTTTCAGCATTTGCCCAGGGGGAGAGCAGTCTGTTGTGAAGTACAGCTCCATTCCTTGCTGGGACTTAATGCCTGATATTGGGCCATCAGTGTTGGACTCATCTCTGCTTCAGAAGCAGATCTTGCTGGGCTTTTCTCCTGCTGCAGGTGCTGACAGCTCACAGTACTGGAGCCTGCCAGCTATAGTGAGACAAGAGTTTCCCAGACAGAGTGTGGCAGTGCCCTTTGGGAACTTTAGAGAAAATGGATTTTGCACCAGGTATTTTACGTATATGTAAATATCCTTGTCTGCTTAACAGTGTTTTTGTTCATGGAGATGCCCAGACAGGAGAATAGTTATAGTGCTCCTCATATGCTATACTAGGTTGGACTTTTACCTTTAATGACTTTTAGACATTATATTCATTTTATCAAATGTTATGATTATATATGTGTTATCTCGGTGTGCTTATGAGATTTTTTTTTTTTAACCTATACAGCTTATACTAGGGGCGGATGATGTTTGTACCATAAAATAGCAATTCAGTAAGTTCCCAATTTACAAACATTTGAGTTAGGAACTTTCACAGATATGAACAGACCTTGAATTATGACCATTTGTAGATGTAAGAAACCATGAAGTAGCTCATATATCTGCTAGACATTTTCACAGCAGTGCAGCTGTGTGCCTCCTGTGCAGTGCAACAGTGCACAGCAGTGCAGAGCTCAGTCAGAGCCCGGGAATCCGGAAGCAGGAGGACAAGCAGTGGTGTGTGGTGGAGACTGCTAGGAAGCACAAGGCAGTATACATTGTATATCTGTATCAAAGGTGTATAAGAATCACTTAGTCGGATTCATGAACAAATGTAGTTTAACGAGTGTTCTCTTGGAACAGAACTCATTCATAAGTCAGGGACTTACTGCACATCATAATGAAAAAAATCACCTTCTTTTAGGAGGTCTTAATCTCTGCAAAATAAAGAGACAAAAGCTAATATATGAGAATCTCAAACTGGAAACCCTTTTTCTTTGCCAATATTTTACTTCAAAATGGAATTTTTGGGGAAAAAATCACTTAGAGGACGTAGATAAATACAAGCCACAGAAGATTGTGCTGTGATTGTTCCCACACCCAAGTGGCTCCACTTACTGATTGCCAATTATGCAAATAACCACAGAATCAAGCCAGAGAAATGCAGTGTTTTGTTCAAACTGGACCTTTATTTTATGGTTGCTTTGCATGCAGTACATCCTTTCGGGTTCCACCAGGAATAACTTACTTATGATATGTGTAACAACTACAAAAGAAAACATTGTGACCTTATGACAGGCACCTTATTGTCATGATCATGAATTTTTTTAGGCTTTGGGATTTTAGCCATCCTACCTTTTTGATGTATGTAGAGATTTTTAGTAGTAGTGTCTTAAAAGATAATAGTTTAACTGAAGTTACCATGATGGTAAGGTCCTATTCCCTTTGCATATCCTTTCTTCTTTTACAACGTTCACAACACCCCTAATTTTACAGCATTTTTTATCCTTAATCTTGTAGAAGACTGGTTACCTTTATATTCTGGTTTCATATAATATTAAGTGTGTTTTAAAAAGTGTTCTTGAAAGTTATGGGAACTTATATTTGTAAGAACAAAGTTTATTTTTAAAGTGAAAGTAAAAGTTTGAAACAGAACTTCATTTGGAAATTAAATCTAACATTCTAAAACTTGTAGTATAATTTACTCTTTTTTTTTTTTTTAAATGGGATCTTGTTATGTAGTTTAGACCAGCCTTGAACATACTGCATAGCCCAGATTGGTCTGGAACTCACAGCAGTTCTCCTGCCTCAGCCTCCCAAGTGTTGCGATTTCACACATGTACCACCACACCTGGATAATTTAATCTATTGTACAAATATAAGGCGAATACACTGAAGGCGCCATACTGTAGTCCTAACTTTCATGGTTGTCAAAAAGAAATTGTTAGAAATTAGCTTGCACAGGTCTTTCAAAATTAGGCGGTGAAAATAACTTTCCTATCAGTCTAAGAACTCTGCTCTGAAAATGAGTACATTTTCTGCTTTCCCACCTCACATCTCTTTCCTCCCCTTAATCCAACAGTGCATATTTGATGGTTTTATTAATGCACTTTTCCCAAACACTTATGGGTAGTTCATTTAGGCATCTCATATAAATGGAATCTCTGTGGAGGATTTACAATGGCAGAGAGGAGAGATGGCAAGTGGAAATTCCTTAGTATTATGACCCATTTTGAAGAGTGTAAACTAAGGGCCACATTTAGCAAATTCCATAATTTCTTTCATTTTTATAATTAGTGCATTTAATTTAGAACTCAAAGACAATTTTTTTTCTTTCTTTGACATTAAACCCCCTTATGAGAATTTTTGTATCTGAATCACAGAGGGAAACCTGTGCCCCATACAGCATAATTCCAAGTAATACAGCTTTGTTTCTAATGGTCAGAATGCAGATCCTATAAGATACAAGCCTCTTGTGAAAACTGACAGCAAACATTATGCATCTTTAGAATGAAGAGAACAAGCACCCTGGCTCAGTAGGGCAGTCCTTCTAGGATAGATCAGCTCTTCCTTTCCCAGAATTTACTGAGCAGTTTTTGAGAAGGTATCCTATCTGAACAGTTACAGGCAAATATGTACAGACAAAAAAATAGGCAGACCTAGCATGAAATTATTTATAGTTCTCTCTGAATTACAGTTTTTATCTTTGAAATAATTTTTCATACATTTGGAAATTTATGATAAATCTGTGCCACTGTTTTGACAACTAGAAATCAAACCGGAAGTGATGGTGCATACCCATAATCCCAGCATTTAGAAGCTGAGGTAAAAGGATCATGATGAGTTTGAGGACACCCTGGGCTGGGCTATACAGTGAGTTCAAGGCCAACCTGAGCTACATAGAAAAACCCTGTCTCAAAAAAAAAAAAATCTATATATGATAAGTAATAAAGGAAGGCATGGCTTCCTTTTCTGAAAGACATCTCCCCTGAGTTACAAAAAAGAAGGTATTATAGAATTCAAAATGTTGCAAATCTGGGTAAACATGAGCTGAGAGAAAGCATACATATTTTTCTAAACCATTTCTATTGTTTGGTTTCATTTTTTTTTTTTTTTAGGGCTCTAGTACTGACATATCAAGAGTACTTTGGAGTCACTTACTTAACACTGTCAGAAGATCCTAGTCCTCGAGTAATTGTGCACAACAGATGTCCAGTGACAGTGCTTTTACAGGAAAATATCAAAGGTATGTTTTTTAGTATTGAATTTAAATAATGAAACTTTTATTCTTGAGGTTTTTATTTAGTAGATGCCTATGATCCAGAATAAAAGTATTTCCAAGCCTTCTTGAGAAATTTATTTTGCCACATTATGTTTAATATACCTAAGTTCTTAAATCCTAAGTATGCATAAACTTTTTTTTCAGAAATTCCAAAATTTGAGGTTTATTGCAGAAAAATTCCTTCTGAGAGCTCAGTTCATCATGAGCTGTTTCATCAGATTTCTAGCTACCCAGACTGCAAGACCAAAGATTTACTTCCTAGTCTCTTTTTGAGAGTAGACTTGCTGGATTCAGTAAGCACTGAATGGAGTGATGCCATCGACATCAACAATCAGGGAACACAGGTAAGTGAGCCACATCTCTTCCTGCCCTGGCCCAAAGGAAAGTACCCTTCACTAAGGTCTCGTGGGTGGTTTATTGTAAACATAATTTCCAAAATGCTGAACTTGTCTCTCTGAGGGCACTTACATAACCATTTTTACATCTGCATCAGGTTAACTCTTAGACACGATTCTATATCTCCAAAATGTACTGTGTAACATTGGCAGGGGTCCTAATAAGACCAAGCCACCTTGGATCTAATATAGGTCAAAAATGAAATAGAATTTTTTTAGAAGGCAGTCCAACTGTCTAGATTTTAGATGACCATAATACAGACCTTACATTAATTTCTTCTTTTGAAAGTTTACCAATTTTAAAAAATGCATATTTATACTAGTAATCCATAAAACTCTGCAAACATATGAATTAGATAAAATGTCCTGATTTGTTTCTACCTTACTCTGAATATTAGTAGTATTATTTTTGGTGAAAATGGCGCATAAGTCTGGCCTTTTCTGTCTTCTGTACTTAAAACCTACATTTTGTACGTACACAGTTTTGTGGCACTGAAGACATTTACAGTGTTGTAAACCATCACCAGTATTACTGAAACTTTTCCTGTTCTAAACCAAAATTCTATACAGCAATAACTCCTTTTTCTCCCTTCCTCCAAACTGGGAACCTTGATTCTGCTTTCTATCTCGATGAATTTGCCTACTCTGAGTATCTAACATAAAAGAAATCATAAACTATTTGTCCTTTTTTTCTCTGGTTTATTTCACTTACCATTATTGCGAAGGCTCCTTTGTGTTATAGCATATATCAGCACTTCATTCCTTTTTCTGGAGGAATAATAATGTGCTACTCTTTTCTTTAGAGTTCTTTCACAGAGTTTTTAGGTTCATTTAATCTTACAACAAGCTTATGAAGTAGGTTCCATTGCAGTGATTATAAAACCTACTCATAAATATATTTACAGTAATGATAATGGTTATTACTTAATCACTGTATGCCAGGCATTGTACTCATTATTTTCACTCTTGTCTAAGCTTTACCATAGCTGTGCTTGTTAGGGCTTGGTATACAAGTGGAAAAGGGCATGGTGGCTCATGCCTGTAATCCCAACACTCGGAAGGCTGAGGCAGGAGGATCATTGTGAGTTCAAAACCAGCCTGGGCTACAAAGTGAGCTCAAGGCCAGCTTGAACTGCATAGCGAGACCCTGTCTCAAAAAGACAAACAAACAAAAAAAAAAAAGTGGAAAAGGAAACTTCCAAAAGTAGTGCATCCTCATTCCCATGCATGACAAGAGAGGGGCCTGGAACTCTGTCCAGATCTCCTGGCTCTGAAGCCCAGATCTGAAGCACAGTGCCACACATACTACTTCTTTTCTTGAAGTTTCTTGATTCCTCTCTTTCCTAGCTCTTGGGGCACATTTTTTTCCCTGTCTTTCAAGATTCAGCTAAAGCCCCTTTACCATCTTTTCCCTTCCTTTCTGCACCTTTGTGTGCTTTTGGAACATTGGTAGCATTTAACTAGACTTATAAAGATTTCTGTTGGTCTGATAAATAGCTCATTCGTCCTCAACATATAGCAAGTACCTGTCAACACAGTAGAATCTTAATAAATAGCAACTGCATACGTGATTGACTGGATGACTGAATTGAATGAGAAGTTAAAGTTACCAAGAGATGGTATGAAAGTCACATGTGTCTCCATGTACCTGAGCAAAGTGCAGCATGCAAGAGTGGAGTAGCAAAAGAGGCAACAGAGCCAAGCAGGAAGAGACTTGGGAAAAGTGAGAGAAAAGCCCCTGGAAGGAGAGTGGTTACAGCATGGAAACCCCTAGAGAGAGGCCAAGCAAGACTATAATTAGGAAGAGTTCAGGGTGCACAGAAGTGAGGGAACAGAGGAGCAAGTGAGAATTGTTCTCAAGGAACTGGCCACGTGAAAATAGGTTCAGTGAGGAAGAAACACACATACACCGTGGGAGAGGAGCCAGGTAAGGCAAGTAGAAAACGTTAGTGGGAAAGGGCCCAGAGAGGGAAACCCAAGGCCCAGGCAGAGGAACTGGGCTTCAGAAAGGGCTGTTTGTGCTTCTCTTGCAGGCACAGCAGCAAGGATGGGCACAGACATAAATGGAGACATGCAGAGAGGGTAGAGCCTGGAGATGAAGTGAATTGGTTGTGGATTCCCTGAGTTTTTGAAGTGTGTAATGAGTGATATGCTGAGAGATAGGGAAAGAGGCAGGGGCCTGAGGACAGCAGTAACTGTGGAAGCAGATAAAAAGTCTGGCAAGGGACAGAAAAGAATGACTGAGCATCCTGCAGGACACGTGCAGCTGGACGCCTGCATCTTTGATGGCCCCTCTGCCTAGGGTGTGCTTTCCATCAGCAGTCCTTGTTTGATGAACATGGAGTCTGTGCAGACTCAGGAGACATTCCTGATCTTGTTAATTTACAAAATAAACATGCATGCTTCTCAGGGTTCCAGAACTCCCCTGCATCAGTTTGAAGGGTTTTGAAATCTTGCTCATATGACTAGGGAATTTGATACAATAGGCATCCCGCCTGCCGAACTTTATTTTTGGGTCTCCCATTCACTAAATTTCCTCAAACCTTTGTAGTCAGGGCTGCTTCAAAGCTGAGGTGAAGTGCACTTTCCAACACCCTTACCATCCATGGTCAGAGGACATAGGAAAGGCTCATATTCCCATTAATCTCTTAGGAGCTGTGCACCATGTGTCCTGCAGAGTGGGATGTAGTCCTTCTCAGGAGGAAGATGGGTTTCAGGCTCTCACTGACAGCTCTGCAGCAACCCCAGGCATATAAATCACTGGGAGAGAAGGGAGCTGTGTCCCTGATGAAAGACCAATCCTCAGTGGGAGGAGGTTTGTCTTCCAGGACTCTGCCCTCAGCCCCGGGTCCTTGGAATGTGATGTGAGTTTCAAAGCTAACCTAAACAAGCAGAATTAAAACACCATAAAATCTCCATTATACTGCAAGGAAAAAATTCCTCTAGCTTTTGACAGTCCTACTACATATGTCCCTGGGCTTAGTTTTGTAACTAGAGCAGTTTAATATTGTATAATTTTGAAACTGGGTATGTGAGAGACTGCAGAAATAGTTTTATAACCTCACAGAGAAATATCCTTTGACTAAGAGTTACCAAGATCTCAGCATGCCACAAAATTCTAGTTGTAAAATTTGGTGTAGGATGATGGTGTTCTAGGGTTGTGCTCCTGCCTCACTTCTGGTTAGAAGACAGCTCACGATTATGCAGCCAGAGACCTGAAAATGGCATCTGGCACTCATTTCCATAATTTGAGGAGGGTGGTAACTTGACTTTTGGGCAGGGATCTTGAGGGTCTCAGTAAATATGGCATAAGAAACTAGTTCACAGAGCTGGGGATATAGCTCAGCGGCATAAGCATCTGCCTGGTAAGCGTTAGGTTGTGAGTTCTATCCCCGGTACCAAAAAGAAAGAAACTAGTTCACACTGATGATTTCGAGTCTTATTTTCAATCCCTTTACAAAGTAGTTTAAAATCCTGTCAGATTCTTGATAGAAACCTTATTTTTTACAGTTCAGTGATATGGAAAAGGAAATGTATAACATAAAGCAATATAAACATTAAAATTCAAAAGCTAAAAATAAATACCAAAAAGAAAAACTCAAAAAAAGGTACAAACAGCACATAGAAGTTAACATTTAACTAACCAAAGCATTGTAAAGTTTGCTTCACTCTTTAAATTATCGAATACTAGGCCAGGGATATAGCTCAGCAGCACAGTTCCTGCCTGGCAAGCACTAGGTTGTGAGTTCGATTCTCAGTACAAATAAATAAACAAATTGTAAATTATCAGATACTTACTGAGTTTTTAATATGTGCCAAACATTAAATGATAATTGAACTACATAAAATGCACTGAATAAAACCAGAACACAGCCCTAGCCCCTGCGAACTTTATATGTAGAGGACGTAGGTGTCAATCAAGCAATCACATGGAGACTTTTGTTTTCTGAAACTCTTAATAGGAGCTAGAAAGGAAGTAGATTTGCCAGAAGAGAACACACAGATGGTTTGAGAGGGCAGGGAGTGTGTCTCAGTGAGGATTTTCCATCAGTACCTTCAAGAATGTATAGGCACAAATTAGACAAAAGGGGAAGAGATTGTTTTAGGCCCAACAAGCAACATGTCTGAAGCTTCATGACTTGGAGTGAAAGCATGGTCCTTTTAGGGAACTAGAGGCCTGCGAGGCTATAGTGCTGGAAGAAGGAAGAGGGGACCCTCAGAGACAAGTAAAGACCAAACTTATCTAGATCTTGTGGGTCCTCTCAAGAATTTTAGTTCTCTTAAGGGCCATGAAAAGTCATTGAATTGTTTATAAAAAGTAATTTCTGAGCCATTGAAATGGCAAAGCAGAATACTCATTTTGAACCAAAAAATAAAAAAGAACTAAAATTAACCTCTTTACTCAGTAATTCCCTTAGAAAAAGTTCCAGCAAATTCTTGGTGTTTGACCTTAACAGAAGTATTAGTGGGAATATGTGGGAATGGAAGGATGGAGAGTGGTAGTTCATATTTACACAGAACCAGAGTAATTATACAGTGCTTTCACACACAGTCTCCAATCTCTCATTCATTTTTTCCAAAAAAATTTTATTGAGGATCTATTAAATGACAAATGCTTTGTCTTAAATAAGGTGCAGTTCTACCTTCATGGACATGAGTAACAGTAAAGTGAGTCCCAAGTAGTAAATAGTAAGTCCCAAGATAGAAAGGCTTTGTTTGTTTTGTTTTGTTTTGTTTTGTTTTGTTTTTGAGACAGGCTCTTGCTACATAGTTCAGGCTGCCCTTGAACTTACCATGTAGCCATGTACCAAGGTACCATGTACCATGTACCAAGGCTGGTCTTCAACTCATTGCAGTCCTTCTGCATCAACCTCCCAATTGCTAGAATTGCAGATGTGCTGTACCATGCCGGGCCCCAAGATAGGGACTTTCATCCTCACAAAGAGCCTAAGATTGTCAGGGCAATAATTTTCATGATGAGAGATGTGAGATTTGAAGAGTTTAAAAAGCTAAGTGCCTTACAGTTAAGCACATCAGGCTGGCACTTGAATCGGCTCACATATTTTCTTACAACAAGCCAGGGTCACTTAGGACTGTCTTCTGAAGTCATTGTGGCTACAGGTACTGCTCCCTGAAAGGTCATCAAAGCACAGGTTCAAAAAAAGTATTCTAATTTCCCCCTTCATGGTCCCTTATTTCAGAAGGTCCCAGTGTCACAGTCATGGCTTATTCCAGTCATGACTATACCAAGCTGTCTTCCTAATCTAATTGAAAACTCTCCTGATGCCATCCACTCATGGATCCTTACCTTGCCCTCTAGGGCAGCACATGTTTCTGAGTTCCCCATCAATACAGCCATATTGTGGTTTTCTGATTGCAGCTTCCACATTGTCTTGTAAGTGTTCCCTTATCCAGGCCAAACATTTTTGGTTCCTTGAATCATTGTTTTAGTGAGTGTGATTTACAGACTCATCACCACAGTTATCCTTTTCTGAACTTACCAGTGTGTTATGTTCCCTTTTAAAAATCTGGCAGCTGGTATTACACACAGTACTCCAAAATGTGTTCTAACCACCTATTGTCTCCCTAAATTTCCATCAATAAAGTAGAAGACTGAATTATCATTTTAATAACATTCAGACCAATTGTTATTATTAAACATGTGGTCAGCCATGTCCCCAAAATCTTTATCATATGACTTGCTATACAGTTAACTTTTTTAACCCACTGACAGGACTTTATATTTACCCCCCCAAAATTAAGTCTTACTGCTACTGACCTAGTCCACTATTACTGTTTAAAAAATCGTAATGCTGCCATCTAATGTATTAATATATCCGTGGTAGTTGTAAGTCATTTATAGATGTGGTATGCATGCATTCTACATATTTATCCAAGTAATTAAGATATTGAACAAGACAAGTCCATGGCCTCCATGAAGTAGGAAATAACTGAATACTTCCCTCATATCAGGGTTCACTGATCCAGGAACAAGCTAAACTGTATGGTCATGTAGCTCACCATTGTAAGTTTTAAAAAATGCATGTAAAAACACATTTCAACTAAATTTCATAAGATATTTCTTGTCTATAAGAATTTCATAAGATATTTTGTTAAATGCTTTGATGAACCAGGAAACAAATATGCACTTGGTCCTTTGGTGCACATCACCTGAAGATAACCCTCAGCACTGATGCTTAATGCACCAGGTAGTAATTTTCAGAGCTATCTTTAGCCTTCATGCAGGAGTTTTCACATGGAAAAAAAATGTCAATCTAAATGAATAACAGATTCAGAAAAGATGTGGTACAGGTATTTTTAGCTTCTTGCTTACTTTGCTTACCTTCCCCACCCCCATACCAGGTCCAAAACAATTAACAGCAAGTCAGCACCCACTTCTGAATGTCTGCCAAGTGCCCAGGTCTAGAGTTTCCCACGTGTTTATAGTTTGTTTTGGCCGAGTTACAGCTATTTCCAAAGATATTCATGAGTAAGGATTTTTCTTCAGTGTTTTTCAAAAAGTACATAGAGGGGAAAATTACATCCAGAATATCTGTTCTTCTTTCATCCCTGTCCAACCTTTTCTGTTTTAGCATCTTTGACATTTATCTCCTTTATTTTCTCTGGGAGATCTAATTCATCTCATAGCTTTAGCTACTGTCTATCACCTAATCATTCTGTTATTTCTCTCTGCCTCTTGTATTCCTCCTAAGTAAGCTCCAGTTTCCAGTTACCCAGCAAGCATCTCGTCCTGAAGAACCTACAAGCACCTTACTTCCCGGACACCAAACCAACTTTTCCTAGACTCTGCTTTATTTAACATCACCACTATTTCCCAGTACAAAAGCCTTAAATAATATTGATACAGATTTGTACCAAATGCATGTTTATCTCAAGAATTCCAAAAATATTATCATTAATCCCTATATGACATCCTTAAAATTAGATGCTATCTGAAGCTCAAAGAATTGATCTTGTGCTGGGTTAGCGGACTTGAGATTCAAACCATCTAGTTTCTAAGTCTGGCTTCTTTCTCCTGCCATCCCTATGCCTTCCATTTCTTCTTCCCTCACACATCTAGGAAATCACCAGGTTCTATTAGAGATACCCAGGAATGTCTCTGGAATCTGTCTCTTCTCACTCACCAGAATCCCTTTCAACCTTCTGAGTCATCATTCTGATCCCAGATTTTATCAGTGTTCTCTCCATCTCAGCCTCTGTACCCTCAGGTCATTGTCCATAAATACTACCAATGCGTTTACTGAAACATGGAGTCCAACCCAGAGAAGGCCCTGCAGTATGTATACCAGAAACACTATGGTTGAGACCAGGCTACATCTCATCCCTGTCCTTGCTCTGCCAGAAAGAAGTCAGTCCCTTAGCACACATGGAAATCTCTTCTTCCTTCCCTTCAAAGAGCAAGTCTAGAATTCTTGTATCTTCTGGTTTTCCTACTTGAAATGTTCTTTTATAAATTATGTACACAGAGATATATTCAATAAAGTTTAAACTTCTTCCCAAATAGGGGATGACTTTTTTTTATGAAAACTTAAATTTTAATCAAGTCATCTGAACAAATAAAGCGCCTAATTAACATGTCTTTAGATCATTTTAGATACATCAATTCTCAGCACAAAATAAGTATTATATTTTCAACTTAAAGTTTCAAAAGTAGTAAAGAAAAAGAAAAATAGTCATCTCATCATTTTAGAAAATAGAATTCTTCTGAGGAGATAAAGTTATCTTTAGGAAAACACTTAATGGACAGTTTAAGCTGTAGACGGGATAGGCTAGGAGTAAGAAAAATAGATGAATAGACTCTCCCATTAAGAAAGCAAGTGAATTGGCAAGCACAAAGTCATGAGTTCAAACCCCAGTACCAAGAAAAAAAAAAAAAAGGAAAAATTTGAAGTGGTATAAAAATGAGTTGAGTAGAAGAAAAAGTTGAATTAGATGAGAAAAAGACCTAGCAAGGTATACTATAGTATACCTTGGGGATTACAGCCCAGTTGAAGAGAAAATTGGTGAAAATTGGAGGAATGGCCAGCTTAAATATTACATGGCACACTTCTGGGGTCCAGCTTGGACACTATCACAGAACTATGGAAACCAGAGGAATTTTTTTATTATTTAGTTGATTGACTTTTATTTTTTTGTCTGATTGGGATTGTTTTTGGTTTTTTACTAGTTTTCTTTCCTTTTTGTATTTTTCTATTCTCTTTCTTTCCTCATCATCTCCCTTGATTTTATATTTTTGTGTGAGTGAACATTGTCTTTTCTCCTTCTGGTTTGCTTCAGTATTCTTTTGCTGTGTCTTGCATTCTTTCTCACCTGTGTTCTCCAGTTTCCCAAAACTTGGGTGATCATCCTTTACCCTCCAGCCTTGCATCTTCTGTATTTCTGTATAACTCCCTTATATCCCTTCCACCAATAAAATCACTCTACTAAGGGGTAAATCATTGCATACAAGTTCCTGATATATAGTGGATTTTTGTTCTGTAACTGTAGAACTTGCTGTTGTGGTTAAAGATATCAAATTAATAGCTACCACAGTTTGTCAGTAGCTAGGCTGTGCTTGGTGCTATCATTATTGCTAACAGTACTACTTTAGCCAAGACATTATACTTTTTATAATCAGTTTTTCTCTTTTGTATGACAACACTGTGATTATCTAGGGTCATAACCTTTAACATAGTCCAGTACCAAAGGAATTAGTGTTGTGCCAAATAACAACTTGTCATGCTTAATAAATTGAGAAGGTGTGTTCTTGGGATAGACACAAAAGCCAAAAACTACCTACCCCTAGAAGACATCTCTGATGAATAGAAATTTTCTAGGAAAGCCTCAATACTACTGATAAAGCTGTCTAATGCAAGAAATCTACAAGCATTAACACAGAAAATGAAATATAATAAAAATTGACAATACAGAGAAACAAAATGCAATCTCAGACCTCCAGCCTACTCAGGACAAGTCCAGTGCACAATGAAATAGAGGAAATCAAAAGCCACTCACTGGAACTTTCTGAAATGATAGCAGCAGAAGTAAAAAAAAACACAAATGGATGAGACTGCAGAAAAAATAATTTCTCAGGTAAAAAAAAATTACAATCAAAATGAAAGGCATTAGAGTAGAGACAGATTAAAAAAATAGATGAGTTTAGGAAATAATGCAAACTATGAATACTCAACATTGGAAAGAAATAGAATCCATGAAACAGATGCAAACAGATTCTAGGAGATTAAAAATAACATTGAAAATATATGCAACAAAAGGAATGACAGTATATCAGATGTGGAAGGCAAGATAAAAATAGCAAGAGGCCATAAAAATCAATCCTACACCTACAAAATAAAGCAAATAAGAACAACAAAAGATTAATTGGAGTCAACAAGAAAGCCAGAGATAGTGCAAATGCCATAAAAACCTATTTACAGAAGTAATGGCAGAAATTTCCCAAACATGGATAAAGAATTTGACCTTAAAATAAGTGAAGCATATAGAACTCCAAATAACCATGACCAAAATAAACCTACACCGAAGGTATGTAATAATCAACATTCCAGAAATTCAGTACAAGAACAGAATATTAAAAGCTGTTAGAGAAAAGGGAAAGTCCATCAAAATCACAGCACTTCTCAACACAAACTCTCAAAAGAGAGTTTGAAGTAAGGTATTTCAAGCTCCAAAGAAAGCAGCCTGCAGAGCCAGGCATGGTGGCACACTCCTGTAATCCCAGCACTCAGGAGGCTGAGGCAGGTGGATCATTGCAAGTTCAAGGCCAGCCTGGACTACAAAGTGAGCCCAAGGCAGCCTGAACTACATAGTGAGACCCTGTCTCAAAAAGACAAAAAAGAAAAAGAAAAAAGAAAACAGCCTGCAACCCAGATTGATGTACCACACAAAACTATCCTATAAAATAAATGGGAAAATAATATACTTCCATGACAAAGAACAACTGAAGAAATTATGACCAGCAAACCAGCTCTCCAAAATGCTCTGAAGTATATTTTAGAAAGAGATTCCAAGAATACCAATAGAAAGAAGCCACCAGGCAGGGAAAACAATTAAACACAGAGGAAAGATGAAACCAATAAAAGGAAAATAATATGAGAAGGATAAGCCAATACATTATCAGTTATAACTATCAATGTAAGTGGTCTAAATTCATCAAGCAAAAGAAAGAGACCAGCAGAATGGATCAAAAAGCAAGATCCAACAATATACTGCATATAAGAGACATATTTAACTCAAAAAGAAATTCATAAAGTCAAAGGATAGAAAATAATACTCCATGTGACTGGAATGCAGAAAAAAGCAGCGGTAGCTATTCTATTTGTAGACAATATGAACTTCAAGCCAAGACTGATCAAAAGAGACAAAGGTCGCTACATATTTGTTAAGTGAAATTCCAAGGAGGAGAAATACCAATCATAAATATATATGCTCCAAATATCAATGTACCTAACTACATAAAACAAATATTAGTGGACATGAAAAATCATATAGGCACTAATACAGTTACAGTGGAAGAACCCTAATATCCTACTTTCACAAATAGGTAGATCAACTAAACAAAAAGATCAACAAAGAAATATCAGAACTAAAATAAACCTGTGGACAAATGGACTTAGTAGTCGTCTACAGAATGTTCCTCCCCACAACATCAGAATATACTTTCTTCTCAACTGCACGAGACATCTCCAAAATAGACCACATACTAGCCCACAGAACATGCTTAAGTAAATTCAGAGGAATTTAACTTATACTGTGCATATTATCTGCCATAATGCAATGAAAATGGAAATCAGTAGCAAAAGAAACCACAAAAATTACATAAACACATGGAAATTAAATAACACCCTCCTGAACAACCAATATGTCACAAATGAAGTTAAGATATTAAAGAGTATCTACAATTAAATGATAATGGCAATACAGCATACCAGAATTTATGGGATACAATGAAAGCAGTCCTCAGAGGAAAATTTATAGCAGTGAATTCAGACATCAAGAAACAGATACAGCTCAAATAAACATTTTAATGTTGGTCCTCAAACTTCTAGAGAAAAAAGAGCAAATCAAACCCAAAGCTCATATGAATGAGGAAATTATAAATAGAAGAGAAGAAATTAACATAATTGAGTCTAAGAAAACAACACAAAGAACTAATCAAACAGTTGGCTCTTTGAAAGGTTAAATACAGTTGATAAACCCTAAGCCAACTTTATCAAAAGGAAGAAAAAAAAGACTGAAATCCATGCAATTAGAAATGAATGACTAAAGTCACAACAGATACAACAGATCAGTGATACCTATTGCAAGAAACTGTACTCTAATAAAATGGAAAACACAAAAGAAATAGATTCCTAGGTACATAGGAATTACCAAAGCTGAATCAAGATGTAAAAATTCTAAATAACCCAATATAAGTCAATGAAATTGAAACGTAATTAAAAACTTACCAACAAAAAGAATACCTAGATCCTAATAGATTCGCTATTGAATTTTACAAAAACTTCAGAGAAGATCTAATGCCATTAATGCTGAAGATCTTTAGTAAAAGGGAAGCAATATTGCAAAAGTCATTCCTGGAAGCAAGTATTACCCTGCTACTAAAATCAGATAAGGGCTCAACCAAAAGAGAAAATTACAGGCCAGTCTCTTTAATGAACATAGACACAAAAGTCCTCAGTAAGATACTGGCAAACAAGATGCAGCAAATCAGCAAGAAGATTATATACCATGATCCAGTAGGATTCATCTCAAGGATGCAGGGATGTTTCAACACAAATCAATAAATGTAGTATACCATATTAACAAAGCCAAAGACAAAAATCACAATTTCAATAGATACAGAAAAAAATTTTTGACAAAGTCCAACAGCCGTTCATGATTTACAAAAAAAAAATTACAGAAAATTAGAATAGATGATCTTTACCTCAATCTGATAAAAGCCATCTATAACAAACTAACAGCCAACATCGTACTAAATGATCAATGACTCAAAGCTTTTCACTCTAAAATCAGGAACAAGATTTTACTATCACCACTCCTAGTCAATACAGTCTTGGAAAGATTAGCCAGAGCAATTAGACAAGAAAAAAGAAATGAATAAGAATAAAAAAGAAGAAGTTAAATTATTATTATTTGCAGGTAACATGATACTTTGCATAGAAAACCCCAAAAACTCCACCACAAGACTTGTAGGCTCAGTAACTAGATTCACTAATATAATTGGATACAAAGTTAACACTCAAAAATCAGTAGCCTTCCTGTGCAAACAATAAACTCACTGAAAGTGATATTAGGGAAACCACACCCTTCCCAATAGCATCCAAAAAATAACATATGTAAGAGTCAATCTAACATAGGAAGTAAAAGATCCATACATTGAAAATTATAGTACTCTGAAAAAAGAGATCAAAGAGGATATCAGAAAATAAGAACATATCCTTTGCTCATGATTAAGAAGAGCCAACATGCTGAAAATGGCCATACTCCCAAAATTATTACACAGATTTAATGCAATCCCAATGAAAATGTCATCAGTATACCTCAAAGAACTAGAGACAATGTTCCTAATACTCATTTGGAACCAGAAGAGACCTAGAAGACCAAAAATAATTCTCAGTATCAAAGGCAGTTCAGGGGGCATCACAATCCCAGACAAGAAAATTCTACAAAGCTACTTTTATAAAAACAGCATGATACTGGAAAAAAAAAAAATGGACCTGAGGATCAGTGGAGCAGATTAGAAGATGCAGAAACAACTTCAACACACTCAGCCACCTATTATTTGACTAAAGGGCTAACCATGTTCACTGGAAGAAACATTTTATTAAATTTAATAAATGGTGCTAGAAAAACTGGCTTTCCACATGCCAAAAATTAAAATTGTCAATCATCATGCACTAAACTAAAATTGAAATGGGTCAAAGATCTAAATATTAAAAGAGAAACACTAATCTACTGGAAGAGATAAGAGGCAAAACTCTTAAGGACATAGGTGTAGGCAAAGATTTCATGAACAAAACCTCAGTTGCATGGGAAATAATACAAAGAATCAACAACTGGGATCTCATCCTATTAACAGGCTTTGCCCAGCAAAAGAAATCATCCACAGAGTGCAAACACAACTCATATATTGTGAAAAAAAATTTTAGCCAGTTTTTCCCTCAGAGGACTATTATCTAAAACAGTTGAAAAAGATCTGACCCCCCCCAAATTACAAGACCCAATCCAAAAATGCATATCTGAGATGAATACACATTTCTCACATGAAGAAATACACACATCAAGTAAGTACATGAAAAAATGTTTAACATCCCTGTTTATTTGAGAGATGAAAATTAAAACGATGAAATTCCATCTCAACACAAAAAGAATGAATTTTTTTTATTTTGAAGAGAATAAAACCAAATGAGATAAAACAAAATCAAAAGACAAAATCAATCAAAACCAAAGGATGAATTTGGTATATGACTTAAAATACAAGGAGATCAATAATGACTATCATAATGCCTCTTATCTTCAAAAGAATTGCCCATATCATCAGGCATAATAAAATTGAATAAAACAGTACAGAACAAAACCAATAAAAGCAAAACAATGGAGACATTATAGGACTTCAAAGAAGATACTAGTAAAACCACAATGGGTATCGTAGTGCATCTTATTTGTCTTCAAAGGGGTTGCCTATGCCATCAGACTTGATACTATCAAACAAAACAGAATAGAATAAAGTCAGTCAAAACAAAACAATGAAAGCAGTACAGGGCTTCAAATCAAGCTAATAGGAAATCAAAAATGGTTACCATAATATATCCTGCTATCTTTGGAATAGCTGTCCATGCCATCAAATCTAATACAAGTAGACAAACTGAAACAGAATAAGACCAAACTAAACAGAACAATGAAAACAATATGGGTTTCAAATCATGATAATAGATTAACAATGGCCTTCCCTTTTTAGACAGTTCCTCCACTTTCACTTTCACAGGATGTATTGTACATTTTGGATCCCACTAACTCCTTCAGTTTTTATATTAGGGAAGAAACCCACTATTCACCTAAGTAACTCTGAACCTTTTTACCCCTGAGCATGATCTCAAGTTGTATCTATTTTCCTACAATAGCCTCAAGGTTATCTTTCTTTATAGCTGAGTAGTTCTGCATTGTATAAAACTGTCATGGCTTTCTAACCAATCTGCAGCTGATGGGCAAGCTAACTGCTCATTTTGCTGGTTCCCTGCACCACAGAGCATTGTTTTCTCATCTTTGACTTTCAGTCTATAAACCCCCTTTTGGGTTAAATGTATTTCTTATATAAAGCATATTGATGGACCCTTTCTCCTGATCCACTCTGCATATGTGTTTCTTTTTATTGGTGAATTAAGACCATCATTAGTGATTATGGTCAACCTTCTCTGCCTCATCTCTGCCATACCATTTTTCTGCCTTTAGTTGCTTACTTTTCTCCTTCATTCCACTGTCTGCCCTGTTCAGTGAGCCCCCTCTGCCACTGTTCCTGAAACCATGGTCTTTTCTTCTCTCTCTAGAATGTCCTTCAGTATTCCCTATAGGGTTGGTTTGGTAGTCATGAACTCCTTCAGTTGTTCTTTGTCATGGAAGTATCTTGTTTCTCCATTAATTTTGAAAGATAGTTTTGCAGGGTGCATCAATCTGGTTTGGAGATTATTTTCTTTCAGGGTTTGGAATACTTCACTCCAAGCTCTTCTTGATTTGATGGTTTGTGTCGAGAAGTCTGTTGTGATTCTGATGGGTTTTCCTTTATAGGTGATCTGTTTCTTTTCTCCAGCTTTTAATATTCTGTTCTTGTGTTGAGTTTCTGGGGTCTTGATTATTATGTCTGGGTATAGATTTATTTTGGTTATAGCTGGCTGGAGTTCTGTATGCCTCACTTATCTGAATATCATTTCCTTTTCCTATGCTTGGGAAGTTTTCTTTAATTATTTCTGTAAATAGCCTTTGTATTTCATTTGTGTTTATCCCTGCTTCTTCACTCATGTTTTTTATTCTTAAATTATACTTCTTCATGTCATCTTGTAGCCTTTGTATTGTTACTTCCTGGTTCCTTGTTATTTTTAAGAGATCTTTCTTTTCACAATTGCTAGCTGCAAACATGTCTTCAAGGTTTGATGTCTATCTTTAGTTTCTTTCAAGGAGTTTTGCCAGCTTTCAATGGAGTTTTTAATTTCCTGGTAATCTCTTTGAATCTGTTTCATGTATTCTAAGTCTTTTTTATATTCTTCATTGAAGATTTCCCTCATTTTCCTATGCTCCTCTGTTCTTCCATCTGTTTCTTCTTTAGAGGTGCTTAGCAATTCTTTTATTATGGTTCTCATTTCTTCTTTTACCTGAGATAGTATTTCTGTTCTAATATCTTTTGTAGCCTCTTGAAGTTGTTTCTACTTCAGATGCTGCTGCTTCAAAAACTTCAGGTGTGTGACTCCCAATCTCTTCTGTGTTTATATCTTCTGGGTCAGTACTGCTTGGGTTGGAGGCCAGAGACTGCCTTTTGCTTGGTCCTCTTGTCATGTTCCAGGTTTCTTCTGGACAAGTGGATGGTGGGTTCCCCTGCACTTCCTGTGTTGGCTACAATTTCTCTGAAGTGAGACTTTTTGCCTTTTCTAGCCCATGGTGACTAGGGATATCTGATGGTGACCATTGGGTACTCTGGTGCAGGGCTGTTTGCTGCTTTTCCCAGCCTGCTTTGGCTCACAGTTGGATGCTGGAAAACAAGCAGGGGTGAGGCATGCTGCTGCCTCCCTCCAGGCTGGTTAACAGCAGGAAGCCCTCACCACATATGGTACACACAGGGATGTGGAAGCTGGTTGGGGATAGCTTTAGGGAAACCTCAGTGATGGCTGTTGGAATGCCTACAGGGGCGGGACTCAGCCCAAGCAATTTCCATCACCAGTCTGCTCCAGGCTAGGAGTGGCTGAATGAAGCGGACCGCAGTTCTGGCTCCAGGCGTATCCTGCTCAACTCCAAAATGGCTCCCGGCCAATCACGCACACCCACAGGAGGACTGAGTCCTCTACACTCACTGCCAGCCAGTGCAGTTCTCTAGCCCACTGCTCCCTTCTGCCACCGCATCTCCCCACAGAGGCCTTCGAGCTTACCAGCCACCACCTTTACTGTAACTGTTCGTCCCCAGGTTTCAACAGCTTTTCTCACACAGTGGGTCCAGCTCCAGGTGAAAGCACCACCAGCTACCACCTTCTTCTGTTTTTCTTTTTTTATTCTCTCTGTGGGCTTCAGTTCTCACTTTAGGTTCTTCCTGGGTTATGGGGACCCACTTCTTCCTTCTTGTCTTCTCCAGAATGCTATATTCCAGCATCTGGACTGTTTCTTTCAGAGAGGCTCTTTACTCTGCTACTTACTGTTCCACCATCTTCCCACTCCCCAGAAAGAATGATTATCAGCAAAAAATCAACTAATAACAAATGCTGGCAGTGCTGTAGAGATAAAAGAACCCTTCTTGGGCCTGGGATTTAGTTCAGTGACCTAAGTGCCTGCCTGGCAAGCGTGAGGTCGTGAGTTTGATCCCCAGTACTGCCAAAAGAAAAAAAAAAGGAACCTTGCTCCACTGTTGGTAGGAGTGCATACTGACAAAACCACTGTGGAAATCAGTGCAGCAGTTTCTCAGTAAACTAAGATTCAAGGTCCCATTTGACCCAGTTATTTCTCTTCTGGGTATCTTTTTCTCTAAAGAAGTAAAACCATCGTATCACAGCGTTCTGTGCATACCCATGTTTATGGCAGCAGTTTAAAATAGCCAACTCTTGGAAACAACCCAAATGCCCATCAACTGGTGAATGGATATAAAAGATGTGGGTTTTGTATGCGATGGAGTGCTATTTACCCGTAAAGAAGGATGAACTTAAGACATTTCTAGGTAAGTAGGTGTACCTTGAGACCATACTCTTAAGTGAAATAAGTCAGACACCTATGTTTAAATAAGTAAAACATTTTCTCTCTGGTGTGAAAGAATAAATAAGGCCTAAAATATACAATATGTACTGTGAAATAGGAAGCAATTGTTCAGAAGGAAAGAGAAATTAGGGAGGGGAAAGAAAGAAAGGACAAATGGGGATAGGGAAGAAGGATAAAATAGAAGCAAAGCTTTGTAAATGAGTTCAAGGGGTTGAAGGAAAGAGGGATTGGGGAAAAAAGAATTCAAGATATGTACAGGTACAGACTTCCTGTGATAAATATGATCATTTTGTAAATTATACCAATAAACTTAATTTTTTAAATAATTTTATTTAAACAGAAAAAAATGTAGTGGGTAGAGATAATACAGAATTTCAAAAAAAAAAGATAAACAGTAAGAAATCACTGGTTGATAAATTACATATTGTCCTCTTAGAAATAGTTGTTCAAGTTACAAAATTAAAGCATACAAAATAGATATTCAAACAGTGAGAGTGTAAACAGCTTCGGCTATATGAGTCTCTACATGTATTTCTGCCCTTTCTGTATTAGAGGGAAAAACAAAACCTAGCAAGACAAAACAAAACAAATTGCTATAAAAACATGAAACCAAAAAGTCATATAAAACCACAATAATCATTGTCTACAATGATTATTGTGTTGCCTCTTATTATCTTCAATAGAATTCTTTATATTATCAGGCATAATTGAATATAGCAGTATAATTGAATATAGCAGTACATAACAATAAAACATTGTAGACAGTATAAAACTTCAAAGGCAGGTGATAATCAAGCCAGAGTGGATATTCTAGTGAATAATCTCATCTTCAGTGCAGTTGCCTATACTCTCAGACTTGATACTGTCCATCATAACAGCTTTGAATAAAATCTGTCAATACAAAACAGCAATCTAACAAACCAGATTCAATTACAATCAGTCATGGTAAAACAGCGTAGGTTGTACAGAGCTTTAGATTAAGTTAATAGGAAATTAAGGATGATTACCATACTATATACTGTTATTTTCGGGATTACTGTCTGTGCCCTCAAATCTAGTACAGGTAAAATGACTGGAACCAGAATATAATACATCTAAGCAGAATGGTGTGAGTAATGTGGGTTTTAAATCCTGGTACACTATTAACAATATAGTGTATCAAGGCCATCTATGTTAGAGATTCTAGCCATCCTTCTCTGCCTCATTCCTGCTATGCTATTTTTCTGCCTTTGTCTACTTTTCTCCTACATTCTACTGCCTGCCCTGCTCATTGAGCCCTTTCTGCCACTGTTCCCAAAATCCTGGTATTTTTTTTTCTCTCTCTAGAATATCCTTCAGTATTCTCTGTAGGGTTGGATTGATGGTCACCAATTCCTCTTTGTCATGGAAGCATCTTGTTTCTCCATTAATTTCTAGTGACAGCTTTGCAGGGTACATCAATCTGGGCTGGAGGTTATTTTCTTTCAGGGCTTGGAATACTTCATTCCAAGCTCTTCTTGATCTGATGGTCTGTGTCAAGAAGTCTGTCATGATCTCGATGGGCTTACCTTTATAGGTAATCTGTTTCTTTTCTCTGACAGCTTTTAATATTCTGTTTTTATATTGAATTTCTGGTATCATGATTATTATATGTCTGGGTGTAGCTCTCTTTTGGTCGTAGGTGGCTGGAGTTCTGTATGCCTCACATAACTGAATATCATTTTCTTTTCCCATGCTTGGGAAGCTTTCCTTAATTATTTCCATGAATAGCCTTTGTAATTCACCTGTATGTATTCCTGCTTCTTCATTCACATATCTTATACTTAAATTGTAGATTTTCTTGTCATCTTCTAGCCTTTGTATTGTTACTGCCTGTTTCCTTGTTGTTTTTAAGAGATCTTTCCTTTCATGATCACACATTGCAAACTTGTCTTCAAGTTTTGATAGTCTATCCTTAGTTTCTTTTAAGGAGTTTTGCCAGCTTTCAATGGAGTTTTTAATTTCTTGGTAAATTTTGCCAGCTTTCAATGGAGTTTTTAATTTCCTGGTAATCTCTTTGAATCTGCTTCATGTATTCTATATTTTCTTTATATTCTTTATCGAATGTTTCTTTCCTTTTTTTGTGTTCCTCCCTTCTTCCATCTGTATCATCCTGAGAGATGCTTCCTGAGAGCATTTCTTTTATTACTCTACTCATATCTTGCTTTACCTGATTTAATATTTCAGTTTTGAGCTCTTCTACAAGGTCCCAAAGATACCTCTTAATGTCTGTTGAAGCCATGTCTGATGTTGTGTGTTTGCTGCCCTCAGTCTCCCTTGTTTTTCCCTCTCCTGCATCAGAGCTCTCAGTGTTCTGGGCTGGGGGCCTCTTGCCTCTCTCTACTGTCATGGTCCCAACTTCCTCCACACAGGTGTACAGTGGAAGTCCCAGCCCCCTTCCCTGTTGTCCTCCAAAGCACTCTGATGAGGGACCTCTGCCCTCTCCTGCCTGCTCTTGTCACTGAGGTGTAAGCAGCCACTGCATATGCCTGCCCCTCCCTTCCAGGCCAGCCAAACTTCAGGGGCCTTCACCAGGTTAGTGCTTGCTAGGCACAGGGAATCAATTTGGGATGGCTCATTGGGTCCCAGCCAGGAGCATAGCCAAGTCCAAGCAAATCCAGGAATCTGCTCTTGGGAGGGAGGAACCAACTGAAGTCACTGTTGTTCCTAATTCAGGCTCCTCCTGCCCGGTTCCAACATGTCACCCATATTTTCACGCCCTTCCTGGGGGGGGTCTCATTCCTAGCACTGACCGTGGATTAATGAAGGTCCTTTCACCGGCTTCGCTCTTCGTTGGGCTCACCAACCCCCGATTTCAGGGCAGCTGTGGTTCCTGTGAGTGGTGGCGAGAACGAGTTTGGGCAGCTCTGCCAGCCGGTGTGAATTTGCAAATTCAGGCCGGCGCAAACTTGGCGGGTCACAGTGAAAACGCCTTGTCGGGTAATTTTAGTTGTTCCAATCGTAGCCCTGAGACTGCGTGTTTGACAAGCTGTTTTATGTTTAAATTTCTTCCTGTGTCAAGAGGATCCATCTCCCTCTGTCTGGGTCTCTCCAGGATGTTTTATTCCAGCATATGAGTTGTTTCTCCTGGGAGGCTTTGTATTTTGTTGCTCACTGATTGGCCATCTTTAGCTCCCTCTTAAACTTAATTTTTGAAAGGGGCAGATGGAATAGACTTTCAAGAATCATTCCATTATTTCCTATGTGTCACCATATACATTTAAGTATTTCTTGGTTTTGATTATAGTTTAAAATAATGTATTAAGCAGAAGACAGGGAGACCTAGGCCTCAGTCTTCTTATCTTATAACAAATGAGACAGAACCTACTGATCAAAGTGCTCCCACACAGATTTAAGTGACAGAACTCAGAGGATACTCCAGATATGTTTGTGGTTAAAATAGTCAGTGTTTTACTATATGTTGTCTAGAGCCTTCCATACACACACACCCATAGTATTTGTGCAAAGTAAAGTACAATGAAACTGACTAATGGTGGCATTGTGCAGGACTTGCTAGTCTATTCTGTGATGATACACTTTGACACCCCCTCATCAAAATAATCCATTGGCCACCAGCCATTTAATTCAGTCTTTTTCCAACACATAGAACAAATCCCTGTCCACCCTCCCTGGTGCTAAGCAGTCACTGTATCACATTGAAGTCCAGTAATTCTAAGGAACAGTTGGGGATGGTATAACTTCTTTTGATCTCCAGACCTATGAGTTTATCTGCACCTCCTCTCCCTGCTGTTTTATAGAGCAGGATAACAATCATAATCTCTCCAATCTGGAAAGGAAATAATGAAAAACATATGTGCATAGCAATTCTGAATTTTTCCTGAGCATACACTGTAGGTTTATACTCTGCAAATAAGAATTAGTCTTTGAGCCCTGCTCCTATCCTTGAGAGCCCTCATACCATTGTTCTTCAGGTTCCTTAAGTGACCCTCTGTAACTGATGGCAAACACTTTAGAGCTTTCAGAGATATAAACAGCCTACTGTGGCACACATGCCGTAAGTTCTCCACCACTGCTCTAGGAGATCTTCCTTGGCCACCTGAAACTTGCGTTCAGTCTCAAATAACATTCTGTATCAGTCTAGGTCTGTAAGTATATTAGGCAATAGTAATTTCTTGAAAATGAAGTAGTCTTCTTACCTATGTGATTCTAGAAAACATACCATATCCTTGGTCTTTTTTAAAACATATTTCTTTGCTTCCTTACTTTCTTTCTGAATTTAAATGAGCTTCTTTGGTGAATGTATACCCTCAGTCTGAAGCAGGTTATCAATCACTTTAACAGTTAAAAAGTTTTAACAGTATTATGCCTATAGTCAGTCTTAAGGCTGGATATTAATCTGCCTTCATGTTCAGAAGCTTTCAATTTTATTTCTTGCTGTTTGGGGTTTTATCTTAGTCTATGTGGGCTAGTAAAAAAATCATACACTATGTGGCTTATACACAGCAGAAATTTATTTCTTTAATTCTTAGGAAGTCTAAGATGAAGGTACTCGGCAGATTGAGTATCTAGCAAGGCCCCACTTCCTAGTATGTGGCTATCTTTTCACTATATCCTCACATGACAGATGGAGCAAGGGACTTTCCTGGACCCCTTTTATAAGGACACTGATCACCTCCTTGTAGTATCATCTGGAAGGGTTAAGATTGCTGCATATAAATTTGGGGAAAACATACTCAGCTATATCAGGTTTTAAAACATTTATAATTTTGCAAGGTCCCAAGTTTCTAGAATCTCTCTAGTCTCTGTCTCCATCTCTGTCTCTCTCTCTCTCTCTGTTTCTTTGTGTCTCTCTGTCTCTCTCTCTTTGTGTCTCTCTGTCTCTCTCTCTCTTTTTTTTTTTGTACCAAGGACTGGGGCTCTAACTCCTTAACCTCGTGCTTTCCAGGCAGGCATTTATGCTGCTGAGCTACATTCCAGGCCCTCTCTTTCATTTTTATCTATAACCTGGCCAGTTCTTTCCTGAACTCATCTCTTCTTTATAATACATTGTAAGATTTCAAATTTCATCTTCTAAAGCTACATATCTATTTAGTTTTTGCTTTACCTCCCAAGTAGTCTCAGGTAATAGGTTTTATAAATGCTTTGACACTTCAAAATGAGAGTCCTCATTTTTATCACTTTCAGTAGTCATTTTTACTTCATGACGATTAAGCTAGGCCCTCATATTTTTGGTTTTGGCTAGAAACCTACTTCTAGTACAAATATATACACTACAATAGTATCAGCTAGCCTATGCTGCCTAGATTTATTTCTTGTTTTCTGCATGCCAAGGGTTTGTTAGGAGGGTCCTCTATCGTACATCATCACTTAGGGACCCAGCCTTTACTCTGCCATCTATCATCTGCCCCATTATAACCTCAGAACCTGGTAGATCCAGATAATAGTGACTGGCAACTTCTTAGGATTCTGAGAGTTGGCTTAGTGACTTTTCTGTAGGATGAGGCGGAGATCACCCACACAACTGCATTCAGCAGGAAAGTGGCCAAGGAATGGTTTGGCAGGGGGAGTCCAGACAGCCCTCACATGGTCTTCCTCCTCTGGGAGGCTATGCCAGGATTCTTCACATCATAGCAAGAGGGTAGGCCCAATAAGCAAGCTTCTGATTTGTCTACATCATGTTAGCTGAAGAAAGTCATACAACCAAGTTCAGTATCAGTACAGGAAGAGGCTTCACAAAAACATAGGTATTGGGATGTACAAATAATCGTGTAGCCAGCAGTCTATCACAACTATCTGAGCAGGAGTCCATAACCTTTTTCTGTGCCATTTAGGTAGTGTTTTAGGCTTTATAGGCCATACCATCTCTGTTACAACTTTTCAGTTCCTATTAGACAGAAACAATAGGTAAATTAAATGAGGACGTTCCAGTAAGGCTGTATTTTCAGTAAGAGGACCAGATTTGGGCTATCACTGGCCTGGACCAGAAAGCCTTTGTCAAGTCTCTGCAGCAGGGAAGGAAAGGTGGCTGTTGGTCTGCATGTAACACTTGTCACTTCAGCTTTTTAGCCATTAGGCAAGACTATCACGTGGCCACACTTAACTACAAAGGCAAGGGAGTGTAATCCTGCCTTGCAGGAAAGACAAGGGAGCTGGACAAGGGTGGACAATAGAAGTCTGTGCCTTAGGAGCCACCTTTGAAAGTTGTCCATTCAGATTATCTGCGCTTCTGTGCTAAGTACCAAGTGTGGTTACAAGTATTAAAGAAAATGGATATATAACCATTTTATTACATGGAGCTCACAGCTAGAACCCACGTAGGAGAAGCATGCTGTATTCTTGTGCTCTGGACCTCTTAGTTTCAACTTACTATTTGTGCAAGTGGCTTTGTCATCAACTGGAATGTAGGCAACTTCAGTATGTGATTTTGTTTGAGTGCTGTTAGGTATTTGTCAAAGAATGGATAGAATGATTGAATGCTCAAACCATCAGACAGACCAAAACAAGGATATCCTTTTCATTTCTGGGGTCACTACAGCTACACTATACCAAAGCTTAGAATTTTGAGTTGTTATTTGGGCCTTTGTGAGTTGTCATACCTGTAAGATGAATAACTAGAGGCATCATAGGCCAAACTCTGTTTCTTCTATTCTCAGCACTGGAGCAAAGAGACACCCAGCAAAATCTGTCTCCAGAATCCAGATTTTTGGTGAGAAGCACCTTAAAAGTTTAGGTTAATTTTCTTGCTTTCCAAAATCCCTAGGGCAGTTATCAAAAACCATCAGTTTGTTTTTGTTATCATATAACATTTACGTATCCTTATTTCATCATGCCAGAAAGTTAACTCTGAGAATGGATGGAATAACATTTCTTTATTATAATCCCATCTCCTTCTTTTAAGGGACGTTCTGGATTTCAGCACTGTGCTAAAACTTGGGTTATACACTGAAGTTATGGTCAGTCCCTAAGGAAAAGCAACATCAATGGGAGCATACAGTGCTTAAAAACCTTTATGCCAAGCGAATAATGCCATATATTTTCACCTATGAAAAAGTAATTAGCCAGCGGGTAGCCTTTAAAAATGAGAGTGTTTCTCAAAGAGTATTCATTTTCTTTTACTAGATTTGTGACCTGACTCACTGTAATGCCAAATTTTATCATAGTCAGATTCATAACACAGAATCCCTTGAAACATTTTTGCAAAACAATCCATTTGAGAGATGTGTCCATAGAGAATACAGATAAAACAAATTGATGCATTCTTGCTTTCAAGAATTTCATAATCTGGTGATTGAGGCAGTATCTGTAAACAGCCAATTAATACACAAGCAATAAAATTTGTGATCAACTAAAGTACTATATGAGTGCCTTTAAAATAGATGTCAAGGGGCCAGGGATTTAGCTCAGCGGCATAAGTGCCTGCCTTGCAAGTCCACAGTCATGAGATCAATCCCTGGTACCGAAAAAAAAAAAAAAAAATAGATGTCAAACCAAAGAAGGGGATAGAAAAAATAAAGAATATCTTCATGGAATAAGGAATCCTTGAAGTATGTAACAGGAACACAACTTTGAAAGGACTTATGTAGGGGGAAAAGTGCATTCTAGGCACATGGAGTTGTGAGTGGCAGGCACAGACCTAGGCCATAGCAATAGGCAGACAGAAGGATGATCTGGTAATGGCTAAGCTGCAGAGGGAAAGTAGAGAGAGGAGACAGAGATGATATCTGTGTGTGCTGGATGCTGAAGATGAGCAGGATTTCTGAGGGAAGAATTCATTGCACAATAAAGAAGCCTGGTGACCTTGAAATTGCTTCCACAATCTGTCTGAATCTGTGTCTCTTCCTATGGATTTGTATATACTCTCTGCTAACTCTTTCTGTGGTCAAAATTGGAATGCATTAATTACTTGTCAAGCAAGAACCTAGTTCCATTGCTTTCTTCAGGACTTGTCAGTCTTTTTTCTATTTGCCATCCTAACAATAAGTGTTTTGACTTAGACTGCATTGATACTACAGACTGTATTGATAATCAAATCATCAGAATCAACATTCCCAGGCACAAGGAGGTTCTTGTGCCTGCCCACAGGTAATCCTGGCTATGAACATGATGTTTTTGTAGTTGTTTTTCACATAGTTCTGTTCTATTTTCAAATACTTATCCATTTAATAAAGGAACATTGGTATTTAATGCTGAAAGGACATCTGTTATGCTAACCTGGCACCTGGCTCTTGAGATAGAATTTTTTTTTTTAGGTCAGTTTACCCCCTTATGGTAGAATAATTTATTTTGACTCTAAGCAAATTAATTTATCTAAAATTCTTCTTACAAGTTATGTGTGAAACCTTGGGGAATTATGACAAGTTATGTGTGAAACCTTGGGGTATTATTGCTGGGTTTGGGATTTTTTTTTTTTTTTTTTTTTTGTGGCCATCATGGAAGAGCACCCCTGTGGTAAGTCAGCACCAAGAGCCTGAAAACTTTTCACACCTTGCATTTCAAGTCCTGAGTTTTAGCACTTTTTCCATGGATTCATATGCATACATAAATCTGGCCCCATACCTGGGCTTGAGCTCTTACAGGGTTATTTGCCAATTTCAAAGAAGTAGAGAGTGAAGACACTCATGCCCCATCATCCATCATTTTTTTTCCTATGACTCTTAACAACTGGATACTGAGAAATCTGGATTTCTTTTTTTTTTTTTTCATTTCAAGTCTACTGAGTAGCCATTACACATAGATATAAAGAAATATAATCAGGAAGTATTTGTGGTATTGAATGAGAACTTGAGACATTTGGAGTCAGTCATTTCGGTAGTACTCTTATTTCTTTTTAGTCAGATCCTGAACATTCTCTTTACAGGTTGTGTTCCTTACTGGCTTTGGCTATGTATACGTGGACATTGTCCATCAATGTGGCACAATATTCATCACTGTGGCCCCAGAAGGAAAAGTAGGACCTATTTTAACCCATGCTAACAGGTAGGTTTAATTATTTTCCCAGAAATAATATAGTAAGCTTTCAGATTATAAAGATGTTAACCTATTATTTACCATTTTTTTGTCATCCTCCTAAACATACTAAAGCTTTTAGTTAAGTATTATGTAATCCATAACTGTGTATTATCTTTCCTGGGTCTCCCAATTCTTCTCTGATATTTAACAAACTGATTTACCAAGTTGAGTTATGCATCTTAGAATCATACCATTATTATCATGAAATGCAAATTAATAGTTCTGTATTCACATGACAACTTAGCAATTAGACTTAACAATTAGAGCTACACCAAATGTAAAAATACCTATTAGAGCCCCATTTTCCCCATTTGACCCAAGAAGTTGCTGTCAGGTTTTAAAAACATGAATCAGGAAAATAATTGATATCCTTAATTTTAAAGGACTCATATGGTTCAATAGAAATAATATAACAGTATCCCCTCTTTCAAAAACAAGGAAAATTACATGAACAGAAAATTCTAGAAGAGAAAGTATAAATAATCAAAGAAATGCAAACTTAAATAACATATCAAATTAATGATGACATTCTACCATATACAGTACTGATAGAAGTGTGAATTGGTGCCATTTTCTGGAAAATGCTTTAGCAATATATATTAAGATTTTTAAATCCCTTTCATTTAGAAGCTTCACTTAGAAGAATTTTGAGAGGTAAAGAAATAATGTAATAAGTAGGCAAAGCTATACAGTACACAGAAGTTTATTCCATTGTTGATTATAATAGCAAAATTTCAGAGTACACATGGTCATTGGGAAGGAAATGAATGGGCCAGGGAAATAGCTCAGCAGCATAAGTGCCTGCCTGGCAAGCATATGTCCTGAGTTTAACTTGTGGTACAAATAAATAAATAGATAATATATAAATGTGCCATAAATGGAACATCACAAAAAATACATGTTACAGGATTTTAATGAAAGAAGGAAAATGCACAAAATAAATACAGTTTGGGGCTGGGGATTTAGCTCAGCGGCCTAAGTGCCTGCCTTGCAAGCATGTGGTTATGAGTTCAATCCCTGGTACCGATAAAAAAAAAAATGCATATAATATAAACTAAAGAAAGAAGAATACTGAATATATAAGTATCCTGGTTATATGTCATGTGTACATACAGGAATACAAATACCTATATATGAATATAATACATATAACAAAGTAAAATTCTTAGCAGTAAGACTGACATGAAGCTGAAAGGAAATAAGACTGAAAGGAAAAGAAATAATCAAATAGTAATAGGATTAAAAGTGCTTATTTAATAGTTTCTGAATTTTTGTTTTCTATTATAACATTTTGTGATCATAAAAATTAATTTAAAACATAAAGTAATAATAATGTTTCCATGCATTTACCTTAAACCTTTTTTTAAAAAATGTTCCTCACTTGTCAGGTATGGCTAAGAACTCATTAGTTTGGACCCTGCTAGTTTGAATCGTAGTATTTCAAACAATGTTACACTGTTTTCTTTGTATTTGTTAAAAAAAAAAACAAAAAAACAGTGTAACATAATTAAACCAAATTTTAAATTGTATAGCATAAAATTTCAAGCCTATTCATCAGTTTTAGAAACATTTTATCTGGGGTATAAATCTTAATGACAATACCCACAACACATGCATTGGGAGGTACAATAAGAGCAGTTCAGGTACTTAATTGCACTTCTTTGATTAATTTATTCAGCACATATTTTTCAAGTGTTTACTAATATCAGGTGCAGGCATGGAGATATATCCATGAATAAAAAGGTCAGGACCCCAACACTTAAATACATGAATAGGGCTGGGGATTTAGCTAAGCAGCATAAGTGCCTTGTCTGGCAAGGCGAGGTCGTGAGTTCAATCCTCAGTACTGCAAAAAAAAAAAAAAAAAAACATGAATAAAGAAACAGAGCCCCAGCCCTTGGAATTACTTTATCATACACATGGAATAGAGAAAAGATCGTGACAGAGAATAAACACAATGAAGAAGGAAACATTAGGATACAGCAGAGGATCAGCATTCTTAGGGATAAAAGCAGAGCTTATCTGCATGATGTTGGAACTTGGGGCACTGGGAAAATAAGCAGCCAGCTTGCCGCCCTGATAAGCAGCTGGGGGCCTCAAAGCCGCCACCGTGCCAGGTCAAGAACTATTGGCATTTCCAGAGCTCTGCATCATGTTGGAACTTGGGGCACTGGGAGAACAGGCAGCCAGCTTGCCACCCTGGTAAGCAGCTGTGGGCAGGCTAAGAATCAAACATTGACCTACCCCCCCGCCATTAGCAAGTGGGAGCTGGAGGTCTGAGTATCTCTTGGGAGGATGAACATATGCAGTGTGGCAAGTAAGGGAGATTTTATAAGTTCAATATTTCTTTCCATTTTGCTCTACCTGATTAAAAGAACAGCTAATGTGAACAGAACGGGATGTACTATTGTGCCTATTGCTGTTGTCCTGGTGACCTGCTGTGAGGTTCTGTGCCAATTTCACTGCAATGCCTTGCATCAGTTTGTTCTGTCTTATTCTGCTGTATTTTGCTAACTTCAAAAAAAAAAAAAAAGTAGATAACAAAGTAACAAAATGCCTCCAAAAACTCCCAACTCCACCAAAGCTGATCCATGGGGCATGGATGAGGAGAAACTCAAAAACAAAACAACAGAATAATATAAAGTGATTAAAAAGTAAATAACAACAACAAAACAAGTCAGTAAGGTACTGAGCAACCTGAAACAGGATATAACTAAACAGATAATGGGCTTAAAAAGTAAAAGGAAGAAAAGAATGTGCTCTAAAAGGATATAACCACATTTATGTTTAAGTGTGTAGGATTGATAACCATGTTGCTAAGTTTTTATTGAATCATTGAACAGAACTGTTTGCAACCTCACTGTCTGAGTGTCCACTTTTTATGCTTTAATTTTGTAACTTGAACAACTATGTCTAAGAAGACAATATGTAATTTATCAACTAGTGATTTCTTACTGTTTTTTTCTGAAATTCTGTATTGTTTCTACTCCTTTTTCTGTTTTGCTTTTTTTCTCTTTAAATAAAATTTTTTAAAAGGTGGGGGAGCTAAAGATGGCCAACCGTGAGCAACAAAATACAGAGCTTCCCAGGGAGAAACAACTCATATGTCAGAATAAAACATCCCAGAGAGATCCAGACAGAGGGAGATGGATCCTCTTGTCACAGGAAGAAATTAAAAGGAAAAAAGCTCGTCAAACACACAGTCTCAGGGCTACAATTGGAACGGCTAAAATTAGCAGACCCAGTGCTTTCACTGCGACCTGCTGAGCTGCCCGAACTCACGCCAGCCTTGACCCGCAGAGCCGCCCGAACTTGTTCCCGCCACAACTTAAAGGAGCCACAGCCATGCTGAAGTAGGGGGTTGGTGAGCCCAACGGAGATTGGAGCCTGCGAAGGAACCTTCATTAATCCACGGTCAGTGCTGGGAATAAGAACCCCCCACAGGAAGGGCATGACCAAATGGATGACATGTTGGAATCAGGCAGGAAGAGCCTGAACTAGGAACAACAGTGACTTCAGTTAGTTACTCCCTCCCCAGAGCAGATTCGTGGGATTTGCTTGGCCTGGGTCATGCCCCTGGCCGGGACCCAATAAGCTGTCCCAAACTGATTCCCTACACCTAGCACACATTAACCTGGTGAAGGCCCCTGAAGTTTGACTGGCCCAGTGGGGAGGGATCAGCATACGCAGCCTCTGCTTACACCTCAGTGACTAGAGCAAACAGGAGAGGGTAGAAATCTCTCACCAGCATGCTTCAGAAGAACCATAACCAACAAGGAAAGGGGCTGAGACCTCCACTGTACACCTGTATGGAAGAAACCAAAAACATGACAAGAGAGGGAAACAAGAAAAAGGCCCCAGCCCAAAACGCTGACAACATTGATCCATTAGAGGAAAAAACAAAAGAGACAGAGGGCAGCAAACATACAACATCAGACATGGCTTCAATAGACATTAAGAGATATCTTCAAGATCTTGTAGATGAGCTCAAAACTGTAATATTAAATCAGGTAAAGCAATATATAAATAGATTAATAAAAGAAATGCTAAGCACCTCTCAAGAAGACACAGATGGAAGAAGGGAGGAACACACAAAAAAGAGAGAAGCATTCAATAAAAATATAAAGAAAATCAAAATACATGAAGCAGATTCAAAGAGATTACCAGGAAATTAAAAACTTCATTGAAAGCTGGCAAAACTGCTTGAAAGAAACTAAGGAGAGACTTTCAAAACTTGAAGACAAGTTTGCAATATGTGATCATGAAAGGAAAGATCTCTTTAAAATAACAAAGAAACAGGCAGTAACAATACAAAGCCTAGAAGACGATGAGAGAATCTATAATTTAAGAATAAAAAACGTGAATGAAGAAGCAGGAATACATACAGGTGAATTACAAAGGCTATTCATGGAAATAATTAAGGAAAACTTCCCAAGCATGGGAAAAGCAAATGATACTTAGTTATGTGTGGCATACAGAACTCCAGCTACCTACAACCAAAACAGAGCTACACCCAGACATGTAATAATCAAGATACCAGAAATTCAGTATAAAAACAGAATATTAAAAGCCATCAGAGAAAAGAAACAGATTACCTATAAAGGAAAGCCCATCAAGATCACGGCAGACTTCTTGACACAGACCATCAGATCAAGAAGAGCTTGGAGTGAAGTATTCCAAACCCTGAAAGAAAATAACCTCCAGCCCAGATTGATGTACCCTGCAAAACTGTCACTAGAAATTAATGGAGAAACAAGATGCTTCCATGACAAAGAGGAACTGGGGGAATTTGTGACCACCAATCCAACCCTACAGAGAATACTGAAGGACATTCTAGAGAGAGGAAAAAAAAATACCAGGACTTTAGAAACAGTGGCAGAAAGGCCTCAATGAGTGGGGCAGGCAGTAGAATGAAGGAGAAAAATAGACAAACAAAGGCAGAAAAATAGCATAGCAGAAATGAGGCAGAGAAGGTTGGCTATCATCTCTAACATAGATGGCCTTGATACACTTAAAAAAAAAAAAACAGGCAAATCAGGAGGTAGGGTCCATTGAGATGCTCTGTATAGGAACTATAATCAACCTAAGAGAGGGTTTATGGACTGAAAATCAAATATGAGATAACAATGCTCTATGTGATAGGGAGCCAGAGAGAAATAGGAGCAACTCGACCACCACCTGCAGATAGATAGGAAAGACAGGATACTTATGTGCAGTAGAGAACTACTCAGCTATCACAAAGGAAAACCTTGAGGCTTTTGTAGGTAAAGGAATACAACTTGAGACCAAGTTCAGGAGTGAGAAGGTTTGGAACCACTTAGGTAAAAAGCAGGTTGCCCCCACAATCTAAAAACTGAGGGAGTTGGTGGGACCCAAAATGTGTGCAGCACCCTGTGGGATTGAAAGGGGAGGAATAGCCTTAAAAAAGAAGGCAGAGGATATTGTTAATAGTGTACCAGGATTTAAAACCTACATTACTCACACCACTCTGCTTCGATGGAATATATTCTGTTCCAGTTTGTCTACTTGTACGAGATTTGAGGGCACAGTTATCCCAAAAATAGCAAGATATAGTATGGTAATCATCCTTAATTTCATATTAACTTAATCTAAAGCTCTGTATAACTTACACTGTTTTACCATGACTGATCTTAATTGAATCTGTTTTGTTAGATTGCTGTTTTATATTGATAGATTTTATTCAAAGCTGTTATGATGGATAGTATCAAGTCTGAGAGTATAGGCAACTACACTGAAGATGACATGATTCACTAGAATATCCACTCGGGTTTGATTATTCCCTACCTTTGAAGTTTTATACTGTCTACAATGTTTTATTTTTACTAATATTGTTATGTACTGCTATATTCAGTTATACTGTTATATTCAATTATGCCTGATGATATAGACAATTCTATTGAAGATAACTAGAGACAACACAGTAACCATTGTAGATCACCTTGTACTGTGGTTTTATATGACTTTTTGGTTTCATGTTTTTTTAGGAATGTGTTTTGTTTTGTCTTGCTATGTTTTGTTTTTCTCTCTAGTACAGAAAGGATAGAAATACATGTAGAGACTCATGCATGCGTAGCTGTTTACAATCTCACTTTCCCATCTCAGTTAATTTTGTAACTTGAGCAACTATTTCTAAGAGGACAATATGTAATTTATCAACTAGTGATTTCTTACTGTTTATCTTTTTTTAAAATTATGTGTTATTTCTACCCTTTTCATGTTTTTTTTCTCTTTAAATAAAAAAAAAGAATGGAATAAAAAAATTAAAAAAGAAAAAAAAAGCAGAGCTCAGTAAGAAGGGTCAGGAGTGTCAGGGAAAATAGTTTTAAGGAAACTAATATAGGGAAGCCTTACACAAGAGCTGCCATCTGAATGGGAACTTGAAAGCAGCAAGGTAGTTAGGAATGTGATCTGAGAAACACATTCCAAACTGCAGGCCCAGCTGGTCCCAAGGCTTAGAGCAGCAGCATGCCTAGCAACATGGCGGGCAGGGTAAGGTAAGGCCCAGTGGAGTGGGTGAAGATGAAATTCATGGTGCATGAGGCCAGAAATATGTGGGCAGGAAGGAGGGAGGCACATGGTGTGGGACCTTGTGGGCTATTGTAAGACTTTAGTTTAAGTGAAATGAAGAAGTCACTAAAGCATTTTAAGCAGAGAAGTTCGGTATGACTGGAGGAAGTAGCGGTGTAAGCAAGCAGGAAGATAATTAAGAAGAGTAGAAGATAACTAGAGTTATTCATACCAGCTTAGACCACTGTGATCTCAGTGGAAGTGGTAATGCAGTCATATCCCAAATATGATTAAGGAAGCTAGTGGGATTTCCCAGTTACATTGGATAAGAGTTTAAAATGCAAGCATCAAGGATGACTTCAAAATTTTTAGTCTGGGCTGGGTGTGGTGATACCTGTAATCCTGGCACTCAGCAAACTGAGGCAGGAGGGTCACAGTGAATTTGAAGCCAGCCTGGGATACATAGTTAGTTCAAAGACAGCCTGAGACTCTGTCTCAAAGAAGAAGAAAAAATTCTCTCTCCCTATTTTTTGTTTTGTTTAGTTTTGTTTTAGTTGTGGGGGGGTTGGTCTGAGCAACTGGTAGGTTGTGGTTGCCATTAACTGAGATGGGAAAGACTGTGTGTAGGTTAGGGGGTAAGATCAGAAGTGGGATTACCACCGTAGTAAGCTGAGATGTCATGTGGCCATGTTAGTTACCATATGTCTAGGCAGTTAGATTCAGCAGGTTGGAATTCAGAGGGAGTTCTAGGCATCAGTGCATGGGTGGTATTTCAAGCCACTAACCTGGCTAATGCCCCCAAGAAGGCTACTGGAGATGGTGAAAAGATCTCCAAAACTGAGCCATGAACACTGTCAGCTTCAGGGGTCCAAGAGAGAAGGGATTCATATCAATGATTGAGAACAAGTGATCAGAGAGAGACGATCTGAGAACAAACATGCAAAGAAAGTGTCCAAGAGGAGGGAGCTACTAGCAATGTTAAATGCTGTCAGTAACTTGAAAAAACTAAACCAAGTCACTGGTGATCTCGATGAGAGTTATCTTACCAAACTGATGAGGGCCCCAAAGCAACAAGCTTCAGAGAGAAAGCAAGGAGAGCAATAGGAGACCGTGTGTACAGGAAACACTTCAGAATTTTTGTATAAAAGGATGAGAAAAACGGTGACTACAGAAGAAAGTGGAGTTATAAGAAAAATTTTCTAGGATAAGAAAAATCAGCATGTTTACAAGCTGCTGGCTGGCTGGGGATATAGCTCAGCCACACAGTGTGTGTCTGGCAAGCACAAGGTCTTGAGTTCGATTCCCAGTACAAAAAAAAAAAAAATGCTGCTGGCTAAGAACAAAAACATGATGTGGGACGGGAGTGCATCACTGTAGTGATGACTCAGAGCAGGTGAGCGCAGAGTGCTAGCCAGTACTTTGGAGGGTCCCTGAGGAAGAAGGGGTTCAGCTCTGGAAAGGGGGCCAGGATCCAGGGGTGCTAGCAGGACACAGTGATAGTGGGGTTCATGCTGACCTCTCTTCTGTTTGCCACACTGTTTCAACTCAAGAAGTCTTAGTTATTTTATTTATCTTTCTGACTTATGTAATCATGACAAAGAATTAGTGTACAAAAATTAGTCTTGGGAGTAAAAACTCTGGTGTTAGTCCCACTGGGAACATTTCCCAGTGTGGTTAGAGTGTGCCTGGCTCTATCCAAACACAAGTTGAATTCTCATTTGTTTCTTATGAGAACCCCATGTCCCATTAGGAGGTGTTTAATAAGGCACTCATTAGCCTTATTTATAAGGCTAATTTAATAAGCCTCATTAGAAATGAAAGAAAGGAAGGAAAGTAGGAGACTGATGTTGTCTTCTTTGTCTCCTCTAGAACTCTCGAGAAGATGGTTACCTTTAAAATATTCATCACTCAGTTGAGCCTGGCAGTGTCTGACGACCTCACCCACCATGGAGCATCATCTGAGCTTCTGAGGCTCACTCTGGACAATGTCTTTCTCCACGTGGCACCTGTGGCCAGTGCCTTCCCCGGAGAAGAGCCCGCTGTGACGCTCTTCCATCTTTACACTATGGAGATTTACTGTGGGGACCTGCAGTTAGACAACCAGCTTTATAACAAATCCAATTTCCACTTCGCTGTCTTGGTCTGTCAGGGAGAAAAAACAGACCCTACTCAGTGTCCCCTAATGTCACATCTCCTTATCCCCAGTGCAGATTTGGAGAAATACAAAGAGAATTGTTTTATCAAACTTTGTGCCACTTTAACTGAGGGCAAGAGCTTCCTACTCAATGTCAGTGAGCTCAGTTTTGAGCTGAAACCTGCCCGGTTATATGTGGAAGACACATTTGTGTACTACATCAAAACTTTGTTTGACACTTACCTTCCTCACAGCAAGCCAGCTGGTCACCCTGCACAGCTCTGTGAGGGTGCCCAGCTGTTGCCCGTGCAGGTGAGACAGCATGCCAGGGCCTTGGTGAACCCAGTGAAGCTACGGAGACTGGTGATACAGCCAGTGAACCTGCTAGTCAGCATCCATGCTTCCCTCAAGCTGTACATAGCCTCCGACCACACTCCTCTCTCCTTTTCCATTTTTGAGAGAGGACCCATCTTCACCACCGCGAGGCAGCTGGTGCACGCGCTGGCCATGCACTACGCCGCAGGAGCTCTTTTTAGAGCAGGTGAGGACACAAGCTGAGAGTCTGTGATGAGCTAGAGCCTGAGCAAAAATGTCATCTTTGGGGTAATGCCTGATCCGTGACAAGGCATAAGGAAGCAGTGGGTGGGCACACAGGCTTCACAGTTAAGCAAAACTGGATCTAAATCTAAACTTTGCCACTGTTTGATTAGGGCATTGGGCAAGTTATTGAAGCCTCTGAGTTTCAGTGTCCCATCTAGAAAGTGAGTTTTATGATTTTTGAGAGGATCATCTGTCAAGTGTCCAGTGTTTTGCTTGGCATTTAATAAATATTCAAGCAATAGTAGCTGTAATATTTTAGGTCTTAATATATCTTAGAAATTAATTCAGTTTAGCAAACATTTTTAGCACCTTGCAGGCATAAAAGTTTCTTAGCACAGTAGTACAACCAGGAAGATTAGCTTAGGTCTTCAGCTCCAGTGCCTAAAAAATCCAGTTCTAGGGCATTAGTTTTCTTCATTGCTGTTCATGAATAGCTGTAGGTGAGAAATTCAGAGGATTTGTGTGCTCCCAAGATGCACAAAGGGCCCTCTGCATATCCTGAGCAGCACACTGTCTAGACAGACCTCAAAGAGAAGGCTGTTGCTGTCTCAGCCCCTCTATAGACCTGAGCTCAAGAGGAAAAGGGACCCTGCTCATCCTTCCACCTTTTCCACCAGGTAGGTGGCCTCCTTCAAGCAGAGGCTGCTGTTTTTCAGGGTTAAGGGGGAGAAATAAGGCTTTCCTTTCCAGTCTGGCAGGATCTCTGCAGAGGATGATTTAATAAGTATACAAGATCTTGTATGGGAGTATTGTGTATTAAAGATTGAATGTTAGGGACCGTGTGGTCTCAGCAAACTTTACAGTACTGGGCATCAAAATATGTGTTTCTGAGTCAAGTTCACTCTAAAACAGTTTTACTTTGATAATCTGGCCTTCATGGTCCCCAAAATGCAAGCAGAGACCACCATCCACGGTGCTGTTGGCCTTATTAGCACCTTTCAGGAAAAAGCCTTGGAAATTGGAGTTTCTAGAACTGACAGGGGCAGAAATCTCTGTTCTGCTCTCTTTGTGATCTTGTATTTGGCTAAGGCATTTCCATAGATGATTCAGAGTATAGCCCAAAAAAATCCATGTTATCATTGATAAGGTGCCAGTTACTGCCATTTTGGCAAGATTATATTTCCTTCATAATGTAATTCGTAGAGTTGATAGGGCTATCCAGACTCTTTCATAAAAGAAAATGACAAGATCAGAGAGAGGGCCCTGCCAGACCTATTGTTTTGATAGCTTGCACAACAATGAAGAAAATGCTTCCCTCTTGCTAAGAAGTCATGTAAAAATAAGCAGTTAACATTTCAAATTTAATAGATGGGTATATTTACAAACCATTCTGGAAATGTACCCTTTTAGGCAATTTTACTTTTAACATGAGAAGCAGACATGTAGGTTACTGAGCTCTGATCTGAGGCCAGGGGAGGAATAAGGTTCCATCCAGTCACTGCATGGTGCCAAGGTGCTAGAAGCACCCGGCTGTGTGATGAGCTGGAAGAGAAACTCCACCTATGGCCCCAAATGGCCACAGCCCCTGCAGCTTGTGTGTTAAAAGTGATCTCTTTGTTTTGTGTTTTTAATGAGCTTTCATAAGAACATTCTGTTTGGATTTTTGGTAATTCATCTAAAAATCCTCTTGCTGTCCTAACTTCACTATATACAAAGACAAGAAATTCTAACAGAGAGCCAAGTTTTTAGAGCCTATTGGAAACTCTGTCCCTAAAAATCTCTGACTGTCCCTGGAATGATCCTTACCTCCCATTAAAGCGCCTGTCTGAGCTCAAAAAAAAAAAAAAAAAATCTGTGGTAAATCTGAAGACCCTTCTGAAAGAAAGTAATTGAAGGAATGGAAAGATAGCCAGAGGAAGAGAAACCTTAACAAAATAGAGCAGCATTCTGGTAGAGGAGAGGAGGGCTGCCTGGGAGTGAGCAGGTGGCGGCAGCATCTCATGTGGGCAGCAGTCACCTACTGGACTTAAGGAGAAGGTGCCTGGCTGCAGTGGCCAAGAACACCAGACCTCATTTCTAGAGAGTTGTTTGAGTCATTTGAAGAGGTTTATAAAATAGTTAATGATACCTAGAAATAAATAGGGTTTAATTCCTGAGG
Organism: Hydrochoerus hydrochaeris; assembly: GCA_004027455.1. Lineage (NCBI taxonomy): Eukaryota > Metazoa > Chordata > Mammalia > Rodentia > Hydrochaeridae > Hydrochoerus > Hydrochoerus hydrochaeris. Next base: position 295,733 of record PVLA01001443.1, on the reverse strand, counting down.
TTCCTGTCTATCTGAAAGTTTGAATTTGAGGGGAAGTCGGAAAACTTTCCTAACAGCTAAACATAGGATACTCTCTGTATCTGTAGAACCCTCATCTGCAGGTTCAGCCAGCTGTCCATCAAAAGTATTTGAAAAAGGAATTGTGTTCATATTGAACATGTACAGACTTCTTTTCTTGTCACCATTCCCTTAAGTATAGTATAAAACTAAGGACACAGCGTTGATATTGTGGTAGGAATTGCAGGTGCCCTAATGGCGGTTTAAAGGGAGGACATGTGCAGTTGCACACTACAGTGTTTTATACAAAGAACTTGAGCACCCTCAGACACTGGTAGCTATGGGGTTCCTGGATCCAGTCCTCCATGGATACAGAGGGGTGACTGTGTTTGCTTTTGGAGGAATATAATTAGAGAAGACCTATCCTGGGGTACTTCCTACCCTTTTATGGCAGCTCAGATGCTACTAGGATGCAGCTCTGGTCCACAGCTCACCCTGCCATCAGTCAATGGCTGCAGGTGTCAGCAGTCGCAACCCAGCCTTCAGCCGGGTAGGAGCTGGAGCCCTGGGGGGTCTTTTCTCTCTGCATTCCCCTGTACTGCCCTGACCTGGGATGCCATTGAGAGGGCTTAGTTTGGCAAAAGTGACCCTTTTTTCTTTAAATATCAAATCTTTAGGGAGAGTGTTCCTGTCTTCAAGTGGAACCTCTAAAGGGAATCTGCTTTTGCTTTACCTCCAGTGAAGGGAGAACATTCTACAGCTTCCTTCAGCGCCCTACCTTCTTGTAGCTCCTTGTAGAAAGTCCGTCTGTGCCTAGGCTGGAGCTGGGGACCCTTGGGGATCTCATCTTGGCTTTCACACTGGTCCTTCTAGACCCTCTCAGCTTGGTGCCCAGACTGAGGATCTCTGCCACAGCGCTGTCCTCCAGAGGCTAGCTGCTGAGAGATGGTGCCTCCTAAACAGGGCTTGTCCCCATGGCCTCAGCACTAAAGGGCCCAGCATGAGGATGGGGAGGTCAGCGGATTCCTGGAGAAAGTTGCCTTTTCAGATTCTGCCTCTTCTTGGCCCTTAGCCTCTGCCTGCCCTGCAGTCCCTGGGCTCCCAGCCTGCAGGAGGGGCCAGGCGGCCTCATTCCCACAAGGCATAGACTGTAATCAGGCCCCTGAGCAGGCAGGCTCCTGGCAAGCCCAATCTTAAATAGGAAACCAGATCCACAGCTGCCCCCCAGGACGTGACAGGGAACACTCCCCTTACACTAACCCAATCAGTGTGTCCCTGTCACTGGTGTTTATACAACCAAAGCTGGGACTGAAGGGGAGACATTTGTCTGGCTCTAGCTCTGCTCCAAAGGGAAGTACTCAACTTGGTAGGATTGGGAAAGATTAAAAATAACTCCTCCATCCTTGTCAGAAATTTGCATCCCCTTTACAGCAATCCATTTAGCATCTGGCCTCTTCCGGGCCACTCAGCTCCTCCTGCTGCCCGCTGCCCCCTGCTGCCCCAGCCTGTCCATGTGCACCTGCCCAGGGCTAGAGGAAGTGTCCCTAGCGCATGGGTCCCTGTTGCCACAGTGCACAAAGTTTGGCAAAGAAGTCATAGTAAAGCCATTTGTGAGGCTGCCAGAGGATCGCTTTGATTTATAATGTATGAAAGTTCACTGTTTATGAATTTATAGTGAATGAGTTACTTCCCGTATTTTACTCTAAAGAAGCTTATTACATTTGCAGTTCTGGTGTGCAAAATGAACCTAGGGAAACTGAGCTGCTGGTTACAAGTGGTGAAAGTGCACGTACCAGGCTTCTGTAACCCTTGCTCTGGTCCATCACAGGCTGGGTGGTTGGGTCCCTGGAGATCCTCGGCAGTCCTGCAAGTCTGGTGCGAAGTGTGGGGACTGGCATTGCGGACTTCTTCAGGCTGCCTTATGAGGGGCTGACCCGGGGCCCTGGTGCCTTCGTGAGTGGCGTTTCCCGAGGGACGACGTCCTTTGTGAAGCACATTTCCAAAGGTAGTTATGCTGTTCCTTGTGCTAATGCCTCTGTTTCATTCTTTGCCTGTTAGACCTTTTCCCTGCACAGAACCTGTTGAGATTCAAATGCATTCACATTGCCTCTAGCTTTGTTTGGCTTGTTAGCTTGTGGTGAAATACTGACTTGGAACAAAGCTCACATATAATGGCTTATGTTTTAAACAGATCACTGCTTACTGGTAGTGTGTGAAAATGTTTCAGAAACTTTAGAATTGTAGCCTCCCATTGGGAAAACAAGGATTGGCTCAACTGTTATTCCATGTGATAAATATAGAAATATTAAAGGTGTTCAGGATTTCTGCTAAACATCAGAAATCCTACACTGTGTTGCTTCATCATATTTTTTTAATGTAGATACAGTTGTCATAACTTTCTTAAAGATGTGGATACGTTTTGACTTGGAAGCTGATTTAAAGGTGAACAGGCCAACTGTTCTCTAGCACGGTACGTACACAGTGCCATCTTGTGGCCCAGACAGGTCACCAGGCACTGGGGCCAAGCTTTGCCCCACCAGGAATGTTTTCTTTTCATCTGTGAGTTTGCTTGATGATATTTCGGTCAGGTTGGCAGTGACTTGGGAACAAATAAGGGCCATTTGAGTCCCCTTTTCTTCTCAGCAGGAGGCAGGGAAAGCAAGACAAAGGCCTCCTTCCCCATAAAAGGAATTTTACTGCAGGCAGTGCGGCCCTCCCTTATGAGTGAGCAGATTGTGGAAGTCTCTAGAAGGCCTCAAAAGACTTAAACTGGAAATATGAGAATCCATGATCCTTAGAGAGCAGGGGGAGTGTCTGGGTTCAAACTGTTAAGAGAGCAGCAAGAGCAATCAAAACAAATTCTACAGACAATGAGAAGGACCCGCATTGGGGGCGGGGCTCAGAGCCAGGCTCAGCCTCACCAGATGAGTCCCTAGCAGGCTTCTCACTCTTGACACTGGAATCTCTGTGGTTCTGTTGTTTTTATTCAAAAATGTAACAACCAACACCTGCTAAATTGAACCCCATGGTCTGAGTCACTGAGAGTTATTCGCACTGGTTCTCTCCTCTTAACAAAATCTGTTTGTTGTGTGGGTGTTGGGTGTGTGTGTGTGTTCTTTTCAGAGCACTGGTAAAGATGCAGCTGCAAAAAAAAGAATTCTGCCATTTCTTCCTCAAACTAGATGTCTGATAACAGGGGTTCCTTACCTCAGGACATGCCCACCACTGCTTTCCCTTTCATTCAGTGAGCTGGGTGTGGACCTGCTGGGGAGGGCTAGGACTGCTCTGAGCAGGTGGCTGAGGTCACTTCCTCCTGAAACCGCGGCAGAACTGTGGCCTTGCTGCTTCCCTTCGCCTCCTTTTCAGTTAATATTCTGAGTCAAGATTGCACATAATCTCCATGAGCATAGTAGTCATTTCCTCAGAGCATAGAATGATAAAACTTAATGTTTGTTTTTATTAAACTGCAATAATAAGATAAATATTTTTGCTAAAGTGAAACATTTCCTCATAATCTATTAGCAAACAACCTTTAAAAGCAAAATGGGCAAATTTTAGCCCTCAAAGCTGGGCCTCAGTGAGGCCTTCACAATTGTTTAACAAAGTCTTGACCATCAAACAGCAGGAAGGCTGTGAAACTCTAGGCCCCGCCTTGGCCACAGAAATTCTACTTTAATCTTGACCTTGTTGTTTTAAGGCTCTGTCCCTCCCCACTGGCCATGCTCAGAGGGGACCTAAGTGTGGCCTTTCTCACATCCCCACCCCACTAGACCTGCAGGCCACAGCTCTGGGACCCACCGTGCATGTGACAAGGAGGCCAACCCTGTGCTCTTCTGTCCTCAGGTACCCTCACGTCCATCACCAACCTGGCCACCAGCCTGGCCCGGAACATGGACCGACTCTCACTGGATGAGGAGCACTACAACCGCCAGGAGGAGTGGCGCCGGCAGCTCCCGGAGAGCCTGGGCGAGGGTCTGCGACAGGGCCTCTCCCGGCTGGGCATCAGCCTGCTCGGTGAGGGTTTCGGGCATGTGGGGGTCTGTGTGGCTCTGCGGACTCTCCCGGGACCTAAGCCTTTGCCTTTTCCCTAGCACGACTATGAAGTTCGCCTCCTTTCTGAGGACGAGGGAGACTCAGGATAAAGTACTCACCCCATTGCTCACAGCATACCCACAGGGCCCTGGGAGGGGACCCCATTTCTAGAACCACTATGGGGCCATGACAGGGTCACCCCAGGGCCGGCAGGAAAAGCTGACCTGCACAGACAGCACCTCTGCTTCCTCTGCCTCTGTAGGAAGCGGAGTGTGAACCTGCACACAGTGGGTCCATGCAGGGCCAGCAGCACTCTGCTGCTTTTGGAAGTGAGTGACAGGCAACCCTCCTGGAGCCCTCTCCCCCGCTCCTACTCCCACAGCACTTGAGTGACACGCACGTGTCATGTAAACCTTGGTGAGGAGCCTGCTTCTCCTTTCATGTATTTTTATTTATCTTGAGATGAGCCTGGCTCAGGGCAATTACTGTTTGTAGAGAAGCTGAATGATGTGGCTAAAAGTGAAGATTGCTATGGATATTTCAAAATATCACAAATGTTTAAAAAATACATTGCTCTGGAAAGTCTATTTAAAAAAGAAGCCTCAGAGCTGAAAGGATAGTACAGGATTTCCGGGGTAATTTTGTTTATTTGCTTGCAAAGAAATTTGAAACCGTACTGCTTGGCAACCTGCCTTCCACGCGGCTGAGGGAGTGCATGCCTAGAGAGATCAAAGTGACCAAAGCAGGGCAGAGCATGGGGAGAAGAGATGAACTTGAAAGTCTTCATCCCCTCTCTGTCCTCTGTTCTCTGCAGCAGCTCAGCCTGTCTGCAGCTCAGCCAGCTATGGTGGTGAAGGAAGTAGTAAAATGTTACAAGAGCAGGTGAAGTTACTAGAAATTATTGAAGTACTAACAGTGATTGATATGGTGCACTGTCATTTGATAATGCATGGAAATGGGGAAGCGAGTGGCCTGCTGGGCAAAGGAGCAACCTGCAGGTCAGACTCCTTCAGCGGGAAGCGAATGGGGGCCATGTTACTCAGGATCCCAGGCCCCAGCCTGGTCTTCATGGCCTTGGGTAAGTTCTTCACTGACCCTGGTTTCTGTTTTATAAACTGGAGCTGTTAGTACCATTGCTAGAAGTAACAAGGGGTGTTGGCCAGACAGAACCTGTCATATTATTTCCTGGTAACAAAAGAACTGTTAAGAGATGTATGTGCCTTTTTTTTTTTTTTTTTTTTGGTACCAGGGATCGAACTCACAACCTCACGCTTGCCAGGCAGACACTACACTGCTGAGCTAAATCCTGGGCCATGTATGTGCATTTTGAAGAATGTTCCACTAAAGAGAGACACTTAAGAAATGGCAAGCACATTCTTGCTTTCAGGTAGTCAAATGAATTATATTGCTATACCCAAAGAAAGTAACAATGAGATTATTTTGGAAGCCTCGAGGTCATCATTTTGGGATTTTAGGATATTTTTATTCTAGAGATAGGGCTGGGGATTTAGCTCAGTGGCTTATGTGCCTGCCTGGCAAGCACGAGGTCGTGAATTTGATCCCCGGTACCCCCCCCAAAAAAAGTTACTCTAGGGATTATAGGAGGCTTAAATGCCCTCTGCTGTTGGCATGAGAGTGTCCTCCCCCCAACCAAGCTCTTCCTAGGACTTCCAGGTGAAAACGTGCCTACAGGTGTGTGACTGTCTTTACCCTCACCCTGACTCCGTCTATCCCATGGATTCCATTCCCTTACCACCTGGTAAAGCCCGCAGCCCCTGCTCAGCTTCCATTGTCTCAGAGTCACCTGCTGGTAGGAATCAGTCAGGTGAGGAGCCCTGAACTGCCCTGCTAAGGTCACCCTGATGGTTTCCACCGACAGGGTGGGAAGTCATAAAGCTGTGAGCTTCACTCTGGACATTGTGGTGTCTCAGGTTACCTCATCCGTGCTGTCTGCAGACATGGCCGTGGGCCATGAGGTTTGGTGCATGTCAGTCATTTCTAGGCACTGGGAGTTCTGGGGTGATAGAAACTCCTCAATATACACAGACACGCCTGCATCACTGGCCTGCCCTCTGCCTGGGAGCTCCGGTCCCATCCTGGCACATATACAAGAGCAGCCCAGAGTCAAGGTTGGGCACGTTCCCCTTGGCCCAAAACAGCATCCTCTTCTCTGAGAGCCTGTCTGTGCCCCACAGAATGACAGAGAGGAAAGGAGGAACAGAAGCAACAAGCTTCCTTCACTTTGAGAAGTGTAAATTTGTCACCATGTCCTTCACCCCTAGAAATGGCACTTAAAACTGCTAGATGTAGTTAAGTATCTAATTGAAGTTTGTGATTAAAAAATGTTTAAATTCTTTTAAAATGTATTATGGTAAAATTCATTGCCATTGACTCCCTTCAGAATACTCTCCATTGATTCTCACTTATACCACCATTTTTAGTCCCATTGTTCTTGCCGCTTTCTGAAGCAGTTCCTGAAATTCTCCTTTGTGTCTTTACAATGTGTGATTAAAAGAGAATTCAATGGGCTGAATAGGAGTCATGTTGGAGATTCTCAGAGAAAATCAGTGACATGATTCAAAACAGTGAAAGCTGTTGCCTGGTGCAGTCCAAGGGAAAGACAGGCTCAGAGAAGCATTACAGTGTGTCCACACCCACCTTGTTCTCTGCATCAGGCATCATGTGACTTCTGGCTCTCCTCCATGTCAAAATCTTGAAAGGTAAGCATTTGGAATCAATTCAGGACATCAAGGCCACAACAGTGCAACTAAAGATGTTCACAAAAGAGGACTTTCAGAACTGCTTCAGAGAGTGGCAAGAATGATAGGATGTGTTTGAAGTGAGGAAAATAATGACAATGTGCATTTGAGAGAATTTTTTTAAATTTAAGCATTCATATTTTTCAATCGAACTTCATGGAATAGTAGGGAAGTTGAAATTACAGTTGTTCAGTTTTTCTTTATAGATGGAAACGTTATAGACCCAATTAGTAAAAATACACTTAAAGAATGTTTAGGCTGACAAAGCACTTTCACAGGTGGGTATCTTAACTGATCTTCACACACCTGGCCATGGATGAAGCTGAAGAACCTCAGGAAGCAGAGGGACCCCGGCCTTTCTCCACCATGTCACCTACCTTGGAGAGTTGTAGGCCTGAGAACCAGATGGGGAGACTTCACAGTAGCAAGTTCCAGGGTAGAAAGAATAGACTTTCCCTAGTGTGTCTGGGTTCATTGGGCCTCACGGCTTTGCCTCCCCTTCCTGGGGTGTTGTGAGGCACCTGAAAATCAAAGGCAGGCTTTAGCACTGTGCCCACCTGGCCCCTGCTCAGGAGAGGGGAAAGCGTGGGTGAGAGAGGCCACTGAGGCTCTAGCTAAGCTCCCCAGCAGGTCTTGAAAAGCTGCAGCTTTTGGAAAGACTGTTTACCCTGCAGCAGCCAGGCACCAACCTCATCCACATCTGCCAAACCCATTTCCCCAAATACCCACACTTGCCTTTCTTGCCTGGCCCCTGTGCTGGGAAAGGCTGGTCAGCTCCACACCACAGCCAAGCTCTATGGACTGGCTCCTCCAGACACCAAAGGCATGGCGGCTGCCTGAGTACCACTTTGGGGAACTTTGGGGCTGACTCAGAATCCCAAACAGTTAGGCCTCTCCTTGGTGGCTAAGGTTGGACCTCAGGGAGTTAGGTAGGATTTCAGGGTGACATACCCAAATACTTCCTTCTCAGTTTGCGCATCTGTTCTGGTTAGAAGAGTTGCCTCAAGCTTCAATGACAGCACCCTGTGGGTGTCACTTGCATCTGGAACGCTGAGCCATAGCACAGTGTCCCAACTGTAACCTGTGCCTCTGCTCTCGTGACAGAAGAGGGCTCAAAATAAAATTCCACCTCAAAGTCTAAAGGCTGGCTCCACAGGAGAGGCCTGCCCAAGTGTCCCCACCTGCCGCCTGTAGCCAGTCACAGCAGTGGTGAAAGAGCCCAGCGTGCTCACCTCACTTCTCCAGGCCTCCGCAAGGACTGAAGGTGCAGAGGCAACTCCCCAGCACCCCTGCAGGGCTCTGCCCCTGCCGCCAGTGCTCCTCCTCCGCCTCCTCATCACATCACAGCCCCTTCCATGTGGCCACCGCCCCCACCCCACGGGCCTGATGCCAGCAGTCTTGAGATCAGTTTCCACTACTTAAAGCACCAGAGTAGAGTTTGAGTCCATGACAGTAAATAATTTACCAGCTGTAGGACTTAGCTGGATTACACTGTGTCACTGCAGGCTCCCACAGCCCCAGGCAGAGCTGCTCCCTCACTCCTCAGCAGGTTTGCAGAGAGCAGGGCAGCTCCTCTGCTGGCCTCCTCATTCCCCACCTCCTCATCACAGAGAAGGAGACAGTTGCACCCGGTGACCAGGGAGGTGCTGTGTGTGTGACAGGCTGGCTTTTCCCCTTCTGGGTTCTGGTTCTGCGCTTGGCCAGTAATCCAACAGCTCCTTCTCTACCTCATAGACTCCAACACCTTGTCATGGGGCTCAGGCTTCCTGCTTTCCTAGCTGCCCCAGTAGTTTATCTGTCAAAGCCGAGGTAAATGGAGCCTTCTCTGTGGCCTGTGATGGGAAGGAAGAGATCAAAGGCAGCTTTCACAGGACACCATTTGCACCAAAGCAGAGAGGAACTCTGTGAGGATGAAAGGAAGTGGCAGTTTTAAGTGAGATAGCCAGTCTTCCTGTCTTTTTTTGGGTTTGTTTGTTTGTTTGTTTGTTTCGTTTTGTGATAGAGTCTCTCTATATAGCATGAGCTGGCCTCAAACTCATAGCAATCCTCCTGCCTCAGCCATCTGAGTGCTGGGATTACAGGTATACATCACCACACCTGGCTCTCCCCATCAATTTTAGATGTTGCATTGAAAGCCACACTTGAAAAAAGACATGTTTACCGGAAATACTGGCAATAATTTAATTTATTGATATATATATAATTACCCCTTTTATATAAGCAAGGAGACCTTTCAGAGAAATCAAATAGTGAAATGAGGAAAGCTGCATTCTTTAGTTTGATGCTGCTGACTGTAAACTACTTGCTATGAAATGATGAAGAAAAGACCCAGAGTTCCTGCCTCCATTGCTCTTCTGGTGAAGCTACTCTGACCCCTGATCTTGTAGGTAGAGACCAGAGGATCCGATACCTTGACCTCTATCAAAGTGAAGGGTCTTCCCAGCCTGAGGGCCAGCACTGGCCATCTAGGTTGTTAAAAGTGACCCTCACCCCTGAAGAGTCAGGACAGCCAGGGGTACCTGCCTCGCCTCCGCCCACCATTTCTGTAGTGCGTGTAGGTGATGTTACTCTAGACTGGGAAACAACTGTCACCTCCACCTTTTCTCACTCTGCCAATCTATAAAATTAAAGGACTCTGTCAAAGCCTAAGGAATTGAAATCCTTGACTATTTCCTTTACATGGACCTGAAGGAAAAACCTTTTGTTCTACTGGGTTTGTTCCATGGACTGTTACTTGAAGTTAGCAGATGAAACCTGGACATCTCAGGAGACTGAATTAGTGCCATTTGGAGTAAGAGTTAGTGCTGCATATTTGTATACCCTACCAACTCTGAGCTGAGAACAAGGAATTCTGTCTAGACCTGTAAATAAATTTTTACTTCTGACTTAGGGAACCTCTGCTCCATCATGACAAAAAGGACTAGCAAGGCCTTTTCTCAGTCTCATCACTGGCCCTTGAGGTAAAGGGACATCTTGAAGGACATGTTCAGAGGAGTGGCTGAGGAGTCCTTTCACTTGTAACCGACCTTCATTTGGCTCTGGATGAAGAGTGGCAGCCCCGTGGTAAAGCTGATAGAACAAATTGATGACACAGGGGTTTTGGAGCAGTTCTGAAGTGAGGAGCCCAAACCTCAGTTAAAGTGGGAGAGAAGGAAGTTTTCTAAAATTGGCAAGAAGCCTGTTTTATAAATGAATACAGGGGCTGATAGAAAGATACGGTGGGTATTTAAATTTAACAGCTTATCACAGACATGCTGCCAGTGCTCCCCTCAGAACACTTCCTCTCACCTTGAACGGTTGGCCAGTGTCCTCACCTCTTTCTGAAGTAGTTCCAGAGGTCCTTTTTCCCGTCTTGAAACAGTGTGATCAGAAGTGCAGTGAATGTTGCTGACGATTACCACTCACTGGAAAGACGGGCTCACAAAAACATAACAGTGCACCCACATCCACCTTATTCACCAGATCTGGCACCATGCAACTTCTGGCTCCAGCCAAAATCAAAATGACCATAACAGGTAGGCATTTTGAGTCTACTCAGTACATCGAAGCAGCTGTGACAGTGCAACTGAAGACCTTAAGGAAAGAGAGCTTCTAGCAGAAAGGATGGGATAATGGTATTTGAAGTGAGGAGGAGTATTTCAAGGGGATTAGTGACAATGTGGCTTTTACTATAATAAAAATAACATTAAACATTCACCATGTACTTCGATCATGCAACATAGCTTGATGATTGGGAGTTAGGCTCTGGCTCAGGATCCTTGGATTCAGATTCAGGCCCAGCCACTTAACAGCTGTGTGACCTTGGGAAAACCCCGGAATGCTTGTGGCTCAATGTCTCCTTCCAGAAAATGATCAGACAATGCCTAACTCCTGGGACTAGGAAGAGTGAATGAGCCCACATAGGTGAAGCTCTTTGCCCAGTCTGCAGCATCTAGTCAGCACTCAAGATGGACTGAGCATAAGAGAAACAAGTGTGGCAGCAGTTATTACCTGTATCAGATACACGGGTAATAAGAGCATCTCGTCATTAAATGACAGTAAAAGCAAGAATGTAGGAAGGACACAGGGGAAGGGGCTCTTCGCTGCACCCCAGGTGACTGAGTGTTTGTTGGCTGCATGGGCTCGCTCTCCATCCAAGGCCTCTCCTCCCTCAGAGGTGTTACCAGGTTTCTGAGGAAAGGCAAATGGGCAAAGCTGGGGAGCGGTCTGATATGTTTGGTAAACTTCACAAATCTTGCACATTGTGTTTTGATGAAGAAATGTCTCATGTAAGCAACCTTCAGTGTACTTAGATAATTGTGGTAAATAAATGTATAGTAAAAGATTTTATAATGAGGGCAAAGCTTCATTTTCAATCCAGATAAAACTGAGACCCACATCCGGGTTTCATTTTCTGAGGATTTTAAGCCTCTGTCCTTCACAAGGGTTTTTGTTATTTCAGGTGCAATTGCTGGAATAGTCGATCAGCCAATGCAGAACTTCCAGAAGACATCTGAGGCTCAGGCTTCAGCAGGACACAAGGCCAAGGGTGTTATCTCCGGCGTAGGGAAAGGAATCATGGGGGTGTTCACAAAGCCCATTGGAGGAGCTGCTGAGCTTCTGTCACAGACTGGCTATGGTAAGGAGGTGGGAAATTGGGCCCCACATTGATTTGCATTGTGATACCTGGATCTCTTACACAAGGGAAAGGGGTGAAAAATAATGGATACAGAGTAGCTGTCTTTCTTGCCTTCCTATACTTGTTTATACAGAGTAGAATTGTGTTCCTAGTAAAAAGTAATAGAACTATGAAAGCAGGAAATCAGTTATTTCAGTTAGAATTTCATAGTAGAGTCTGTGATTCTGTGTCAGAGAACCTTTTTTTTATAGAACACTTAGTAAAGGAGGGGATGGTGCACACGTCTGTAATCCCAGCACTCAGGAGGCCAAGGCAGGAGGATCACTGTGAGTTCGAGGCCAGCTTGGATTACATAATGAGTTCAAGGCCAGTCTGAACTACATGGCGAGACCCTGTCTCTGAAATAAAATAAAATAAAAATAAAATGTAAGGTAAGGTAATTGTCTTTAATGAACAGTAACCAGTTAGAGGTTGAGAGCAGCATGTGGAACAGATTTCAGCAAAGTATGATTACGTTGTTTCCCCTGAAAGACAGGCTGCAAGGCAGGGAGAGCTTTGTGAGCAGCAGTGTGTCTGTCTGAAGGGGAGTGAGGAGATTTGCACTCAGATCTCCAGGTTTGGAGCCGTTTCTCTGCAGTCTCATCATGCTGTGTACAGCCAGGCTGAGTCTTGTGGTCAATGGAAACAAAGGACCATGGTCTCCACTCAGGGCCCTGCGTACATCTGTGTGCACAAGTGCAGCGGCCGGTGTGAGAGGAGGCACCTCCTGCCATGCTTGTCTTCTGCACTCTTGGCAGAGAGTATGAAGTCCAGGAAACATAGCTAGGATTGAACTGATATCATCAGTTCAGCACAAAGCAGCTAAGTCATACCTCAGCCACAGGAGAGCTCGGCCACCTGTCAGAGACTGGCACTCTGCGCTCTGTGGGGCTACTTCCCTAAGTCCTGTCCTGTACCTCGTACCCCTGGTACCTGTACCTCGGAGGGCTGGCAGGATGCATGCAGTCAGGGCAGGGCTTGAGAGCAGCGCCTAAGAGGGAAGGAGCAGGGCCCTGGAGCCACCACACAGAGGGGAGCTAAGTCTCTCTTTGCTCCACCCTCTGCTCCTTTACTTCTCTCCTGTCCTATGCATGACATGTTGGCTCACAGGGGAACCAAAATAAGAACTGCTGCAGCTCATGAGGGAGAAAGTGAAACTCTCCCTTACCCAGTGGGCCTTACTCATGGATAAAAACAGTCTTCCTTTTGCTACAGACTCCAGTGAGGTAAAGGCAACTCTTCCTTCATAAATCCTTTTGGTTTTGGAAGTGTCATTGTCCCTCATGGTGTTTCCCAGGGCTCAGGAACTCTGCCTTACATAAGAGCATCTCAGCGCAGAGCTTCACATGGCCTTTTTGGTTTCCATCACTCTTGTAAAACTTTTATTACCACACTGAAGGTTTTACAAACCACTAACTCTTAGTCTAATGACTGTGCCTCATTTATAAACATTTACAAGCCCCCAGAAAGCACACATGCTGTACCATCTTTGGTTCTGGAGAGTCTCTGTGGAGGCCTCTGTGGCTGCCGCTGGGTGCCCTCATTTGGTGCTGGCACCAGGAGAGCATGTAATAAAGCAGAGGCCCTGAGAGTGCTCATAAATGTATATGGAATCGTGTTTAACAGCTGGATTAAGTCACTTAACGTTTAAATACTGTATCTAGGCAAACTGTGTGCCTTTGTGTGTATCTGTGTATACTGCGTATTTTATTTGTCTGGCCATACAGCAGAAGAAGTATTGGATTATTAAGCAAGGAAGTCAACTAGTAATCTTGACTTTTTAACATATAAATGATGTGTAAGCTGTTGTTGATGACGAGCTGCTCTCAGGAGTACCATGCTTCCTGTGTTAGTCTGTGCTTGGCCTATGTAGCACATTCATATTGCAGTTTGTAGCCAGTGTAAGGCTGCCAGGGTTAAGAGGACTGCAATGTATGGTGATTATCTGTGCACTCGCTTCCATCATGTTGGATCTGTAACATTTAATGGAGTGCTTTCAGCAGATGATGTCACAGTAGCTTGGAATTGTTTTCCAGGAAACAACTAGTGAAACTCCCTCATTTCTCTTACTACAGGTATTTTGCATGGAGCTGGACTTTCTCAGCTTCCCAAACAGCGCTATCAGCCAAGTGATCAACATGCTGACCAGGCTCCAAACAGCCATGTCAAATATGTCTGGTAAATTATTGAGACACTTGCTCCATTTCACATCCACATTATATGTTAAATGCTCCCAGGGTGCTCAGGAGGAGCAGCCATTCTTGGCACTGGTGTTTTGGACAGAACAGGGTATCCTAGAGGGCCTTGGTTCTGTGGTAGCCACTCAGGGAGGTCGCTGAGCAGCCTGGGCCTGTGAAGCCAGGATTCCCTGGAGAACCAGCGTACTAATTAGGAGACGTCCTCTCCAGTGGGAAGAGGAGCAGCTACCCTGAGGCGGTGGAAGGAAATCTTTGTCCCTAGCAGGAACTAGGTCTGTTGACCAGAATTAAACTGACAGCATTTCAGGCTAAAGTTAATCATCAGAGGAGTGATGACCCTTTGTCCTTGGGAGCTTTATGTTGGGTTGCCCTGTTATTTGTAAACAGCGAGGACCAGCAAGTAACTGTTTACCAGGCTGGCTCCTAGCCTTACTTTTCTCCTTTGAAACAGGAAAATGCTTCAGTCTCTGGGGAGGCCAGAAGTCCACATGGCCCTGGATGTGGTTCTGGTGAGGGGCTCAGGCCAGGAGTATGAAGGCTGCTTGCTGCTGACATCAGAGGTGCTCTTCGTGGTGAGCATTAGTGAGGACACACAACAGCAGGCCTTCCCTGTCACCGAGATCGACTGTGCACAGGACAGCGAGCAGAAGCACCTGCTCACTGTGCAGCTCAAGCAGCCAAGGGTGGCCTGCGGTGTGGAGGTAAGCCTCAGACAACAGGCTTCCTGCAGCCAGCTGCCAGAGAAGTCAGGACCCAGGCTGACATTTGTGACGCACAAGTGGCTCCTGGACACCGAAAGTCTAGAAGGATGATGGTGGCAGTGGGAAGGGGGAGGTCGTGCACTGTGGAAGGGCGCTGGTTGGAAAGACTCAGCCTGATATGCATGCATGCCCTGCACAAGAGCCTGGCAGGTGCAAGAGGGACTTCCAGGCTGGGCCCCAAGCCCTGTGGATCACACAGGCTGCAGGCACCATGGGGCTGGGTGCTGGAGTAGACGGGATGAACAGCAAAGCTCCAAAACAAGTGAGCTGATGCAGGAATGGCAAGGAACAACAGTAGGACCTGCTGGCAACTGCTCCTCATAGGAGGCCTCTGGTCTGTGTGGACCTGCATGGAGCTCCTGCAGGTCTAGGAGTAAACTGCTGGAGTGAGGGGCATCATGAGGCAGGAGTAGGCTGGACAGACTCCTTCCCTCTGTTCCTTCCCCCAAGCCCAACCCAAGTGTTCAGGGGTCAAAATGTGAACACATCTCTCTCCTACACACGCACTGTGCTCTGCAGCAGTGCCCCTGGCCTATAGGGTAATTGTCTGTCCTTGAGTAACACAAAGTACCTCTTGGAAATAGTCCACGGGCTCTTGGGCCAGCTTCCTGGCTCCACAGCTCCCAAGATATACTGGCTGCTGGCTCTGGCTCCTGGTGAATGTAAGGTGATACAGAATGGATGCTGTCGAGTGGGGTACGCAGAGCAGCCACTGGAAAATGGCTCCGCCCCATCTCCCAGGTGATGGCCTGATCCATGGGGCCCTAACTGCTGACCCAGAAACAGACATCTCTTTCCGTGTGGCAGGATGGGGATGACCAGTGACAAGCTGGGGATGACCAGTGACAAGCTGGAGCCTATTGGTCTTAAATGGCGACTAAGTGGCCCCAGCAAAGGACAGCACATCCTGATTCCTTCGTTATTTTCTTCCTGATATGGGAGCCTATCTCTCACTTATACCACTGTTTGGGTAAAATTATCTGAGATGGAAGGCAGCCAACCACAACAACGCTAAGATTTCTCTACTTTCTTGGATCATAATCAGTCAAGGCTTTAAGCTGGGGCTTGGCACCAGGACTGCACTGCTGCTCTGGGTTGATGACTTTTTTGGGAATAAACAGAGGTCAGATGTCCAGGCTGACTTTATATCTGCCAAAAATCTTCTGCTCTAGTTAACAATAAAGCAGCAGTGATCTGGCTACAGGATTTGGCAGGGGATAGGAGTATTATCTTCATGTCCTGGTCCTTAATAAGAAACCTCCAAGACCCAAAGAATATCTGTGACCATCATTTTTTCATAGTAGGCTTGGGAGATATTAAAGATCTTAAGTTGACTGGAGATCATCTCTTGCTGTTAAATGGTCTTTCTTTGTTATCCTTCTCTTTTGCACTTGAGAAGGGTACTGAGATGAACTTTCATTGTTAGAGGGGAAGAGACCTGTTTCTCCAGGGCCAACTGAGACAGCCAGAGGCAACAGCCATATAAGTCGCTAAGGTTGAGACCATGGAATCACTGAGTTAGAGGTGAAAGCTCTAGACACCACACTCAATAAATGTTTTCCTTTGATATCCAGGAGTAAAAGAGGGTTGGGACTAAGGAATGGCTTCAACACAGGCAGGATAGCTGAGAACAGGAGCACTGCACAACACCCATTAAAGACAAGCAGTGAGCTCATACCCAGCAGTGCAGGTGGTGGACATTCTCAGTGTCTGTTCCACCTTGTCTTGGCCCTAAATTCATAAAAACAGTAACTGCTGCCTAATCTATGACCCAAACCTCCCCCTCACCCTAAAGAAAATTCAAGCTGCACAGCATTTGGGGCCTTCGTACTCTAACCCAGTGTGTGTCTTCCCTGTGGGCAGGGAGGCTTATCTTGTCAGTGTCTCCCAACATAATCTAACCATAAAGCTGGTTCAGAACCCTACCTGCTATCTTCAGTGAAAATCAAGAGCAGTATGTTAAATTCTTTATATAAAAGGGCTTTTTTTTTTATTGCCTTTGCCTGAGAGGCCAGGAAACAGCTCTTTTGAATCTTGGAAGGAACTAATTTGTAGATGACATCACTCAGCATATTCAAATATGGCAGGATTCGGATTTTTTTTTTTAAATCAGCATTTGCTTTTCTTGGTTAAATGCAGCCATTTTTAGGGGTAATTGCTTAATATGCCTGGCACGTTATTGAAATCCCTTGTGAGAGGTTCAAAATGAGTCAGAAGGTCAATTTATTCCTTGGCCAGGTTCCTTTCACAACACGGGTTTTCCTGTGCTGCTGTTCAGGAGGAGCAATTAAGACTTTGTGTGTTCAAAGCTTTCCAGCTGAATTCCAGCCCCATTGAGTGATATCAGAGCTCTGGCTTGTGCATGGTGGTGCACAACTTTCATCTATCTTAAGTCTCTGGGGGCCTTCATTTTCTTCAAGTTTAAAAAGATGAGATCTGAACTCTGACCAATGCCGGATGAGCCCTCTGGCTCTGGCAGACCCCTTTACTGTCTCTGCCATCTCACGGCTTTCGCAGCTTTGGATACTTTAGACTGCTTTGTTTCAGGACCCTATACAGAAATAGAAATTCTTTATGTTGCTTCGTTTTTGAGAACAAAGCCCTCAGTAAAACATCTATTTCTTCCAGCATGGTCTTGCGGACATTCAGTAAGTAGAAACCACCGCAAGGTCAGTGGCTACTTGCTTCTCCCAGATGGGTGGCTTGTGCCGCAACCTTCCCACTCTGCCTCATCGCCACACTAGTCAGCAGCAAGACTGGGGCGAGAAGAATTTATAGCTCAGCAGCCTTTGATAGGCGCGCTCAGAAAATCACACTTAAGAACTTAGGTAGTATATCTCAGTTCTGCTCCTTTCTACTGAAGATGAGCCAGACATTTATGAACCATAAATGTACTTCGCATCCTCCCTTTCTGCCATAAAAATTTCCCCTTCCTCTGCCCAGTTTTTCTGTTTTCTCTGGCTTTACATCCTAGCATTTATAAAAACAGAAAATGTTACAGTTCAAAAGGTATTTATTTTTTCAATCTCTGCCCAGAGCCACTGGTTTGAACAAGATGCTCTTCACTGTTCTGTCTGAAAAGGTTTTATCTGAGGTCTGCGAAGCCTGCCTATCAAGGCTTTTATTTCACAATGTTGTGTATAATTAGACTTAGAGGAAAGACATTTTTAATTCTTTATTCCTGGGCTGCTTGGTAAAGAGCAATGACAGATGTTTTAATAGTTAATAAGTACAATGTTATCAAACTGTCAACTTCAAACATGGGAGTTTTACACAACATGCTTATTCAAAGGCCTTAATATTCTCATGCAGAGCTTTTGTTGTACTGCTAAAATGTCAGTGTTATTACTGCTTATCACAGGAAAAATAAAAGGAAGCACTGTTTTGGACAAATGGCTGTAATAGATGACCTAAGAGACACAGTATTCAAATATATCAGGAAAAAAAGGAGTAACTTTACTGTGGAAATCTATTGTAAGGGTTTGGCAGCTAAATGAATGTGTTTGCATTGCAGGTGGATGGAGTACGAGAGAGACTGTCAGAGCAACAGTACCACAGACTGGTGGACTACATCTCAAAGACATCTTGTCACCTGGCCCCCAGCTACTCTTTCATGCAAACACCAGTGGTGGCTGTGGAACCTCCCCCCTCCACTGTTAAAGCCTACCATTATCTAGTTGACCCACATTTTGCTCAGGTCTTTGTTAGTAAATTTACCATGGTAAAGAATAAAGCCCTGAGGAAAGGGTTCCCGTGAAGCTCCAGTAAGGTGTGGCTTTCTAATTATGCAATTTTTGAAACAAACTTAAGAGTTACTCTAACTTTCAAAATGGACACAGAAGGCCAACACTTCTATAGTTAAAATTTTCTAGCCACTTACAAAATTATTCTTACATTTTTCCCAAAACAAATTAGGTACAAGATGGACAAAAAAATTGTTTCTTTCTCCTTAGGAAACAATGAACACAATCCTGTATATGCTATATTTTGACCAAAAATGCATTCCTTTTGCTCTTTAATGCCAAATTTCCATATCATAGATGTTAATGCTCTACAACAAAACGTGGTCAGTCCTTAGGGGACTGAGCAAAGTTTCATTTCCAGTTGCACCCATTTAGGGAGACACTGAGACACCACCTCAGCCTAACACATCCTTGTCTGCAAAGGTTTGCATTCTTGAAATGCTTAGGATTCTGTTGCTTTACCTGCTAAACTTGTCACTTAGCTGCTGTGTCAATCTTAAGCAAAAGCTGCTACGCATATGCCCTCCAAAGTGTGCATTGTATTGAAATTTGCAGTACCATACCTCTTGTCTGTTCAGGTACATTCTGGAAAGTGTTTTTTGTTTTTTTTTTCTAATTTCTGTTTTATGAAAGTAGATCCTTTGGTATATGCCAATGAAAACAGACCGAAAGTGCTCAGATGGGTTTATTACTAGAACTCACTGGTACTCTGGAGGGGAATCAAGTTCCCCAAAATTAATGCTACTAATGACATCCATTCAGATAGTTTTCTCTGTTGCACTGAAGCGTGAAGATATTCCCAGAATCTTCGCATCATTTTACATCCAAGAATGGGCCTGACTCAAAAATTTTAGGTCAGCATATACCTTAAAATGTTCAGTAAATATCTCATGGTCTAATTAATTGAAACATGCCTACTGATTATGTG
This sequence comes from Hydrochoerus hydrochaeris, assembly GCA_004027455.1. Lineage (NCBI taxonomy): Eukaryota > Metazoa > Chordata > Mammalia > Rodentia > Hydrochaeridae > Hydrochoerus > Hydrochoerus hydrochaeris. The sequence goes on along the minus strand of PVLA01001443.1, from coordinate 276,658 downwards.
CTTTCAAATTTGGGCCTGTAATTTTTTACCTACACATGTGAAATGCTTCGAAAACGCAATTTCAAAGGCCCACTTATCTTTAGGTCCCAACAGGATGGTGAGTAGTCATTACTGCTTCACTGTTCCTGGCAATAAGACTGGTAATGGAGAATTCAGGCTGAATATGAAAGCTTGTTTATGTAATACTAATATTAGGAAAGTGAGTTTGTCAACTTCAAGTAATTATTTTTAAGAATGTAAATATATACTAATTCTTGTATGTTTTATGGTAATTTTGCTTACTGTTACATAAAATTGTTTAAAAGGAAACAACTAGGACTTTTTTTTCAGGGGGGGCGCCCTCAGAGCTAGGATCAAACTTAAGGCCTCCGACACACTAGGCCAGTGCCACCCTACCACCAAGCTGCAGGGCAAGCATAAAAGGTTTCCCTGAATGACAGACTGTAGGTGAATGTGTATTGTTACAATTCTTTACTCAGCTCCGACACATGACTTAAGAATTCTGCACAAATTTTAAAAAGGACAAGATATACTTATCTTACACAATCCACAGTTAAACTAGCTTTGGATAAATACAAATTTAAAGTTCTTTGTTTTATCATTTCAGTCACAGCAATTAGAAGGGTTCTGGGCTGGGGATTTAGCTCAGTGGCATAAGTGGAAGGTGGTGAGTTTGATCCCTGGTACCCCCCCACCCCAAATTAGAAAGATTGTGAACCTCTGAAATGGTCACCACACTGGTTATTAGCAGACAATATGATTGTCTTTCTGGAAACATTCCATTTCTACATGAGGCATGATCAAAAGCTACAGTGACGATTAAAAAAATTTTACATACATTACAATCAATAAAAGACACCTTGCCATTAAAACCCTTCTCCCCATCCTACCATTCACTTTGAACACCCTTACCCATCATTCTGAAGCACTTCTGGGGTTCTTTCATGAGTGTGTTTAGTTGCACAGTCATGGCTAACTAGACATCCTTGACAAATGCAAAACATTTACCTTGCGTGATCATTGTAACTTTGGGAGAGTCAGAAGCCACATGGTACCAAATCACGTGAATATAGTGGATGAGGACACAGCAAAATGCTTTTTTTTTGGGGGGGGGGTCTTTTTGAGATAGGGTCTTGCTATGTGGTTCAGGCTGGCCTTGGGCTGACTTGGTAGCCCAGGCTGGTCTCAAAACTCACAACGATCCTTGTGCCTCAGCCTCCCATGCCCAGCTTAGTTTTAGCGGCATAATGCTTTTATGATCCTGCCTTTACATCAGATGGCAGTTAACAGCAGCACTCACCGTATTTTTTAATCACACCTCAAAGATACAAAAGAGGACTTCCAGTTACTACTTCAGAAAGTGGCAAGAACAAGTGTGCTGGAAGCAAAGGGGAGTATTCTGAAGGGGGTTAATGTCAGAGTGTCTTTCACTCTAACAACTGTATTCATAGCCAGGCATGGTGGTGCACACCTTTAATCCCACCTCTCGGGAGGTGAAGGTAGGAGGATCACCAGGAGTTTGAGGCCAGCCTAGGATACATACTGAGAGACCCTGTCTTTAAAAACAAAACAAAATATATTCACTGTATATTTTGATCACTCCCTGTATATATCAGTTCTTTAATAAAGGAACTTTAAGTATTTCCCACTAATTCATTTTGATCTTCATCCATGTGATGGTAGCATGGCTACCAAATAATGGCAGCAAAACTCAGCACAGAATTTATTGGAAGGACTGTCCTGTCCTTTCTACAGACTTCTAGAGAGCCCTTTAAAGCCAGGACCTAGGAGGACTTCACTTATCAGTCCAATTAAAGATGTGTTAAAATAATGAAATATTTCATTACCTTCCACAAAGTTAAAATCTAAAATCTCCAGTCAATGACAATGGGGGGGGGGGAACGACGACCAGGGATCAAACTCACAACCTTATGTTTACCAGGGAAGCACTTAAGCCACTGAACTAAATCTCCAGCCCCAGTGATAATACTTTAAGAGATCTAAATTACCAATAAGAAGAACTGTGCAAAGATTTACTGTCCACACAAGTGTTTATTTGTCATGAGGAACTAAGTATTCCTTAGCCCACATACTGATGTTTCACAGTTCAGGAATGCTGATCAGTGACAAATGTCTATGGAACAGAATCCAAAGAAACCTGTGGGGAAAAAAACAGTGACCAAGTTAATGATAAACACTCTCAGAACTGACCATCTCCAAGATCAACTGATGCCTGTTCTTATCAGTGGACCCTTTGTTCTGGTCACTACAGTCCCCAGAAGGCCTGTTCAGGCTACGTGGGCTCTAGGTTCACTTTCCTCCACACTGCATTGCTACCCTCACAGTCTTCCATTCTGAGGACACCACATCTTAACTCTTGCTTTTTGCTTTAACATATTCAGCCTTTTTCTCAAGTCTAATCCCCTACCCATTTTCTCCCACAGCTACACAATGTTCTTACACATTATAAACACAACCATTAATATTTCTTTAAATCTCCTTGTGTATTTTTCTGTGTAATTATTTACATGCCATTCTGTATAAGACATGCTTAATTTTCTATAATTTGTCATCTTATGAGTATCATTGATAATGGACATAATAGCCCATAATAGTAAAAAAAAAATGAATTTTCCACTGAAAAAAAGTTCTATTCCTCTATTAAAATTGTTAAATAGTGTGAATACTTGAGTACATGGATCTCTACATTTCAAGTATTTCCTGAAGACCGATAAAACATATTGCTATAGAATCCAATCTATTAAGCCAAAGTCTTTCATAGTCTACATATTACCTTTGAGTTACTTAATAAAGTGATCTAAGTCCAGTACAACAGACTTTTTCCCCCACCCCAAATCTTGGGAGATACATATACAAAATTTTTTTTAGCACACCTGACATGCTTATTGAGGAATACGATGCCTAAACAGCAGGTTCACATTCTCCATGCCAGATCAAAATAGTAGATATTCTTTAGCCATTTAAATTGTTCCCTCTTGCTTTTTTGCTGAGCTTAAATAAATGCCTAGGACACCAAGTCTCATTAGATACTTGCTAATTTCCTTTCCATTCAATGGATGATCTTTCATCAGAACACCTGTCAGTGCTTTTCTAGATACAGAAGCTTAACACATAATTTATTGGAAGACAGCCTAAGCCAGAATGTATGAAAAAAGCCAGACAGTCAGCCCCAGACAACCATTTGAGAAATCATAAAGGGAATCCAAAAAACTTGTGGTTTTTTTAAAAGTCACTTTTAAGAAAATGATTTTTCATGTTGCCAACCTAGCAATTAATAGCAAAACTGTGAAATGATTTTGAACATAAATAGTAACTTTAAACAAATGTAAGCAACAGACAGTGGACTTCAAACCTTCAGACCAATCCCCCCACACTCCTCCCAGAAACAATGAACAGTATATGGCCCAAAGTACTTTTGCAAGAATAACTGTAAAATCCAGTTAAGCCATAGCAACTAACCAAATGCTTAGCCAAGAAAACTTGGAAAGGTAGGAAATTTCGGGCAGTGGTGGCAAACCTATAGCACATATGCCATGCAGGCTGTCTGCATCACTGAAAGCTCTGAAAGGTTCGCCATCACTATTTCAGGGCATCTTTGCTCCTATCTGTCCTTCCCCACACTACAATGCTGTCAGGAGGAAACAACCCAATTCCCAGCCCTTCCCTCAGGACAGAAGTGTAGAGCTGGCTCACAACATGCTGGCTCCTCTGGAACTGCCCTAGGGACTGGTTGCTGTCTTACCTGACACTTGGAGCACTGATGAGAAGAGGGAGAAACAAGAAAGCAGTGGGTGATGTCAGAGCATGAGAGTTGGGGGGTGGGGGTGTATAGAATTGCAGGTACCTTCAATTGCAGGTTATAGGTAGAACATGGTGGAGCCTTCAACTCCAACCAGCAGGAGGAAACTCAGGAAAGTTAAAGAGCAACTGTGTACATATATAGGGAAAGTGGAACAGAAGTGTATGAACATGACCAGGGAAGATGGATGCTCACAAAGAGAGAACCCTGAGCCTTTGTGCCAGCCTAGTTAATGAAGGTCTTCCCATGCAAGTCTACACAGGGAAGTGGTTATTTTTCCAAATGCTCACATTAACAGATTATGAGACATAAACAAGGAAACAAAACCTATTCCAAGAAGCAAATTACAAACCAAATTTAAAAAACACTGGCCACTGATTTGATAGAAACTCAAAACCATCCACCAGGTATGGTGCTGCATGCCCATAGTCCCAGTGCTCAAGAGGCTGAAGCAGGAGACTTGGTCCAGGTACAAGGTCGGCCTGGGCTACACAGTCAGTTCAAGGCCAGCCTGAACAATACACACAGAAAGACCCTGTCTCAAGGAAAACACTTAAAACTGTCCTAAATATGCTCGATGAGCTAACAGAGGACAACTACACAAAACTGGGAAAACAAAAAGGAAAATACAGAAACTTTAATTTCATTGCAAAGGAATTAAAAAGAACCAAGCCAATTCCAAAACTGAAAAACACATTAATATAAACTGAAAAGATTTACTTGGGAAGGTGTCTCAAAAGCAGACTCAAGAAACCAATCCACAAACTTAAGATGGGTCACTGGTATGCATCAGCCTGAAAAGCACAAAGAACAAACAATGCGAACAAAGCCTAAAGGACTCTTAAAACACCATCCAGTGCACCAACATGTTATAAAGAAACCTCAGAAAGGGAGAAAAAGCTTATCTGAAGAAATTAAAAATGGCTGTAAATTTCACAAGTCTGAAAAATGGAACATAAATATAACCAGCTCAACAAACTCTAAGTCAAACAGGCAAAGAGAATCTTGAAAGCAGCAAGAGGGCTGGGGATTTAGCTCAGTGGCTTAAGCGCCTGCCTGGCAAGCATGAGGCCATGAGTTCAATCCCTGGTACTAAAAAAAACAAAAGAAAAGGAAAGCAGCAACAAAAACATGATTCACTATGAAGGAGGGAGCCTTGCCAGAACTCTGTCAGGCCAGAAGATTGAGGGGTGATAAATTTAAAATCCTGGGCAGGGGGTGGGGAGATAGTCTGGTCATTAGAAAACACTACATACAGAAAAGCTATCCTTCAAAAATAAGTAAGAAGGAGGTGTGGTGGCACACACCTGTAATCCCAGCACTCGAGACTGAGGCAGGAGGATCGCTACTGGCACTCAAGACCAGCCTGGGCTACACAGTGAGTTCAAGGTCAGACTGAACTACATAGCAACAACCTATCTCAAGAAAAATAAAAAAATAAAAATAAAAGACACTCTAAGCTGAAAGAGTGAGAGCTTATTACTAGCACACCTATACTGGAAGATATACTTCAAAAAAATAAATCAGAAATATGTTTATATATCACACTGCTTCTCTTGTATGAGAAACCAAAAGCATAAATAAGGACCAAAATGAATGAGGGATACTAGGAAGTAGGAAGACAACATTCAAATAGGAAGGGAAACAAGGGAGGGAAAAGGAGGAAGGAAAAAGGGGGAAAAAAAATTGAAAAAACTTAAAAAGTTTTGTAGGGGGAGAAGAGGAAGGAGTGAAGGGCAGGGAGGGAATGGGAGGAAGATACATCACGCACAGGTACAAATTCCCTATGATGAATGTGATCAATATGTATGACAAATATGTAATAAAAAAATTAAAAATGCAATAAAAAAATAAGATATATTTCAGAGAAACCTTAAGCTGAAACAAAAGGACACAAAGCAGTAATTTAAAGATACGAAAAGTATAAAGTTCTCTGGTAAAAAGACAAATACAAAAGCCTTTACCGCAATATTGGCTCATAACTCCACTTTCAATTCTCTTATAGGATTTAAAACACAAAGCATAAGAAGCAACCACAAATCTATGTTAATGGACATACAACATGTAAAGATGCAATTTATGACAAAAATAAAGCAGGACAGTGGGGAAATGAGTGTTTGTATGAATGTAAGTTAAATCTGTTTTAAGTTTAGCCACTTACCAGTAAATTATTTAACTGTAGGATAACAAAACTTGCATATTTTTCACTAATTTTTAATAACAGGAACTATATAAAAAACTGATGGTTTTATCAAGTTTATTCAATACAAGAATCAACTGGTTGAAATGACACTGGCCTGAGTGATACTTGGGATAGTAAGTTAACAAATGTGCTGCCCAAGTGATGCTTGCAATAAACAGTTAAATATTCGCACAAAAGAAAATAAAAAAGGAACTGAGCCATAACCCTAGAGAACAAACACAAAGGATGGCATGGAGAAATGACAAGCTGTAAAACATACTAAAAACAAAATGGCAGAGTCTAAACCAAGAGCATGAAAGACACACTGAAAACTACTCAGTACTGCTAAAACAAATTAAAGATACAAATGCAAGACACTTCACATGTCCATGGATTAGAGTTGGAAGAATTACACATCTTGATAGCAAACTTGCTACAAACCTATAATAATGACATCAGCATGGTACAGACATAAAAGTAGACATACAGGACAATCAAATGAAGAGCCCAGAAAAGATTTTCAACGAGCATGCCAAGACCGTTCAATGGTGAGGAGCTAATCGTTGTAACAGGGTTTTAGGAAAACACGGTTCCCACATGCAAAGAATCAAGTTGTAGCTTTACATTATACCACATACAAAAATTATCTCAAAATGGATTAAAGAAGACTGAGGATACAGTTGAGTGGAAAAGCACATGCTGAATGCATAATCCCCAGTACCACAAAACTTTAGAAAAACTTGATCAAAGATGTGAAGTGCTAAAGCTACAACTCTTAGGAAAAAGCGTAAGAAAGCTTCACAACATTGGATTTAGCAAAGACTTTAGGATTTGACATCAAAAGCATATGCAACAGAAGTAAAGCACGATGCACTTCAAAGTGGAAAACTTCTGCCGAGAACCTATGAAACTAAAAAAAATATCTGCAAATCAACCATATCTGATAAGTCAGTATCTAGAAGGTATAAAGAACTACAACTCAACAACAAAAACCACCCTAATTCGAAAGCAGGTAATAGACTTGAATTAAAAAATAACTCCCAATATACTCAACAGTATATATACTCAATCTTGGCCAAAAGGCAGAGAAAATACAAATACAGGTCTAAAGGAAATTGATAGCCTAAAAGCACATAAAATGATGTTCAGGAAAATAAAACCCAAAGTACTAAGAGATCTCACCCATAAGAATGGCTACTATTAAAGGAAAAAAAAAAAAAAAGTAGTGTCTGTGAACATATGGAGAAACTGGAACCCTTCCTTGTACTGCTTAAGAGTACAAAGTGGGGTACCCATGATAAACAGTATGCAAATTTCTTTAAAAATTAAAACTAGAACTATCATATGCTTCAGCAATATGGTTTCTGAATACACACCTCAAAGAATTGAAACCAGGGCCATGAAGAGAACATTTGTACACCTATGTTCATAGTAGCTGTTCACAGCAGTCAAGAGTCAAAGCGATCCAAGTGTCTACTGACTGACAATACAGTTTTAAAAAGTTGAAAATTCTGACATATACTACAACATGGGTGAACCTCAAAAATATTTTACTAAGTAAAAGAAGCCAATCACAAAAAGTAAAACAGTGGTTACCAGCTTCCGGAGGAAGAGAAGGGAAGTTTTATTTAATGAGTATACAGTTCTGTAACATGAAGAGTTCTGAAAACTAGTTACTATACAGTAGCTAATACAAACCTGTATGGCTAAGATAGTACATTTTATATGGTTAACACAGCACATTTAACATAACTTTAAAAAAAATAATTTCAAATAACTGCATTACCTTTGTATTCCTGAATCACTTTGCACTCTGAAAGATACCAGCCTTCCTCATTTCTTCAAAATCTTTCATGGAATCATAATTTCTATAGAAATCTGCATATGCCTTCTTTCTTGGTTCAGCCACACCAAACTAGAAAACAACAAGACTATTACTGTTTTTTTGCAGGGTAGAAATTTAATATCTAAAGACAATATATATAAAAATATACTTGTGTTTGTTCATCCTTTGAGCCCTACAACAAAAAGGTGACACAGGTGTAAGGAAGGAACAGAAAGTAGTTTCATGGAAAATACACAGCAAAAGCAACCCTCCTTGCCTAGGGACAGGCCATACCTTTCACAGGGTGAATTGCATGCATGTATGTGGCTCCTATGTCTGATGGGAAAGAAATACAAAGATTGGCAAGCACCAGAGGATGATACCCAAAAAACTAAAAGTTATCTGACTAAAACAGCCTTCCCTCCAAGCAAAGTCTAAATATCCCGACAGCTGAGAAATTCTGCTTCAACTTAACCCAAGTTTCAAATGAGTCTGAGCCTGATTTGGTAACCACACATCTCTGAAAGGCACAGAAAATTTACTATCTAATGAGCAATCTGAGATGACTCATGTAACATCTACAAGCAGACAATGACCCTTTTTCACAAATGAAGAAACAGACCTGCGATAATGACTACCTTGAGAAAGCAAGCCTTTAAATAGCTAACACTGCGACATAGGAGAGGGGCATCATATTGTTTTACTTGTTTTTGTAGTTTCTCCATGAGCGACCAATGAAGAGCAAACGCAAAATTCTAAGAATGAAGAGAGCAATGTGAAGTTTAACTTGATCAAAGCCTAGGAAGTACTAGCTGGTAGGTGGCTGAACAGAATTAATCTCTTATGTTTGGTACTGGGAATCAAACTCAAGACCTCCCTCTTGAGAGGCAGGTGCTGTGCCGCTGAGCTATATCCCCATCCCCTGGAGCAGAACTCAAACCCATCTCTTGTCACATGTAAAGTTTTATTCTGCACTAAACACTGCTAAGTGGATTTCAATGGGTGAATAATAATATAACCTTAAATCTCAAGCTACACATAAAAAAGCAGTACAAATTCAAGTGTCAGTCCACATTGGTGAAGGTGTTAGAAAAATTCACAGAATCACACTGGATAAATAATGCACTTAGGTAGGAGCCTTCTAACAGATCAGTCTTACTATTTCACTTCCTATTCAAAGTCTCAATTTCTTCTAGTAACAGACCAAAAAGAGAAGCCTCAGTGCTAGTCCCCGAACTGAAGGCGGCAGAGCCCTATCAATATATGCAGTGGTTAATTTTTTTATATAGTTTTCTTGAGACAGGGCCTCACTATAGTTTAGGCTAGCTTTGGTGATTAATCTTATGCATCTGACGTGCCAAAAGCTGGTCTGTCTCCCAAGTTTTCTGTGATGATGTTTGATGTGTGGTGGTGTAGACCAAAGATCCAACCTCACCAATGTGAACAGGAGGGCCTGAACAGAATAAAAAGGCAGTGGAAGGGTAAATTCTCTTAGACTGGAACACGCATTAATTATCTCTGGTCTTCATGAAGCTCCTGGTCTCTCTACTGTGGGTCTTAGACCAGCAGTGCCCCTTTCTCCCAGGTCTTTGCACTCATACTGGGAGGTATAGCATCAGCTCCCTGGTTCTCAGACCTTCAGACAGACTACATGACCTCAACAGCTTCTAGGTTCTCCAAATTATAGGTGAAATGTAGTACAACTTCTAAGCTCTCCACATATCTGTATGTGCACTCCCGCACGTGCGCGCATGCGCGCACACACACACACACACACACAAATACTATACAATGATAAGCATTTTGTCAGAACATGAAAGATATCTCATCTAGACAATTATGAAACACCAAGGCAAAAAATAACTGTTAGTAAACAAGAAATGAAAGTAAATTAATTTTATAACCTTATCTAAATTTTGTCTACTACACTTTTTTTTTCTTTTGAGTCAGTGTCTCCCTATGCAGTTCAGAGTGGTCTTGAGCTCACTTTGTAGCCCAGGCTGGTCTCTAACTTGCAACAATCCTCCTGCCTCAGCCTCCAGAGTGCTGGGATTACAGGTGTGTGCCACCACACCCAGCTTTAAATGTTTTGTTTTGTTTTTTTTAAGTCTGGAAAATATAGATTTCAGGAAACAAACAAACAAAAAAATACACATAGATTATTTATTTAGGTTCCCCAAGGATCACTATGAGTTCAAGACCAGCCTTGAGACCTTGTCTCAAAAAAAAAGGTCCTCCAAGTCATGAGTAACAATTATAAAGTAACCCACATCCAACATTTAATATAGTAATCCAATACCCAAAGATTTAATCAGTTAACCTAAAGGAAACCACATTTGATGTAAATGCTGCCCTTTTGCCTCTTAAACCTAACTCATACTCATGAATGTAAGCTTACTACAGACTAACTTAAGAATGATTTACTGGATTCCTACTTCCAGTAAAGAACAGAGAAGTTGGCTGAAACAGAAAACAGGTAAAAACTTGGAATTTAAGGGAAAGAAATAACCAAAGCCTCACCACTACCTGGACAGGGGAAATGAAGGAGATGAACACCCATTAAGATAACCAAAGCTTATTGCTGAATTATCAAGAATCTGGATACTTAATGTTTTGGGAACCTTGCTTCTAATCAAACACTACCAAGCTAGCTGCACAAATGCTTTGTGTCATCACCAAACTTTAAATTTTTCATCACAATGGACTGAGTCTGAAATGAACCCAGCTTTTAACAGAAGGTGAGGAAATGCAATGTAATAGAAAATCCAACCTACCCAATGCTATAAAATAGCTTGGTACAAAATGCCTGAAAACCCAGAAAAGCAAAACCAACATCCTTTCCAGATGCACTGCTCCAGAGACCATTTGAGCAGGCCTTGAAAAACAAATAGGAATTTGTCAGACAATGAGATAAAAGATGTTCCTGGCATGGTGATAAGCACAGGAAAAAGCAGACCTGAGTAACAGAAAATTCTGCGGTTGTGAAGGACTGCCGAGCTGAATACACTGTAAGTGCTGAGGATAACAGTGGAAAGGGAGAAGAGAATATACCAGAAAAGATCTTAGAACCAAGGGAGGCTTTTAGTATTAGCCTTTGTTTGGAGTGTGTTCCAAGTCATCCATAACCCATCAGTAGGTCACGATATCAACTTAGAAGTCTGCAGCTAGCATTTCAAAAGACAAAAAACATTAACAGCACACCATATTTTTTGGCAAACTACTTCAGTTTTATGTACAGATATACCTATAAACTCTCCACACATATGTGTAAGCATGTTAACTGAATCACAAAATTATAAGGCAGGTATGATGGCATATAGTCGGTAAATGCAGCATTCATGAGGCTGAGGCAGGAGGATTGCTGCAGAGTTCAAGGCCAGCCTGAGTTACATAAGGAGACTGTCTCAAAACAAAACAAAACAAATCCAATGGAAAAATATATTTCTCAAGTAGGTCAAAAGTTCCAAAACCACTGTACACTGAAGAGTCAGTAGCACAATAACACAAATATGGCAATTCTGGTGGCTACCACTTAAAGGGGCAAGAATCCACACAAGTTATAAAGGCCTGAAATGTCACAAGAACAACGATATCAGAGGCAAGGAAACAGCTCCCCATACTTCTCATCTACTCATCCTTTCTTCCATAAACATTTATTTCATGGCCCAGACAGCAGGGATCTCAGGACCAACCAATAAGGTTACTCTCTATGCTTGCCTCTTCAAATGGTCCCAAAGCTTGGCCCATTAAATGCTTTTGTTCAGTGCTCCCCGCCTTTTGTGCTGTTTTGGTTTACACTCAGTATCCCCCCAGCCTGTGTTAAGGTGGGACTTATGGAAGGTGATAAGGAGTTCAGCAGCTGAAAGGGCTGTTAGGCGGTAGACTGCTGAAGGTATATTCTTGTCTCTGCCTCCTCTCTCCATGCTTCCTGTTTCTTGGCTGCCACAGAATGAGTAGCTGTCCTCTGCTCAGGCCTTCACCATGCTTTCAAGACAGCTGACTAGGAACTGAACTCTCTAAAAACTGTGACCCAAATAAACCTCTCCTTTAAACTGTGGGTGTTGAGTATTTTGTTCCAGCAATGAAAATAAACAGCTCCATTTGTAGAGGGATTCAGACCCAAGGTGAAGCAGCTCCTCACAGGGTGGGAGGGAAGCAGAGAGATCAAGGGAGGTGCGGGGAAGGAGATAAAATCCCTCCAGGCCACAATGCGGACACACACCAGAAGGCTTTTTAAAAGGACTCCATAGCTGGGTATGGTAGCACATGCCTATAATTCCACTACCTGGGAGGCTGAAGCAGGAGGATCACTGAGTTCAAGGCCAGATTGGGCTATAGTGAGTTCAAGGTCACCCTGAATTACACAGCAAGACCACTGTCTCAAAGATTTTTTTAATTTTAAAAAAGACATATAGATAATTCAAAATATATCTTTCTAATATTCAAAGGCTCAAATTCTACCTTCTACTTAGAAAAAAAACAAAAAACAAAAAAACACTGGGCATAGTGGCAGAGGCCTGTAATCCTAGCACTTGGGATGCTGAGTTCAAGACCATCCTTGGATACATAGTTCAAGGCCAGCCTGAAAGGCACAGTGCGACCCCTCCCCCCCAAAATTTTTTTTTTAAAGCCAGGCATGGTGGCTCATGCCTGTAATCCCAGCGCTCCGGAGACTGAGGCAGGAGGATTCCAAGTTTAAGACCTGAAATACATAACAAGACTCTTGTCTCAAAGCACTAAAATCAAGTAAATAGAATAAAATAAAATCTAAAACTAAAAACACTTTATGATCTTAAAGCAAAAAACAAACACACGTACCTTATAAAGAGCTGCAACTCCCAGGGAGACAACGAATGCTCCAACAATATGAAACCGCAGACGCTTGGCCAGAAGGCCCCGCATCTGAGGTTTCGCCAGCACACTGGAACTCATGGTAATTACTGTCCTGCACAGGTAAAATAAGAAAAAGCAAAATAAAACACGTCAGAACAGAGGAAGAGATCTAAAAAAGTCACATGCACGACACGGGGCTAGAGTGGATGACTCCCACAACGCCTAAGGTGTTGAATGGCTTAGCCTATACCCACCTCTCATCTGCTCAACTACCCCCAAATAAACACATAAACTGTGGTATAACCAATAACCAACCGATCATCAAAACCACAGATACAATTTCTGTTAACTACTGTCACAGATGCAAACGCATGCATAGCGTTCACTCTTCAACCTTTTCAGGACAACCCCGTGAGGCGGCGAGGTACGCCAAGTTTGCCATAGTTACACGGAAAGCGTTCATGCTCAGAAGGGAACCCAGCAGCTGCCAAGGGCTCCATCTCCCTACTATGAGGCCTTCCAGGAAACCCGCGGCGAGCTGGGAGGCTGAGACTAGCCGGCGACGTCCCCCGGCTGCCGGCTCTCTTTGCAAACCGGAGTCCCTCGGCCAACACCGACCAGGGGCCGGCGACAGTGGAGCCTGGCCCACACGCAGCCCCACGCCTCAGGACTAGCTGAGGAAGAAACCGTGAAACCCGAGAACCAGGTAGGCCAAATGACCTGGCCAAGGTCATACTCACAAGAGAAAAAGTGCAGCGGGAACCCGACTCGGCCGGCCCCCCAACGAGCCAGCCGCCGCCTCCACGACCGCCCCGACCCTCACCCCACCCCGGGCCGCTGGACCTCCGCGGCCGCCTCAGCCCACCTTCCTGAGGCTGCGGTAAGAGCGTGCGGGGGTCGCCTCAGGGGAGAAGTACGGGGCTCCGCCCTTCTGCGAAGCGGAATCACAATGACTGAAACAGGCCAAGTGCAAGAGGTGGCAGCTGTGAGAGCCCCAATATAGACAGCAAACCCGACCCCGACTCACCTCCACACCAACGCCCTTTCCGGCCAAGGCAGAAAAGAACTGGGTGCTAGCAACGCGCAGGCGCAGAAAAAGTGCGCAGGAGGTGACCTAACGACGGTAGCCGAAGGAGTTCAAAAGGGCTCTGGCGCGACTCCAGTCGTTCACGCGAGGTTTAAGAACCTAAAAAGAAAAAAAAAAAAGAACTCTTCTTCATACTGTACACAGATTTGTTTTGAATTTATTAAGAAATTGAAATATATTTAATATTTTAATATATGAGGAAAGCTTAATGTACTGTACAAAGGCAGTACAAATCATCCTAGACCGAAAGACTGCTCAAACTATATACATAAAGCAATATTTTCATTGTAAGTGCCGTGACTTGAATAACCGTTTGGTTTGAGTGAAAGGAGCTTAGATGAGACGGACATAGATTAATACCAATCCCATGCAGCGGTAGCTAATATTAATGGGGGCGGGGTATTTGTGTTGCGTTCTTAAATAAAAAATAAGTGTTTTGAGAGACGGCAAAAGGAAACCAGTAAAAAGTGATGTAGAGAAGGAAAACTCTTGTGAGTTAGGGGTGCCCAGCTTAGTTTTTACTGAGATAATCTAGATTTTGTCAGTTGAGTAAGCAAGCCATGGAAGATACTCTAGAACACAGAAGATGCACAATACAAATTCAGCCATTTTTGGTTTTGTTTTTAAGGCTGGCCTGGAACTCATCAGCCCTCCTACTGCTGGGATTACAGGTGTGGGCCACCATGCCCAGTTGACTCAATACACTTTGCTCATGCACCTACCATGTGCTTGTCACTGAGATGCAAGAGGACAGATCTTCAAGGAGATGCTGTTACTACAGTCTTTGTCCTCAACTTGTTAACAGCCACTCTTGGGAGTTTTAGCTGCACAGAAAGGTACTAATGGAGAGCAGTATGTTTGGACCTCAGCAACACTTCTTCAGGCCTCTTGTCAAGGACTTACCCAGCTAAAAATGTTTACATGGGATTTGTATAGGTGGCTACTTATCCTCAATTCCTTCCCATCCCTCCCAAATCTTTGGCCAGAATACCAGTAAGAGTTCACAGGGATTTGTGTTGAAATAATCAGCTGAGTCTTCAAGGAAGACTTAGAAGGATAGAAGAAGAGCTGAGTTTCAGTTTAATGGAGAGGCCTGGAAAAGGGGAGAAATATGAGAATGGGACAAAGACAGACACTCAGGGCACAGAGCCTGGCCCATATGGGGTACTAAGTGGCTGTTTAGCAACACTGGTTGAGTAGAGAGGCACAAGCGATATGTCAGTAAATCCTCGGTGCATGACTGAAGGTGACACAGGAATAGAACTTGAATGGTACAGGTGAAGAGATGTGGTACCTGTGAGATTGGTTCTAGAGCTCAATAGACCTGGATTTGAATCTCAACTCACCTTCTAGCTAGTAAATGATTTAACTTTCTAAGGTGCCCATTTAGTTTTAGCACAAATTAAACGGCAAGTCATTGTGCATATATATTCCTCCCTCTAGTCTTTTCCCACTCACATTCCTTCTTTGCAAATGTCTTTTGAGGAATCTACCCTTCCCTACTTCCAGCCATGTGGCCCTAGAAAAGCCAGGTCTGATTCCATT
Organism: Hydrochoerus hydrochaeris; assembly: GCA_004027455.1. Classification (NCBI taxonomy): domain Eukaryota; kingdom Metazoa; phylum Chordata; class Mammalia; order Rodentia; family Hydrochaeridae; genus Hydrochoerus; species Hydrochoerus hydrochaeris. The sequence continues at coordinate 261,366 of PVLA01001443.1, read as the reverse complement.
TGTTCTAATGACCCAGGAGCAACCAACAGTGTCACCCATCCATTTGGACAAGTGGTTTGTTGGGGATGAACACACTATGTGGCAGGGAGGGGGTTGTCAAGGGTCTCTTTTGTTGGAGGGGTTGTGCGGTGGAATGGAGTAAGTGTCTTACAGATCTGAGAGTGTGGGAGGCCAGAAAGTATTGTGTCCTTCTGATGTGTAAGTACTGTTCTAGAAAACCAATAACATTAGAAACCTACCCTCGTGAAGCTTATATTCCAGTGGGCCTGGAGGAAAAGGCAGAAAATAAAGATACATCAATAGGAGCATTGGAAAAAAAATTAAGCAAGGATAAATATTGTTTGGGAAAAGTATCTTTTTAAATTAGAAGGCTGAGAAAGACTGGACATCTCATTTGAACCCATGTTCTACACTAGAGTAAAAAGCAGCCAGGTATGGTGGCATATACCTGAACCCTAACACTTCTGAGGCTAAGGCAGGAGGATTGCCATGGATTTGAGGCTAGCCCTGGGCTACATAGTAAGTTCAAGGCAAGATTGAACTCTGTACTAAGACTATCTCAAAAACTAAAGAAATAAACCTTAATCCATCATTTCCTAATCCTCAATTATTGGATACTCCATAGTATTATTTGATTAACATACTTAAAAAAAACTAGATCCATTATTTATTTATTTACATTTGTTTTTTTTATATAAGGTCTTGGCATATAGTTCAGATTGGCTTGAACTCACTATGTGGCCTAGACTGGTCTTGAACTCATGGCAGTCATCCTGCTTCAGCCTCCCAAGTGCTGGGTGTACACCACCACACCTGGCAAAAATTGGATGGTTTAAAAACTACCAGTGTATCCATCAATATTTTGAGGTGTTAATGCGGGCTTCCTCACTGTGCATGCCTCCACAATTTACCTAGGAGGAAGAGCTCCTAGTTACACTTGTCCTCAGGATGGTCACCTTGTTGAAATTATTTAAGTCTCACAATACACAATCTGAAAAGCTGTAACTTTTCACTTACAATCTCAAAGAAAGAGAAATATTTAGATAATCAACAATTATGTCCACCGAAAAGCATGGTTATAAAGATTGGGTAATCAATACATCTAAAATAAATATAGTTCCTTACTCAAAGGGAAATAAAGTCCAGTGGAGGAGAACCAGCTCACCAGAGGAAGAGCGGGGGTCCATTCCAGTAGGTGCTGGGGGGCTGCACATCTGCACTGCAGTGTCGAGCAGATCTGGGTCCTGAGCTCTGCGCTTCTAACCTGCTGCCTGCCTATGTCAGCTGTATGCACAGACCTCACTGTGAGCAACAAGTATGTGAAGTGCCATAAAAGTTCCTGTGATCTGCTAGTGGGGACAGGTTCTGAGAGTGCACTGTGGAGCTGGAAGACGGATGTAAAGCACAAAAAAGAGCCTTCATGAGCCATGCTGGGGCACAATATGAAGGGCCCAGGAAATCATGGTGCACCCAGTAAATGAACATCACTGACCTGGCTCCCCATCTTCTTTGATGCCAGAATAGAAGTCACTCCAGGGCAGGGGTATGATAGACCAGTTGCATAGGATATGCAATGCCCTGGCTTCTACTCTTAGCATACAGGTAAATAAAAGCTACTCTAGAGAGAGAAGGGAAAGGCAAATGCACATGATACACAAATAATACATCATAAATTATACACTGTAGTTAGGTGTGGTTGCACACACATATGTCCCAGTACTTGGCAAACTGAGGCAGGAGGATCACTGTGAGTTCCAGACCAACCTGGACTACATAGTGAGTTCAACACCAGTTTGAACTACATAGCAAGACCCAGAAAAACAAAACAAAACTGAAGTATACAATATAGCTGGGTGTGGTAGTGCACTCCTGTAAATCCCAGCACTTGGCAGGCTGAGGTGCTAGGATCATTGCAAATTTGAGACCAACCTGGGCTACAAAGTGAGCCCAAGACCAGCCTGACCTGCAAAGCCAGACCCAGGCTCAAAAATAAAATAAAATAAAATAAAAGTATTCAACGTATTTTAAATAATTACTCACTTTGAGCCAGATCACTTGAAAGCCAAACATTTTTATGAATTGCCAGTTAAAAGTTCTCAGTCTTACTTTATAAAAAAGATTAGAGAGTTCCCTCTGTCTTGGTTACTTTTCCATCATTGCTGAGACAAAATACCAAAACCCAAAATTAAGGAAGGAAAGGTTTATTTAGCTCACAGTTTGTGGAAGTTTCACTCCATAATCAGTTAACTCCAAGACAGGGTGGCATGGCACAGGGGCAACACCCTAAAATGGCAAAAGACAGCAAAAGAAACAAGAGCAAAAGGGAGAAGCTATCACCCACACCTCTGTGCTGTCCTCTTACAGGGGCTCAAGATGTTTACAAAGTGAGGGCCCTGGCCCCCTGCTGAGTCACTTAGTTAAGCTTGTAAACTTCTCAGTCCTCAAGTGGACACAATATATCAACCATTATACCCTCTTACTCTAGATGTATTGAAGAAGTGTTAAAAAGGGAATAATTTTTCATTGCATCATTCGACATTCTTTCTAACTTTAAATTTGCAAAATTTCAGCCTGATATGCAGGCACACATCTTTAATTCCAGCACTTGGGGAGGCTGAGGCAGTAGGGTCTCCATGAGTTGGAGACCAGGCTAGGGTAGTCGGTTCAGACACACAATCAAGAAAATAATGAAAGGTCCCATCTCTCAGCAGGGACAAGAGTCAACCCCAGGTGCATTTGTTCCATGTCAACTCCCCATCCTCCTCACTGTTGACTTTGGAACTAATTTCAGATATTGTATAATGTCACCAGCAAAGGTTATATTAACTGCCTCTAAAATAAAACTACAGTAGCACATTTTAAATAGCAATAATCCTTATCAAATATTTAATATTCAGGTTTCTATTGCCTTTATTTTCAACTGTCTGAATTTTTATTTATTTATTTTGTCTTTTTTGAGGCAGGGTCTCGCTATACAGATCAGGCTGGCCTTGAACTCACTTTGTAGCCCAGGCTGGCCTAAAACTTGCAGCAATCCTCCTGTCTCAGCCTCCTGAGTACTGGTGTACCACCATGCCTGGCCCTCAACTGCCTCAACTGAGCAAATAAAAGGCACATGTTACAAATGATTGATATGTCTTTTATATCTTCTAAATTTATTGCTTCTCCCTCTTTTTTCCTCTTGATTTGATATGATTTTATTTTATTTTTTTACTTTATTTTATTTTATTGAGATAGGGTCTTGCTAAATAGTTCAGGCTGGTCTTGAACTCACTATGTAGACCAAACTGACCTCAAACTCATAGCAATCTTCCTGTCTCAGCCTCCCAAGGGGAGGATTACACACATGTGCCACCATCCCTGGCTATTCTTGAAATTTTTGTGATTATTTAAAACTAGAGGAATGAAGACACTCCACACACAGCCCTAGAAGAAGGGGCTTTGACTGACCTTGACAAATATATATAGAGAGAGGTAGTTTAATTTTGATTAACACTGGTCCTACTTTGACTTGGTCTTAAATGCACAGTAGAAAAGTAAAACCAAACTATTTTAATTAAAGTAATAGTAATATTGAACAGCAAAAGCTATACTGCACATTAAAAGGGCCTCCAGACACTGCACCAGCCCCTACTAGCAATCTCCGCTGGCACCGTAATTATCACCACCACTTGCTAGTTCCAAAATGTGTCATTTAGTCTCTCAATATAGTCTCATTATCATAATGTGCTTTCATATACCCATCAGGTAAAAATTTTGTTTCTCGTATGCGTGTGCCTATGGAATAAGCAATGTAAGTACTCTAACCTTTCTTACCTTTGAGATATGAACTAATTTTATGTTACCTGCTTCAAACTCCATACGTTTATTACCTAGAGCCAGTCACTATAAAAGGCCTTCAGAGTCACAAAACAGAGGCCAGCTACAGGTTCTAAACCCCACAGTGAAAATTTTTATGACTCACTTTTCACAAAACATAGATTCCATAAAACCTTGGATTATGAGTAACTTTTTCTGTGAGTGTTCTGCAAGACAACCAAACATTTCTAATAAATTTTAAATAAATAAGCCATGTCTTAATATTAGTATGTGATGCTGAATGTCACAAGTCACAGCTGAGCCAATGGTTTTACTCTTGCCTTGTCTGTCTCTGTCTCCTTTCTCATCTCTGTCTCTGTGTTTGTCTGGGTCTGTATCTCTGTCTCTGTTTCTCTCCTCTCTCTGCTTCTCTGTCTCTCTCCCCCCTTCCCTGTCCTTTTCACTATGGAATTGTCGCCCAACAGCAAATGATTATGGAATAGATCTCGTCTGCTGAGTAAGATGAAAAATAGGTGGCAAGAGCCCTCGCTTCAGATGAGATTAGGAAGATGTATGAAATGTGAAAAACTGCAAAATTGTGTAGCAAACCACCACTGGAATAAAGCTGCACCAGCGCCAATGAAGCTGTTTAACAACAATACAGTGTAACATTTCTGCAAGATCCTCGAAAAGAGGCAAAAGAAAGTGTCATTGGATGGATAGATTGTTAAAGCTGCACAAAAAGAAACTTTCCTTTGAGCCAATAGACAGCAGCGATTCCATTAACGATGGTAAAAGTCATCCTACACGATAACCATCCTCTCTCGTCTCCTTTACACCAGCCGCGAGTGAAGAAGCTTTTCAAAGACTAAGCGCAGGTTGATTTACTTGTTTTTCTTTATATTTTGTGTTCTATTACAGTACTGTAATTACTATAGACAGCTAGGTTAGATAGGCTCACCTCAGGCAGTCAGGCAGGGGTAGACCCTCAAAGGGGTCAGTGCCGAAGAGCCGAAGGCAGAATGAGGGCTGGCGGCATCCAAAGAAGGTTACAGCCACATGGGCCAGATGTAAGGGAAAAACGCGAGTTTGAGCTTAGCAGTACCACCTTTTCGAGATTCCCATCTCCTTAGGGATGGCCCATCCTCTCCCACCTTCTAGGAGTAAGGCTAAGACTAAGATCAAGATCATGATTATAGACTATAGGCCAAAGTGAATGATGTCATCCAAATGTCCTCATTACTACAGGATCGATACTGCCTACGTGTCTTTACTTGTAATCCTTGTGGTTGATCATAATTTTGTACCCACCCCTTGATTTTGCTTTATAAAGCCTCCCCTGCAAAGTGAGTCCAGGTAACCCACTTTTGGGGTCCCTTCTGACCCTATCCGACAGCAACTTTCTTTCTCTCAGTTAATTCTTCCTGCTCTTAACTTCTGTTGTTCCTAGAGTTCATTCCTTGATTTTAGAGAACATGAACTCTGCATTTTGGACATCTAGCAGGTTGGGAGTTTCTTTCCCGTATATCATAATCATTTTTATATGAATATTTTTGTGTTGTGGAGCAAATCATCTGCATTTCCATTATTTCACATGGGAAAATTCACCTTGATATATCAGTGCTTTGAGTTATAAGCCTGTTTCTGGAATCAATTATGCTTGCAAACCAAGGTTTTTAAATTTAATGTATTCCTTTGCCATTGTATTTTTTTGTTTTTGCTTTTTGCAGACAGTTTGCTATGTAGTGCAGGCAGCTCTTAAACCTAGTATGTAGCCTAGGCCCTGCTGCAAAATTCACAGTGATCTTCCAGGGCTGGGATTGCAGGTAGGCAGCACCATGCCTGGTTTACCAGTGTAATAATTAAAATAAGAGAACATCAGGTTTCTTTAACAAATAGGGAGAGCCCATATGCTGCTATTTATGAAAACATTATTTAGAGTCACTATGAATCTATAGTCTACTTTTAATGTCTGGCTCCTGCACTGGTTTTTTTTTTTTGGGGGGGGGTATGAGGAATCGAACTCAGGACCTCATTCTTGTCAGGAAGGCATTGATTGTGCCACTGAGCTAAATCCAGGGTCCTCCTGCTTTGTAACCTGGCTATAAAAATGAAGCTGAAGCTGCTTAAGCAGTAATAACTTTCTAATATTCTTGTACTCTTTTCTAGACTATTAAAGGAGAATCAAACACCAAATCCCATCTTCTCTGGTCCTCTTAAATCAGTAAGGGTGATAAAGAGTTTCTGCCCCTATAAAATTCGCCAGGTCCTCATGGCGGGAGGCCCAGCCCTGCAAAGAAACCAGAGATCACAGCTTACCCATCTCCTCTTTCTCCCCCCCTCAACCCTAAACAAGCTTCCTCTTCCCTCTCATGCGTGCCCCAGTGCTCCCCCCATCAGCTGCTAGTTTGTCACTTTGTTCACCTCCCCAAACTCCACCCCAGTCCCATCTAATAAAAGCTCAACCACTTCTTCTAGGTGAGAGGAGCTTGCACTCTTCTGGAACCCCATAAAGGCCTCTTTATCTCTCATTGTCTCTCAGCACCATTGAAAAAACCAAACAGGTGACACTTTGGATTTCCGGCGAGGCAAGATCGGCACCCTGTCTCAGCCTGAAGCAGTTACAAGAAGGCGGACGTTGCCCCTTCTGTACCCATTAAGAATAAGGGGTCAAAGTCTTGGGGGCTGAGAATAAGGTGGCTGAGAAGAAATAAAGATAGGGATAAAGGAGACAAGGAAAAACATGATTTTAAAAATCATGATTTTAAAAGAAAATTGAGCTGAGCATGGTGGCTTACGTCTTTAACCCCAGCATGTGGGAAGCTGAGGCAGGAGGATTGTCATGAGTTTGAGACCAGCTCAGGCCTGACTCAAAGAACTACAAGGTCAAAAAAGTGAAAGCTGCAGCCTCAGGACACAAGGCCAATTAAAGTTTTTCTTTTTCTTTTTCTCTCAGAACACAATAAGCCTGGTCAATTCCCTTTCACCTGCAAATGGTTCCGTGATTCCCTTTTGGCTTGTAAATACTGTAGCTTCTTTGATCTGTGTAGGACGACCTCTTTTCACCGTAAAGAGGACTTTTCCCTAAGAATAGGTCTCTATCCTTCTCCACACTTTGCCCAAGACCTAAGATGCAACCTCCTATAGTTTCACAAATTCCAAGGATTTCCGCCAAAACCACATTAATATTCCTAGCTCCAAACCATAGAGTGCCTCTCTCTCTTAAGGTAATTGTAAATGTAAAGGTAAATGTTTACCTTTCCATTTTTGCCTAACAAACCCTTCCTGTGCCTCTTTTTTTAAAGTGCGGTGGCCATGTAGCACTTAAAGTTTTACTGCATTGGAAGCTGTCCTGCACCTCAGAGGGTACTGGACAGTCCACACTGAGTCGTGGCCGCTGTGTCCCCTGCGTAGTTGGCCCTGCCCTCCCGCTGGAAGGTGCACTTCTTTTCCTACTTCTGCCTGGCCCAAGCTCGCTCAGCAGCACATGTTCCTTTTCCTGGCTTCAAGAAAACTTTACTACGGTTTGTGCTTGACCTGACCAATTCTTTGCTCAGGACAGAAAGAACCTCAAAATCCCCTCCAAAAGGAGACTCCAGCACCACCAAACCTGGTAACACTCTTACCCCCCTTGCATTGTTTCTCCCAAATCACCTTCTTAGTTATTCTATTAATTACTAACTTACTAATAGATACAAAGATTCTATGCGTCATTTCATGTGTTAAATGCTGTTGTCACTCCCCGCCCCCTTTGAATTAAGGATCAAGCCCAGGAATTGACTTTAGGGAGACTGAACTCACACTGAGCCACAGCCCCAGCCCTTTATTCTTATGTTCTTATTTTTGACACAGGGGTCTTGCCAAAATGCTAAGTTGCCCAGGGCCCCACCCTGCACTCTTCTTGCCTCAGACACCCGGAGTGAGATGGGAAATTAGAGCGGGGCAAAGCTGGCTGGGGGAGTAGGCACCACCTGTTAATTACAAAATCCCCGGACTCCTGCACGGAACAGTTCCCAAAGCCTCGCACCTGAGCTTCCCCAAGAACTCAGGGTTTTCCAGGATGGCCAAGACCTGACCTCAGCCTGCGGCTGGGTGGTTACCCGCCCCCCCCAGCTCCTCCCACCTGAGCTGTGCCTTGCGCGGTACGGCCCGGCCCCGTGCTGCAGCCTGTGCTTCTTTTCCTGTTTTTACTCGGCCCAAACTCACTCCCCAGAGCCTGTTTCTTTTCCTACCTTTAATAAAACTTTGCTACCAATGCTTGGCTCAGACAAGAAAGAACCCAGAAACCCCCTCCAGGAGGAGCCTCCAGCACCCCGACACCCAGGAACAAAAGCGCCTGATTGAGGTAGCATAGAAGAAATAAAAGATGGGTAGAAAGCAGACACCGAAGTCATAAATTAAAACTTTGCTTTTAAGAAGATTGAAACTTGTGGGCCTCCATCAAAGTCACCCAAACGATCTATGTCAGTCTTCCCTTGGTTAAAGACATGCTCCTTTCCTTCCAGGCCGTCTCAGCCAGTCCCTCAGGAATACTGGAAGTTCCTAAGTCTGTTTCAGTGAGAAAGTAAAGAGCAGGAGCTTGATCCTTAGATAAAGGAACAGGTTGAGAGAATCCAAAATGTGTAAGGTACCTATGTTATTTTTAAAAAAAAGCCCAGGTGTGGTTGTGCTTAGCACTCTGACTCTGGAGGCTGAAGCAGGAGGATTGCCACCCTAAGCTACTTAGTGAGTTCAAGCCAAACCTGATCTGCATAGCAAGATCCTGTCTCAAAGAGCCAAATAAGACAAAAGAAAATAACCCAAGAAACTATAAAATGGGCTGGCACCCTTCTGGGGGGTGGTGAGTCACCTTTCCTGGGATTTCTACTATTCAACAGAAGCATAAATTTTCCCTGTTCCAGGAAATTATGTGCCTCCCTCTTGAGGATACATGCTTTATTTTTTTTTAGTATGTACTTTTAAATGTCTGTCTAATAAAACCTTCCCAGTGCCTTAAAATTAAAAGGACTACTGACTAGTGCTTAAATTTTTTTTCCCAGTGACAAGAGTTGGAGAAGCTGCTAAACCTATTTTGTGGGCAGAGTGGGTTAGATTGCTTATCTCAGCTGCGGGAGCCTCCTGGGGACCCTGTCCAGGGAAAGGATTATAGGCACAGGCCACCCCTGCTCATTTTTTAGAAATGACAATAGTCTTACATTCTTTAGCTGCTCTCCCTCTTTGGTGGTTACCAATGATACGCAAGGGCATGACCTTGAGGTTGCAGTGAGAAAAATCTAGAAAAAGAAAAAATGGTTTCTTTCCTCCGGGGGGCACACAGAAACTATTTTGGAAAATGTATCATATTCCTACCAGAGAAGGCAGGGAACAACAGTGCTGGTAGAGTATTCTGGGGCAATAGAGAAGTGAAAGTACAGAACACACAGGTTGATTGAGGTGAGGACGTGGGAAGGAGCGCATAAGCCGTGGCGGCCGGGCTGTCTCCTTTGACCAGAATGTGCGGTCTGGGACATGTGTAACCTTTGAGCGGGGTGGTGCTTAGGGCGGGCATTGATGACACTTGAGGAGCTGATTGGAATTTTCTTCATATGCACTGGGAAAGGAAAAAGGAATTTGTAATAGGGGAAGGAGGAAGTGACCTCAGGGTAGACATCCTAGATTTGGCCTTCCACAGCCATAATGTCCTGTAGTTTATTCTAGGGCAAAACTCTTTCAAGTGTGACCCTGCAGAGTCATCCCCCATGCAGGGCCCAGTGGATCAGTGTCACCCTGCCCCTTCCTGGAGCTGGTTTCTCTGACATGGTTACTCCACAATGACCCCGAAGGACGCATTTTATTTTCTTCTCCAGTGTGGAAAACTATTTGACTCTGCATAGCCCTATATTGTTTTGCTTGCTAAAACAGTCCTTGTAAATTATTTGCACAAAGAAATGTGGAGAATCGTAAACTTTGGTAATCTTAATTTTAAAATATTTTTCTTTTTCTGAATCTTCCCCCGTAGCATTGCATTTTTGTTTTCTGGGATATCTGTATAGATCTATATATATGCATACATATATATATATTTACCTATTTATTTGCCTATATATAGGTAAATATTGATATTTAGTCATATATATATATATATGGATGCTAACTACATTTTTTTGGTGTTTTTTGTTTGTTTGTTTGTTTTGGTACCAGGGATTGAACTCACAACTTCGCATGTGCCAGGCAGGCCTTGTGCTGCTGAGTTAAATCCCCAGCCCATGCTACATATTTTTACAAGTTTTTTTCCCTATAAATTAACTCCGTGTCCTGGGGAGTGATTTTTGTTTGCATATATTTAGGGCTCTTTTTCTGAATATTTCACACTTTTGTCCTTGGAGTTTTTTTTTTTCCATTCATATTTAAGAACAAGGCACTAAACGTGAAAGGTGACCATCTGCTGTGTGTCGTGGCAGCCTGTGTCACCTTTCAAGTGTCACTTTAGGCTGACAGACAGGCAACAGCCATTGGTCCTTGATCCTTTTAACCGCAGCTGCACTGTGCACAGACTGTCACTCAAACTCCCAGGCTCACTGCTCAGCCTCTTTGCAGATACTTCTTTTCAAACAAAGCCCATAGTTCAATCAACCTCTGCCTCTTCTCTGGTGCCGCCTCTGCCGCTCTGCCCCGAGAGAGCGCAGCTTTCTCTGCAGAGACCTCCGTGCTGCCCGTTCAGTCACTCTGTTTCCAGCCCCATGTTCTGCCCTCTCTGTGGCATCTGGAAGTCCGAGTCCTAAGCCTCTTGTGGGGTGGCTGAGAGGTCGCTGTCCGGTTTCCTCTGCTGCAGTGTCCATTCTTTTAGGGGAGGTTTCTCCCTCTCAGCTTCCTCACGCAGTGCCTATTCCAGCACCCACTTTCCTTCTCCAGAAATGTGTTGGCAGTCTCTGTTCAGCCGATGCCCTCTACTTTTGTGGATTTACAACTTTAGCCTTTACAGTAAACGTTGGTAGCCGGGAGGGAGAGCAGCTAAACACATGTGCTTATTCTATCATATTGAATTACAAGCCTGCAAGCGCAGTTTGAAATCTTACCACTTCCAGAGCCCTTTTTCCTTCTGCACAGGCAGGCTCCCATCTGGGACCGTTTCTATTCAGCCCTGGGAATTTCTTCAGTGTTTCCTGCAGTGCGGATCCAGCGCAAACAAAGTCTCTCCGCTTTTGTCTGAAAAAGTCTATATTTAGCCATCGTTTTTCTAGCTTCTAAAACTTTTTACTTTGAAATTTTAAGCTTACCTCAAAAATTGCAAGAATGCTACAAAAAAACTCCCAAATACACAGCATTTGTTAATTTTTCCGCATTTTAAAAGGCTTTTTTCGAAAGGTTTTAGTTTATTGAAAATTCTTTACATAGTTTTAAGACCTGTCTCTGTTTTAGCCTAAAGCCTTTGTCCTCTTATTGTTTAAGCTTTTGTTTTTAGTATATACTCGCAGTAGATGCAGTTTTCAGTCATCTTGGGGAGTGGGTACATGAACACGGTACAGCATTTTGTTTTTTTAAAAATCCCCTTCCTTTCTCCCCTCCCCACTCTTAATTCCCCATCCTGGTTTTTTTCTTCTTGCTGATATTGTTAATCTTAGCTCACACTATGGCATATAATTTTTATATTCATTGAGGTTATTAGGTTCCCATATTTATATTCCTATCTCTTCCTCTTCACCCCTTGCTTTTATTCCCTTAGAGCTCTTCCTAATGCTAGAGATCCATCTGCTTGGCCCCTTCTAGCTGTCCTTTATTGTTCTCTTTGTTTGTAATTTCCCTCACTCAAATGATACCATATGGTATTTAGGCTTCTGTCTGGTTTCACTCAACATTGTATTTTCCAGGTACATCAATTTTCCTACAAATGTCTCAAACTTGTCCTTTTTTTGTAGCCAAGTAGTACTCTACTATATAGATACCACATTTTCTTTATCCAATCATCTGTTGATGGGTATACAGTTTGCTTCCAGGATTTAGCTGTTATGAATTGTGTTGCTATAAACACTGGTATGCATGTATTGCTGTGCTATGATGTCTTGAGCTCTTTGGGGAAGATAACTAGAAGCTGGATACCAGGGTCACAGAGAATTTCTAATCTCACTTCTTTGAGAAATCTCCATACTAATCTACATAATGGTTGTACTAGATTACATTCCCACCAACAATGTAGGACTGTTCATTTTTCACCACAGCTTCGCCAGCATTTCTTATGGTTTGATTTCTTAATGATTGCTGCTCTTTCTGGAGTAAGATGGAATCAGGGTTATTTTATTTCACATTTCTCTAATGGCCAGGGATCATGAGCACTTTCTCATATACTTATTGACCATTTATACTTTTTCCTTTGTGAGTGTCTGTTCATTTCTCTTACCCATTTTTTGACTGAGTCTTTAATGTTAGGTGGTCTAATTTTAAGAGTTCGCTATATATCTGAGGTATTTGTCCTTTGAGTAGTAGCTAGCAAATTTTTTTTCCTAGTTTGTAGGTTGTCTCTTCACTCTCCTAATTGATTCTTTTGCTGTACAAAAGCTTTTTAGTCTGATATAATCCCATTTATTGATTCATGGAGTTATTTCTTGTGCAATTGAGATTCTGTTTAGAAAATACTTCTCTATACCTGTCTTCAAGTGTTTTACCTATTTTACCTACCAGTGGGTTTAATGTTTATGTTTTAATGTTTAAATCATTGATCTGTTTTTATTTTGATTCAGTATATGGTAAAAGATATGGGTCCAATTTTAATCTTTTGCAAACGACAGTTTTCCCACTACCACTTGCTGAACATGCTGTCTTTCCTCCAAAATATGCTTTTGGACTCTTTGTCAAAGATAAAATAACTGAATGTGTCTGGGATGTTTCTGTATCCTCTATTCTGTTCCAAATATTCTGATTCACATACCTGTTTTTGTTCAAATACCATGCCAATTTTTTTTATCACTGTTACTTTGTAGTATAGCTTTTAAGTCAGGTATTATAAGGCCTCCTGTTTTATTTTTGTTGCCCAAAACTGCTTTTGCTCCTCTGGGTCTCTTCTGGTTCCATATGAATTTTAGGATTGTCTTCTCTAGTTCTGTAAAGAATGCTGTTGGTATTTTGATTGGTACTGCACTAAATCTGTGTAACAGTTTTGGGTGGATGACCATCTTGACAGTGATGGTTCTGCCTATCCACATGAAGGGTATATTCTATTTTCTGATATCCTCATCAATTTCCTTTTTGCAGAGTACCATAGTTTTCTTTGGGAAGGTCTTCCACTTCCTTGGTTAGGTTTACTCCTAGTTATTTCATTTTTCTTGAAGCATCTGTGAATAGCATTGTTTTCATAATTTTCTCATCAAATTTATTATTGTGTACACAGATGCTAATGATTTTTGTGTTGACCTTGTATCCTGAGTAGAAGTTGGTTATTAATTCTAAGAAGTTTTTTGTGGAGTTGAATCTTCTATATAGAGCACCATGTCATCGCGAATAATGATAATTTGAGTTCTTCCCTTCCTATATGCATCTCTTTTCTTTCCTTCTCTTTCTCTTTATTGCTCTGGCTAATGTTTCAAGCACTGTGTTAAATAGATGTGGTAATAATGAACATCCTTATCTTGTTCCTGGTTTTTGGGCGAATGTTTTTTAGCAAGATGCTGGTCCCCATTTAGTATGAAGCTGACTGTTGATGTGTCATGAATAGTTTTTATCAAGTTCAAGTATAATCTTTCTATACCTGTTTTCTTTAGGGTTTTATCATGAATTGGTGTTGATTTTTGTTGAAAGCCTTTTCTGCGTCTATTGCTATTATGCAATCAAGTCCGCTACCATAGTAACACACTAATCAGCTACAGTGATATCTATCAGGGCAAGTTGAGAAACGATGTATCGAGACCCCTAAGCCTAGAAAAGAACACAGTTCTAGTGTAAGCATCATAATGGCTCAAGTATTAACCCACAGTTAATATGCATTAAGATGTGATAACTATGTCTCCTCTAGTAGTAAAAAAAAAAATACTTTAACAGCAGTTTTATAGAATCAGTTATCTAAAGCCCAGGTTGTTGGGAACTGGGTAATGCCAGAGTGAGGGAAAGAAAAGAAAAAAAAAATTTTTTTTTCATTTCTTTTTTTGGTCTTCCACTATGTGTAATGGGAAGGGAGAAATGAGAGAGGCAAAGGATCCTAATGGTGGTAGAAGTAGGTTATATATTTAGGAGGAGATAACAGGGAAAACTGGGTACGAAATGGGTGGTAAGAGACGGAGATGAGATTATACGACTAACAAGTATTAGAGGAAAAAGGGAGACTAAGAAAAGCGGGAGGGGAGAAAGGATAAGAAACAGGAGAAAGAAGTCAGGTGAAAAGATGTGGAAAAGCAGTAGATGAAATTAAGAGAGAAAAGTTTTCAATTAGCAATAAGCATGCTTCAGACAAACCTCATTGGCTACGATGGTGCCACTGCACAGAGCTTAAGGAAGAATTCCCTTTCCCTCCATGAACTAAATCTGGAGAAAAAGGCGAGAGCAAGAGAAGTGTACACACACAGTCTCTCTCTCTCTGTCTCATAAATGACAGGGAAAATAATGCAATACAACTGGGGAGGGGAGGAACAGGAGAAGGAAAACAACAAAACAAAAACAAGGAAGTTTTCTGTTGTTTGGAACGCGTGGCTCTTTTTCATTAGCCGAGGATTAAGGAGCAGACCTCAAGCAAAGCCCTCTGTCACTGGAGGTCTAAGGTGGCAGCCCTGCCAGAACTGTGCCGGATGCAGACGTCCACCCACAGCGGGGACAGGGCACACCTGGGACCTTCCTGCCCTGTGTAACTCAGGCTGAAAGTGGCCTCTGACTGCTGGAGCCACCTCCACGTTCACCAGCTCCAGACCCTCGGTCCAGCCTCGCTCTGACTGCAGATCATGTCCTAGAGCTGTCCTTCCCGCAGCCACTCTAGAGCTTGCAGTGAGGAGATGGCTTGAGCCCTTCCTTACAATGGCATTCCCATAGCTCTCATTCGCAATTACGAAGTGGCCTCTCCCCAGCCGCTGACCACGACCACGGAAAGCCACTCTGTAAGCAGCGTGCATTTTCCTCGCAGGTTCCAACTACCACTGACCGGCTCCTTCCCAGTGTGGTCCTCCGTGAGTGAAGAGGTTTTAGTTTTATATCATCTCTGGGGTGACAGCTGGCAGCTACTCTCAGCCATGGTTTGTAGAGGCTCCTCCGCTTCTAAGAAATGGGTTTTATTTCTTCTGTATCTTTTAATCCACCCCCTCATCCCTTCTTCCTCTCCTCAGTTCCCCCCTGGTTTCTGGGTAACATCTTGTCACTTCAATTCCTCTTTAAGTTACTACTGTCTTCCAGACTAGGCACTACTCTGGAGATGCTCAGCCGCTGGCACTCACAGCTCCGGGATCTATCCGAGATCTGTTTTTCCCATTTGCTTAATATCTGTCTCTCTGTCTGTCTCTGTCTCTTCTCTCACTTTCCTTCTTTCATCATCTTAAAAGTTACTCCTTTCTATCTTTTATCTTTCTGATTAAATGTCAGTCATTCTTGCAGGTGTATTTGCAAATGCAATGTGTGTTTTTCCTCTGGATGTTGGGTGCTTTTAAGATTTTCTCTTTATTGGCTGGGGATTTAGCTCAGCAGGCATGAGCCCCTGCTTTGCAAGTGTAAGTTGTGAGTTTAATCCCTGGCACAAAAAAAAAAAAAAAGAAAAAAGGATTTTCTCTTTATCTTTGGCTTTTAGTAATGGACTATGCTGTTCCTAGGTGTGGTCATCAAATAATTTATTAATTTGAGATTTTATGAATTCCTTGTAAACATATGGGTTGATGTCTTTCACAAAGTCTTGAAAAATCAAGGTTATTACATCTCAATTATTTCTTCTACCCCACTTTCTCTCCATTGTACCTATTAGATCATCTATAGGGTCTCTAGCACTCCATCCCAAATTACCTCCTCTCTGTTTTAATTCCTGTAATTTTATTTAGTCTGCCTTCAAGTTCACTCATCCTTTCTTCTGTGGTGACATCTACCTACCTTTGAGAGCAACCTGGGGATTCTTCATTTCATATAGTGTGTTTTTTCAGTTTTAAAAATTTTATTTGGTTCTTTTTATGAATTTCCTTTGCTGTAATTTATCTCTTTAGCCATATGTTCAACCTTTTTATTTTATTGATTTATTGGTTGATTGATTTTTTTTTTTTTGAGACAGGGTCTCACTATGTAGTTCAGGCTGGTCTTGAGCTCACACTGATACTCCTGTCTCAGCCTCTCAGATGCTGGGGCTGCAGGCATGTGCCACAAGCCTGGCTCCAATCTTTTTCTTTAAATAGTTTAGTGGCATAAAATACTCTGTACTGGCTGAGAGTGATGGCTCATGCCTGTAATCCTAGCACTGAGACAGCAGGGTTAATGTGAGTTTGAGGTTAGACTGGGCTTTACGGAGAGTTTAAAACCAGCCTAAATTACAGTGAGACTCTGTCTCAAAAAAACAACAGTCAGTATTATCTCACAATATTTTTGGGTCAGGAATCTTAGTATTAGCTATTTTAGCTGAATCACTCTGGGTCAAACTCTCTTATGATACTGTAGTCAACCTACTAGCTCACTCTGTGGTCTTATATGAAGGCTCACTAGTGCAAAGAGCTTTCAAAATTTAAAATACATTTGGAATTTTAAAAATCATCTTCATTAACCCCAAAATATTGGCTATCTTGAGTCCTTTCATTTGACCATTGTTTTTCTTAATTATTAATAATTTCTCCCCTACTTTTTCATAAAAAATTCGAGGGTAGACATAGGTTCTAGATTTTGCTATCTTCCTCTACAGAGCATTGAATATTTTTTCTGACAAAATCAGACTAATGAACATATATATCACCTCCAATACTTATGGCTTCTTTGTAATGAGAACAGTTAAAATCCATTCTTTTCGCTATCAAAATGAGAGTTTTACATTCGTCTTGGGGACAGTTTCCAAAATCACTTATGATGAAGGGATTGAAACAGAGTTGAGTTTAGGGCTGAAAAGGTAGCAGGAAATTGTAGTACAGGGCGTATGGACAGGAAGAAGCCATCAAGAAGTGGTTTAGTAATATGAACATGGGTGTACTTTTGGCTCTTGGACAGATACTAATAGACATACTAGCAAAGATTCTGTAAGGCCTCTCAGCAAACGATAGAAGAGCTAAAAGCTAAGCCAAGGTTTTAGAAGTTGTATGGTGTCATGCAGATTTTGGAGTTCTGATCCACTTAGCGTGGAGATACCTCATTGAGACATTATTATTATTATCATCATTATTAATTATTTTGGTACCAGGAATTGAACTCATGACCTTGTGCCTGCCAGCAGGTGCTGTGCCTCTGAGCTATATTCCTGGCCCCTCATTGAGACCTTAAAGGGCCATACTAGGAGGGAGTCCATGCCATATGAATAGACACTAAATTCTAGAACTAAGAAAAACCTTCAATAGATCCATGCTAAAAGCCTGAAATAAGACTCAACCGAATAAAGATGATCTATCACTGGATTCTGGAAATAGGAGGTGGGTAGAAATAATATATGCTACTTCTGTGCTTCTCTATGAAAGAATATTCTTCCCTCTTTCAACCTTGTACAACTGTCTCAATCTCTTTCCCTTCCACCAGTCATTGTTTTAGGATGACTGCCTCACAAGACAAAAGGAGCTAGAAATCTAAGTAACACCTTGAAGGAGAGTCATGAAGGAAAGCTGACCGACTTAGTAAAACCATGATAGGGCAACAGAAATTGTGAGTTCAAACCAGTGAGGGATATAGTTTATTATAATAGTGGAGTCTGGGCTATTTTGACCAAAGTATCAATCACAACACATAATAAGACTATTCTGAAAGATGAAAAGGAACCTACATAGCATTCATGTTGTCACTGTTGATAACCAACAATACTGTGAGTTTATGCATTAGTATCTGAATATCAGTGCTCACATATGAAAACCTGCTTAACACATACACTCACTCACACACACACACACACATATATTTAGGCAACTATGTCATTAAAGTACATCTCAATCCAGGTGTGGTGGTGCATGACTGTAATCTCAGCACTTGGAAGGCTGAGGCAGGAGGATCCCATGAATTCAAGGCCAGCCTGGACTATGTGGTGAAATCTTGTTTCAAAAGATCAAAAACCAAATCCAAACAAAACAAAGTAGATCTCAAAGGGCACTGAAAAGTAACTTCTACATTTAAAAAATTGTCTTTCTCACTTCATACTTTGAGAGTTCACGAGGTTAACCAATTCTTATAGAACCAATAATACAAAATTATACCAATAAGAGATACTATCAAAAAGTACACACACACACACACATGTTAGACAAAACACAGGACCTATATTAACAAACACTGCCAATCACAGCCCAAGGTAAATACATTATAAAATTTCTTTTCACAGCTAATCCTAGATCTCCAGGTTCTTGGTAAAATGATGGAGTCACATTTATCAGAAGGTCTCAAGGGACACATAGAGCTTTCAAATACATGAGGATTTGGATAATAAAAGAATCTGGCAAAAGAAGCTTTGAATCTGGCAGTGTAGTTTGCTAAATCTATACTACAGATTAACAAAGTATCCTTTCCATCTTCCTTGGGTTATAGATGGATGATTAATGTAGCCAAGTCAGCTATCTAAACAAGAGTGTTGCCTTTCAAGCTCAATGAATTTTGAGTTTAAAGAGTGTTTTTTCTTTTCCTCTTTCTTACTCAGAGTTGGAGAAATCCAAGAGCTGGAAATGTAACCATACTCTCATGACCCACCAAGTACAGTGCTTTATAAGACCACCCAACTAGTCCTTCAAAGGTGTTAAACCTACTCAAAGTCTGGGCCCTACAACTAAATTGACCTCTACTAATATCATAAGACAGCATATGCATACACTAATTTTAGATCAACCAAAAATATATGGCACCTTACTTATGGATCCAATAAACTTTGGTAGGCAAATTAGCATAAGTAATTTTAGGTTTACTTAGCTTCTTCAAGCATAAAGCACCAAATACAAGTTTGGTTCCACTCGTAGAGTCTCCAGGCAAGCCAAAAACCTATGGAACTGGGTTTCTTCATTAAACTAGTAGTACTTCATAATATCATAAGATATTTAAGAATCCCAAAGAATTGACTGTTTTTTGTTTGCTTTGTTTTTTTGTTTTTCTCTTTTTGAGACAGGATTTCACTATGCAGATCAGGCTGGCCAGGATCTTGTTATGCAGTTCAGGCTGGCCTTGAACTCACTTTGTAGCCCAAGCTGGTCTTGAACTTGCAACAATCCTCCCGCCTCAGACTCCTGAGTGCTGGGATTAAATTTACCTGTTTTTAAAAGCTGGATTGTTGTTGACTTTAGCAATATTTGGGACTTTCAGAAATCACAAAATAGCCTGTTTTTACTTTATTATTGTACTTGAAAAAAATCTGGTTAGAAAAAATAGATCTCATATTTCTGTTGCACTGCAAAACTTGTGTTTCATAATTAATGGTGTTGGCAAACATAGCAGTATAAACAGTTCCTAAATGCATTTTGATTAAATGCATGTAGCATCCCATGTAAGATGCATTTTGCTGTGTTCAATATGGTACTAGACATGGGTGGAAAAAACAGCAGATTATTTTTCCAAGCAGAAGGCATGAGATAGCTAAAATCCTCAGCCTCCACAACAGTATTAATTAGTGTATTCACCAACCAAAACTGTAAGATTCAGACATGAAATTTTAGAAGCGGCATCAAGCTAGAACAGGATATGGAAGCCAAATGGAAAACATGAACCAATAAATGAAAAAAGCTAAACTAGCTAAAAGTCTAAGTTTAGCCTTTGAAGTTAGTTCAAGTGCTGCATGTTTTAATTCTGATGTAATCTTAAAACAGTGGGTACAAACAAGAACTCGAAAACAGCTTTTGTAACTGTTGGACCAACTGCACATAAATCAGTTTGTTGATGGCTATAATGATTACACAGTGGTCTTTGATGAATTTTATCTGAATTAAACGTCATTTGCCTTAAGTTGAAATATAATGGTGAAGACTGCCCAACTAGGACAGACATCCTCAAGCACATGCGTCTCCAAACACATTTATAAAAGATTTTACACGGTATGTGACATTGTGTTGATTTAGCAAATTGTCTCAGCAGCAGTAATACATAAGCTCTTGCACACAAGCACATTTTTCCTGTATGACAATGTGTTTGTTCTTCTTCATCCTGTCATTTGTTTCATTTCATATTCTAATTAATGAGATTCTGGTTTTTCTGTGTACAAGAATATTTTTCTTTTGTTTGCTTTTCTTTTTCTCTCTCTTTTTTTCGTATTGGGAATTGAACCCAGGACCTTGCGCTTGCCAAACAGGTGCTGCTGAGCTATATCACAGGCCAAGAATATTTTTCTAAAAAGAGACAATTATCATGATTTGAAAAAATTATATTTCTTTTGGGATGTGAATTTCAAATACACATGGCAAGACAGGTCCATAACCATCTTACGCTTGATTTTTTTGTTTTTGTTTTTGAGACAGATTCTCACTAAGCAGTTCAGGCTGGCCTTGAACTCACTATGTAGCTGAGGCTGGCCACAGTGGTGCTCCTGCCTCAGCCTCCCAAGTGCTAGGACTACAAACGTGTCACCATGTCCAGCTCCATTGTAGTCAATGGACAAAAATAATAGCCAAAAAAAATTCTTTTTTTGTGATTACAAGTCTTAAAATGAAATAGCGTACAAAATGAAAAATATTCTGATTTTTAAAATAATAAAATGAAATAATTATCACTGTTATAACATTTTTTTCATATGAGCCAAAGTAATTAGTTTTTGTTTTTTCTTTTCTGTTGAGACAAGGTCTTGCTATGTAGTTCAGGGTGGTCTGGAACTCACAATGACCCTCCTGCCTCAGCATCCTAAGTGGAGTGATAAGTAAGGGAAACCACAAAGAACTACTGTATAATTACATAAGAACAGCGGATGCCACTTACAGTCCCACATGACCCCATGGTAACACTACTGGGTTTCAAATCTGGAAAGCAGCCCACAGGAACAAGAAAATAGAGCTACTGCCATGATTTTCTCATAGATTTTACAACATTCTAGCCTTTTTGAGTATTGAATAAATCATGCAAACAAATAGTACTGTAGCAGATATGAGAGGTATGATTAAAAACTACAGTATTTAGCTTTTAAAAAATTATTACAGTAAAAGATACACTGCCATTAGTCCCCCTCAAAATTCTCCCCCTTTGTCTGAACACATTTATCTCCTTGTTTTTTTGTCCCCTTTCAGGTCTTTCGTTGCACTACTGTGGCTGCCTCAATGTCCTGAATCAGTTCAAAGCGTTTACTTTTCATGTCCATTTTAACTTTCTGGGAAAGACACAGGTCACCAGTGCCAGCCCTGGTGAACAGCACGGGTGAGGACACTGGGCGAGGGTTTTACAAGGCTGTGGCCGTGTTGGATGATACTTGCAGCAGCACATAGTGTGTTTTGGTCATGCCCCCTGCAGACACTCAAGGAAGAGACGCCTAGAGCTACTTCAGAAAGTGGCAAGAGCAATGGGATAAGTGTGTTTCAAGCAAGTGGCAGGGAATATCTTGAAGAGGATTAATGCATTTGTGATAAATTTTAAAAATTTTAAGACACTTTCAAAATTTAAACACATTTTTTGGTCAGCCCTTGTATGTGCATGACTCCATGAGAAGACAAAAGAGAAAAAGATCAATTTAGTTGGGAGAGGAAAGGACCAAGGGCAGGTTAAGAAGGGGATACTTTTTACATTGAGACTGTGAAACAGTGGTTTGGAATTCTGTAAGATGAAGACACAAGGATTCTAAGGCAGATGGAATAAATATAAAATTGCCACAGCCCATTTGTGAGCTTAGGTAAGTTTTAGAGAATAATGGTTCTTACAGTTAAGTTCTGTCTACTTTCTTCAAGAGGCTCCTGAGCTGAGGTATGGGCAGAGTTTGGAAAAGCAGGCTAACAAAAGCCTGTAACTGTGTAACTGGAGTGTTATAGGTGATTCTGGTGAGGGCCTATAAATAAGGAAACCAGGGAATTAGTCTCTGAGAGAAATGAGGATTCAATTGGAAAGTGGGAGAAAAGGCCATCCTTATTCTGAAGTAGCAAAAAATTTCACTGTATTGTGTAAGGTGTAACTTAAAAATGATGGATTAGTCTATGTTGTGGAAATAATTTCATAAGAACAAAAAATCAAGTTATGGCATGGTTAATATTTATTCCTTTCATGCAGATTTACAATGACTTTGGAGCAAAAGGAGGCAGAGTGAAGAGATGTGGAAAGTTTGCAACCTGGCTAGTGAAGGAAAGAGGAAAATGCAGCTAACGATACAGTTTAGAAACCACTTGCTAAAGAGATTAGGATAAATAAAGGGACACAGTTGCTTTGCACCAGGATGATTGGGAAAAAAAAGAGCTGAAGAGCACCTCAGAAATCCTAGAGGCCATTCCTCTCATCACAGGTCTAGAGACCTTCAGGCCCCACACAACACGAAATTTCCTCGGGCTCACTTCGGACTTCTTTTCCTTGCTTTAATCCTGCAAAGTAATCTGTGGCCACAGCTGTGATTCAAGCAGGAGCAGCTTCAGAACTAGCTGCAGCTCCCACTGGAGCAGACCTTGGCGATCACATGATGCTGCTTTTGCAGATCTGAAGAATTCAAGAGTTTAGGGGCCATGGTGGCTTCTACCAAGATCTCAGAAAAGTCTGGAAGGTCAGGCAGAAGTTTGCCTCAGGGTCACAGTCTCTGCAGAGGCAAGGAAGGCAATACCTACCGGGGCCACCAGAGCTGTGGGAATGAATCCACCGTAGAGCCTCCACAAAGGCTCAGCCATCAGCAACGTACCAGGCCTGCCAGGACGAGCTGCAGACATCAGCATGCAGCCCAAGAGAGCAGCTACTTGGGCAGCAGACCCAGGGAAGAAAAGGTGGGTGAGGCTGCTTGTCTAACCACGTAACTCTTGCCAGGGGGTGGGGGGTGGGTAGTACAACATCTGCATGCTTTGCTTTCTTCCCTAAATCACCTTATTATTATTATTATTATTATTATTATTATTATTATTATTTTTACTACCTGATGTGATGGCCACAGGGCCAAGTCTGCAAATCTAAGAGCCAGAAGCAAGAATGATTCTTAGCAAGAAATTCTAACTACAGTTTCAAATTTTGTCAGAATTCCTAAGGCCTGATCCATCAAAACCGAGGTTAACTGTGAAGGTAGCTACCCTTCTTGCTGAGTGGTAAAAATAACCCACAGAGTCGCACCTGTGTTAACTACCCCATCCGACCAGGTGCAGGGGAGGCACTTGTTCACTTTACAATAAAGTGCTACAGAATCTCAACTACTCCTTGTATGGTTTAGCAGTTATTTTCTGAAAAAACTCTTTTCAATTTGTGATTCCTTTAAAAAGTTATTTTAGAATCCTAAAGTGATTCTTGTGATAATTTTGTCCAGTTTTATGGTTTCTTTCTGGGGAAATGATTTACTGAACTTTTCACTCAGCCATCTCAGAAGTCCCACCCTACTCAGCAACTCAGTCATTTTTCAAATCTTGGCAAAGTCTTCATATTGGATATGTTATGTTTATGTCTTATAACATCTCTCTCTGAAAATCCCACAGATGTGGTGATGAAGTCAAAGAAACAGATGTGTAACTGGGTTGAGCCTGGGAGAGAAAGTCACCAGCAGACAGAGACCTTGACAACATTTGAAAATGCATAAAGCTGACATTACTGACAGCGGAGCAGAAGGTTCGGCAGCACATAGCAGTCACGCTTCATCTTCTGGCAGAAAATGTGAAGCTGTCTTACTAGATCTTGTTTCTACATCATGGGAGAAACCCCCTTGTCTCTAGTCCTCTGAGGCCCTTGGCTTCAGACTCTTAGGAAAATTTTCCTTGTCTGTTATCCCCTGGGCTCCTGTCCTTAGCACCCGTGGCCAGTGGGCCTCTCTGGTGGCTGTGTAAATCTCTGCTTTGATGATACAAGTTTGGGGGCTGAGTGGTTGTTTTATAGATTCAAATAATTACACTCCTTTTGTGCCTGTTTTGTGGTTTTGCTGAGAATATAACTCCATCAAAATTTTAGTAAGCTTTTTGTTATGGTTGATACATTGTGTCAACTTGAGAAGTTTAGAAATTTAACTAACACTCAGCAGGGAGCCAGGATCCTTACTTTGTAAACATCCTCAGCCTGTGCATGAGGAAGGTGAGATTTTGTGAGCGCTACTCCCACCCTGGATAAGGGGTGGCTTTTGCTCTGGCTGCTGCCTTCAAGTGTTACCCGGCACTATGCCACCCTGCCTTGGAGCCAGCTGGTTATGGACTCCACAACAGTGGAGTTAAACCTTTCCTTCCTTCATTCTGGGTGTCGAGTATTTTGTCTGAGCAACAAGACAAACTAGGACAGCTTTCTGTTTACTCCATGTCCAATCTCTTGGCCATAGTGCTTCCTTTGGGTGCTCACCTATGTGCTTAGCGCATTTCTCTCTGTCATTTTAAAGTCATCTGAATCAATCAGCTAGAATAAAGCAGCAACATCTCTCCTTTGACCTTTGTTACAGAGCTTTCCCTAACTAAATGAAAAGTCTTAGTGAAATGCTTCTGAAAAGGGTAATGAACAGAGGTGCTGTTTTATAAAGCATGGTTAGAGCTGACTTTTCCAATTCTGCAGATTCAAATTACTAGATTTTATATTAATTCTAATTGTAAGTCACTGCTAAGAATGAGCATCCCTTAGCTGAGCTGTATTTACTTTCTATTTGTGAGCTGGTTAATTCTTGCCAAATATATTTCTCATGGTATTTTGCTAAAAGCAGCAAGAAGCAACAGATGCACAAACATACGAGAACATTGTTTTGTATCTCTTGTTTTACAAAGCTGTAGGGAAAGTAGGCACGTGGTCTGCTTTGCAAATTATCAGAAAGAAGTTTTATCAAACATTTTCTTGCTTGCAATTATACATTTCCCTGATGTCCACTGACTGCTTCATCGATGGTGCATATTTTAGGTTTTGCCATGGTAGCTCCCTATACCTTTTGCTGCTCCCTATGCCTTTTGGTTAAAGTACAGGATAAGCGCTATGACAAAAAAGACAAGCTGAAGCAACTGCTGAAAGACAGGGATATATTTTTCTCTCACGTAACAGAGCAGAGTGAGCAGCTCTCCTCCACAAGACAATCCAGAGACCTAGGCTCCGTGAGCCCTTCAGTGCTCCACTTACGTGGTGAGACCTTGCTACAGCACCACAAGTGTGATCCACGTTACAGGAAGAGAAGAGAGAAAATGGTTGGTGAGCATTTTCATTTTTAAAAGATTGAGTGGATAGTGTCCTCTTCAATTCCTATCTTTTGACTGGAACTTGGTCAGCTGGCCGCATCCTCCAGGGAGGTATACTGGGAAATGCCAGTTAACACCAGCCATCCAGGTAGGTAGTCATGGCAGAGCTAAAACTTGGCATTCCATTACTACAGGGGATAAGAGAGGTCGGGTGTTGTGCAACAGCCTTTGCTGTATGGGAAACAGAGAGATGGCCCTTTAAATTCTTCAGGTACTGTTGAAATTTTTTTACTAGGCGTACATAGTATAGTCAAACAATAAAGAGGAAGTTGCTAAAATATTAACTATTTTTAGGCCAGGTAGAAACATAACTATTTAGCTATTGACAAGGAAATGACATAGATGTTGAATTTTTCTTTTGATTTAAAGTTCTAATTCAGAATGGAGAAATAATTTCACATTAAGAAACCAATCAAAACTCTGTAACAGTTGCACAGTAAAAGGTTCCATTATTATAAACTCATAGAATCACACATTAGAGCTAAATAAGAACTCTGAGATCTTTATACATAAGTAACTGAAATTCAAAAAGGTTAATTAAATAAAAGGTCCTAAATCATAAAGGCAGCAACAGATCTTCAGAATTAGAATCAAATTCTACCAAATCACTGGTTATATGTCAACGTATGTACTTTTTGAGGCAGAAATTTAGGTGTAATTTTTTTTCAAATCCATTTTATTCAAGGATAAAAAGGAAAAAACAATAAAATTTCAAAACACATTAGATGTAATGTTGAGAGGAGTATGCAAGTTAAAGAATAAAAAATTACAGATTATGTATTATAAATTATATGATAAATGATACATATTTAAGAATTTGGATTACTTCACTATTTATTTCAAAATAATTTATCCACATAATGTAAAAAAAGTATGAGCTCAATTTTTACATATTTGAAAGGTATATATACGTTGACATCATGTGCATAGTAATTTGTGTTTTTAAAATCTAAGACTACTTCAAAAATAAAATGCCTTTCAAGAGAACTCCCAAACAAGAAGCACCTCAAATGCAAAAATAGAGCACAATTAGAATTTATTTCTGTACTCTCGTCAGATTTAAGAACATTTAAAAGTTTAAATATAGTACTGAATATGCTACACTAAATATAAACAAGGGTTTTTTTTTTATTAATTCAACAAACATTATGCTTACAATAATTATGTAAAAGCAGAAGTTATTCAAATGGAAGTGATATGGACACTTACTAAAACAAATGGGTTATACTGATTAGAAGATCCTATTGGTAGTATTGTGGAAGCAGAGAGTATGACACTTTAAAAAGTATATACTATAGAATTAGAATTTAATGTTTCCATTGTAATCAGAGATTTCAAAAATTTTTTTAAAAGTTCAAGTCTAAAGCAGCTAGTATGATTTGAAAAAACATCTAAAGAAATTTTGTACCCCCACAACTGGGGTGGTACTAGTAGATGAAGCACGTAGAGATCAAGAACAGCAAATGATTATCTGGCCAAAATCAGTAGTGCTGAGGATGAGAAACCTGAGCCCAGAGTGGTTTAATGTAAAACAATTTCTTCTCTGATGATGACATGTAGGTTTTATTTTCATAGACATGAAAAAAATAGAACAAAGATTTACACTTAACATAAAACTACTGCTGGGTGTGGTGGCACACATGTGTAATTCCAGCACTGGGAAGCTGAGGCAGGAGGATCACCACGAGTTCAGTGCCAGCCTGGGCTACTTAATGATTTCAAGGTCAGCCTCAACTACATAGTGAGACCTTGCCTCAAAAAAAAAAAAAAAACAAAACAACAACAAAAAAAAAACAAAAAGCAAACAAATAAAACAAAACTAAAACTCTGCTATATTACTATATATTTGTAAAAAAAATTACTAGTGACAAATTTTTGTGAATAATGTTAACCTCATTTAGATAAAGAATGCTTTTTATCTTCTAGGAATATTATAGTGGAGATGTTTTCTTCATTTTTTTTCAACATATTTAGTGAGCATCCACTTTTTAGAAGTTCTACATAAGGTACTAGAATGAAAAGTCAGCAGTTACATTAAAGTACATAAGCACACAGATAAAATAACAGTCATTGTGACTAATGCTCTTATACGTGAACAGAGTCCAGTGGTGGAATAGAGTGATAGCTTCTGCAGCTGGTTCAGGGATCTGGAATAAGAAAACAATAACAAAAGAAAGCTTCCCAGAGGAACCGAAGCCTGACCCGAATGCCTACATCAGAAGATAGCGAGACCACATGCGTATGCCACACTTATTTTCTTGCCACACGTGGTTTCTGCTTTACCAACAGCAGGTTTATCAATGCTCGGGAAAGATTTAGAGAGAGAATATCATGTTGGCATTTTAGAAACATCACTGAGAGCAGTTGTGGGCTCGGGGCTATGGCTCAATAGCGCAGCACCTGCCTGGTAAGCATGAGGATCTGAGTTTGAGTCTCAGTACCATCCCACCCCAGCCCACAAAAATGAGAGCCGTCAGAAAGCGGCCAAACAGGAGAGACACTAATTAGGGTCCAGATCCAAAGTGAGGAGGATCTAGAATAATGCATTAACCCAGTAGTAAAGAAGGAGAAAGAGAAGAATTAAGGGATATTGAGAAGAGCCAGAAAGTATAACCACAGCTAACACAACACTTTCTGGGCACATTAATGTAAGGAAGCTCCTTCTAGGGGCAAAGGCTGGGACAAGCTCATGCTGTTAGGTGATCTGAGGGTACATCAAATATAAATGTGTAAATATTTATAATACAGAAATTACCATAAACTATACATAATGCAATACAAACTTTTAATTAATAAATTAGTCTTTCTTAAATTTACCTTAAGAACAAAACTGATTAGAGAATACTTTTAAGATACAGAGTTAGACTTTAGTCTGACAGAAAAGGGTTTGGAAATAGTCACAATCATCCTTACAGCAAGAAAAACCTGAACAAACTGACAGTAATTTTTCATAGATCCATCAAGGAATCATGGTAACAGGAGACACTCTCACCACTAAAACTGCAGACACAGGCAGATAAGAGAATCGCAGCTCACCAAAACCAGGAAACTGCAGCTGGACCCAGCTCTTTGTGGTGGGATTTTTTGGTTTTGTTTTGTTTTGAAACAAGTTCTCACCATGTGGTTCAGGCTGATCTTGAACTCTCTAAGCCCAGCCCAGGCTGGCCTCAAAATCACAGCACTCCTGCTTCAGCCTCCCGAGTGCTGGGATTACAGGTGTGTGTCACTACACTTGGCTTCCCCGACATATTCTTGAACTTTATCTCCAAGATTTCTACTATGTTCTTCTGTAAAGGCCAAAGGAAAATCTGCTTCTGGCAGCAGGAAGCAGTAAAGTAGCTATTTTGAAATATCCAGTGTTCTGTTTTTCTTCACAGAGCTTCCAGGGAAACCTAACAGATGGGTTTTACCAAAGCCCAGGCAACTTTGGGGAGGGGAAATGCCCAATTTAGGCTCACTAAAACACTAAGACCTAGTGACAGAACTACAGAACATTTCCCTACATCACATCAATACGAGTAAACTTCAAGAACTTCCAGTATCCAGGTAAACTCCAAAACAACACAGCAAACAAAAAAGGGCACAGAGGGAACTTTAGTCTCTAACAGCACAGCAAGTTCAGCTTAACAATTTACCATATAAACATGAGATGTCCCACTAGAAGCCGGTTCCCTTTACCTGATATAGATTGTCTTATTTTAAACAAAACATGACAAGGCATATGAAAAAGCTAAAACCACAGTCTGAAGAGTCAGTAAGCATCAAAACTAGATTCAGAGATGGCACAGAAACAGCAATATCAGACTAGAAATTTAAAATGATTACAATTCATATTATAAGAAGTCTAATAAAAATAGACAATATGTAAGAAGAGATAAGTCATGTAAGCAAAGAGAAAAAAATTCCCAGAAAAAATCAAATGAAAATAGTAGAAACAGCTGGGCCTGGTGATACACGCCTATAATCCCAGCGCCGGGGAGGAAAGGCAGGACAGCCGTGAGTCTGAGGCCAACCTGGACTACAAAGTAAACTCAAGGCCTAGGTGAACCACATAGCAAGAACCTGCCTCAAAAAAAAAGTAGAAGCAAAAAACCATTATAATAAAGATGAAGAAGGCATTTGATGAGGTCATCAATAGACTAGCTACAGCAGAGCAAAGAATCAGTACATTTGAAAAGAAAATATAAATTTCTAAAACTGAAATGAAAAGAGAAAAAGAATTTTAAAAAACAGAATATCCAAGAACTGTGGATCAGTAACCCAAGGTATCAATATGTATAAAGAAATGCCAGAAGGAAAAGAAAAAAGGAAACAATAAATATTTGAAGCAATAATGGCAAAGTTATTCAAAATTAATGACACAAAACCATAGATTCAGAACATTTCAATGTCCTGCATTTACCAAGCAGAACGAATACCCTCAAATATATACATAGTTATTGGATAGCGCTCAGACTGTAGAAAGTCCAGCAGTCTACAAAGAAGCCAGGAGGAGCGAGTGTGGCGGGGGCGGCTTACACTTGCAGTATCACCACTGAGAGAGGCTGAAGCAAGAGGATCTCAAATTCAAGTTCCATCTGGGCAACTTAGTGAAGACCTTTCTCAGAATAAAAAGTAAACAGGCTGGGGATGTAGCTTAGTGGCAGAACATCCCTGGGTTCAATCCCCAGTACCTGGTTGGGGAAGGAGGAGGCAGGAGTACAGAGAAACAAAGATAAGAATTATATTTGACCTTATAAACCATGTAGACAAGAGGAGACTTAAGTATTTTAAATGTTGAAAGAAAAAGCCACTAACCTAGAATTCCATATTGTGTGAAGTTATCTTTCAGAAAAAAAAAGGCAAACAAAAATTGAAAAACTAGGTCTTAGGTAGACCTACCTTGCAAGAAATGTTAAAAGTTCTCCAGAGATCAGAAAAATCACAGAGATCAGAAATTCAGATCTATAAACAGAAAGGAGGAGCACTAGAGAAAGAAAAGATGAGGGTTAAATATTTTATTATTCATATTCTTAATTGATTTAACAAATAATTTGTTCAAAATAATAAGAGCAACAGTGTATTTCGTAATTGAAATTTGTGGTTCAGTGAAATGAATGGGATGTTCTGTTTTAAGGTACCTGTATTACCCAAGAAGACCTGCAGTGTTATTTGAAAGTGGAATTTTATTAGCCAGACTATATATGCAGACGCTGGGGCAATCAAATAGAAGTTCTGAAAAAGAAGCATAACTGATATGCTAGCAGAGAAGAAACAGTAAAACTACATAAAATAGTTAAAACGGAGAAGGTAGAAGAAGAGTGGAAGACAAGACAATTCATGGCCACTGAAGTTTACGGATACTGTGAAGGCACTGGAAACCACAGGGTCCCAACGATTTTTTAACATTTTAAGTATTCAAAAACCACTGTTTGAGGGGAAAATGATTTTTTTTTTGTCCCAAAACTCAAACTCAGAACCTTTTCTTTCTTTCTTTCTTTCTTTCTTTCTTTCTTTCTTTCTTTCTTTCTTTCTTTCTTTCTTTCTTCCTTCCTTCCTTCCTTCCTTCCTTCCTTCCTTCCTTCCTTCTTTCTTTTCTTTTCTTTTCTTTTCTTGTACCGGGGATTGAACTCACAACCTTGCACTTACCAGGCAGGCCCTTGAGCCACTGAGCTAACCCCCTGGCCCCTCAAACTCAGAATGTTGCACTTGCAGGGTGGGCGCTTATGCCTCTGAGCTATATCCCCAGCCTGTGACCTTTGGAGTCCATCTCCCAGACTTTCCCACTTAAAACACCTGACTCCTTAGAGAATTTGGAATGAGGTTTGGATTCTGAAAATATCTCCTGGGATGGGGTAAGACTGGAGGCCACTGTCCAGTCTGGTAATCTGAGCCTTAACCCTCACAGCTACTGAATCATGAGGACCAGAGCTGATCCTCTGGGTCATTCCTCACACAGCTTCCCTTCCCCTCCAGGACCAGGTGCAGCGAGGCATACATACAGATTTTCTTCACCATAAATGTACTATTTGTGGCACAAAAGAGGGCTTGGACCACTTGGTTCACTTTTCTTACTCCCTTATCAGTTTGCCTTAGAGTGACCCCTGCATCTCCTGCTTCAGAGTCCCTTGGACATCTGCTAAGGCTGTGACCCCTAGGACCTGCTCCAGAGCTGCTAAATTGGACCTGTGACAGTGGGTCCAGGAACCTACATTGCTAGCTAATGTCACATGTGAGTCTTGTGTGTTACACAGTGTGAGAACCACTGCTTTAATATCATTCCTTTATAGTTGGGGATGGATGGGCAAAGGCTCCTCCTTCTGTCCTCCTCTCTTTGGGCCAGTTTACTATGCCCCTCATCACCTGCTTAATATCTGTTAATCAAACACTTGTGTCACTAATGCTCAAGGAATATTTGTTGAAAGATTGCCTGATAAGCATATTATGCTTAATTATTTTGAGTCTTCCAACTTAGATAGTAGGCATTTTGTTCTAAAGTTTTAAAAAAAGTTATAGTCATGTGTAAAGAATAGTCATAACTTTAAAGCTATGGGAGCAAAACAAGCCAAACTTTATTTAGATATTAGGCTTGCTCTAATGCAGACTGTCAAAATCAGGTACTTGAGCTTCTCTTGTTGGTTAAATTTGATTTAAAGAATTCCTGAAAAAGAAAAAAAAGGATAAAAACATAATATTTACAGAAAACATACATCCAAAACAACAGTGCAGAAACTTACACTGGGTTGTCATAGGATCAAAACAGTGATGTCCTCATGTGGAAATATCGCACTATTTCTCTGGTGTGAGAAACGGAAAGTGTAAATAAGGATCAAAATGTATGATAGGTATTGTGAAACAGGAAGAAAATGTTCAAATGGGAAGGGGAACTAGGAAGGGAGAGGAAGAAAAGAAGGAGCACAAAAGAAAAATAAGGAAAGAGAAAAGGAGGAAAACAGGGAAGCAAAGCCTTTATAAATAAGGAGGAGACGGTGGGGGGGAGGGGAGGGGAGGGAACTGGATGAAAAAGAACCACGTTATGTCACGTACAGGTGCAGATTCCCTATGATGAATGTGATCATTGTGTGTACCTACAATGTGCCAGTACACTTAACCAGTTACAAAGAAGGGCTGTCCTACATGTCGGGGTACTATGAGGCCAGCCTAAGTGGGGAGAGAACTAGGGGCAAGTGGTGAGAATAAACGAAAGAGAAAAAAAAAATGATCAGGTTAAGAACATAGGCCTATCCAATCAAACCCTCCCAGAGAAAAGAAAATTAAGGATCCTGAGAAACCAAATCGCTAGTCTGCAAGATAAAAGGTAAAAGGAAGGGGAATTTTAACTAGCTTCAAGAATCTGTGCTGGAAGCCAGGTGTGGTGGCACATGCCTATAATCCTGTCATGTGGGAGGCTGAGGCAGGAAGATCTCCATGAGTTTGAAGCCAGCCTGGACTACATAGTGAAACCCTGCCTCAAAAAAACCAAACTAAAAGAATCAAAAAATTTTTTAAAAACCCTAAAAAACAAAAAATAAACAAAAATCTGCACTGGGCATGGTGGTATACACCTTTAATTCCAGCATTGGGGAGGCTGAGGCAGGAAGATGGCTGGGAGTTCCAGGACTGGGCTACACAGTGATTTCAAGGCCAGCCTGAACTACATAGTGAGACCCTGTTTTAAAAAACAAAACAAGCCAGGTGTGGTGGCGCACTTGCGTAATCCCAGCACTCAGGAGGCTGAGGCAAGAAGATCACTGTGAGTTCAAGGCCAGCCTGAAGTACATAGGGAAATCCTGTCTCAAAAAAGACAAAAATCCAAAATGAAGCAAAACAAAACACCCCCCCCCCACAAAAAGAATCTGGTCAGTGAGTTAGATATCTGTTATATTACACTACCAGCATCCTCTGTCAAGGCCGTATCTGATCAAACTGTGTAAGTACCTCAAAACCCATATGGGAGAAGGGCCCCTACTTGATTTGCAGTTCCTTCTTACACTTCCCATTTTAAAAACCTGGGGAAAACTAAGCTATAGCCCATTCTTCTCATAATTCTTTGTGAAAGAGAAAGACTGATAAAGAGTAAATAGAAGCAACCAATGAGCCCTCTCCAGGGGCATCTGTACTTCTCAGGAGACTGTGCCATTCAGGAGGAAGACAAGGCGTTTTGTTCATCAGTCTGTTGGTGGCAGGCATATGCTTTGGTTTGCGTGTGGTGTGCGTGCATGTGTGTGTGTTAAAGGGACCTGGTAGACTAAGTGTTAGACTAAGACTCACCTTGCACCTATTGGTAGCAGGACATAAACACAGGCGTAAGTCTGTCACCACTCTGGAAAAGAGAAGCAGTGTTACGCATATAATTTACTCTTCCCTCCTTGGCGAGAAGGGACACCAGAGATGAGACAGACAGGACACATATGCAGCCACACACAGTCACAGTGCATCCTCCTAAATTGGGGGTCAGTCCCTCCAAATTACACACGGCCAGTTGAGAGGCAAGAAGAAAAAACTGGAGACTTACTCTGGATGGTCAGGGTAGACAAATTTTTCCTTAAAGACATAACTGATCCAGAAGACTTAAAATGATGTGTAAAAGATGGTGTGCCTGAACACAAGTGAGGGAAATAAAAACTTATTGGCAAAGTTCTCTAAAATTAATCTGTGATAGAAGATAACAAAGTAGCTTTGTAAACAAGAAGCAAAAATTACCTATAAGCAACTTTCTTTGTAGCTCCTCTTGGATTTTAAGAAGGATTCTTTCCTGTTCTAAGGCTTCTATGTACTTTGAGTAGCACCAGGTTGGCTGGGAAAAAAAATTTTCAAAGTTGATTCTGGAAATTTTTGCCACTGAAAATATGTAGTATGATCAAAATAAATGGTGAATGTTTAAATAAAACATTTTGTTATTTATAGTAAAAGACACAGTGTCATTAATCTCTGTCAAAATCCTCCCTCTTGCTTCAAATACATTTACCCCATTTTTTTCCCACTTTCTGAAGCAGTTCTGGAAGTCCTCTTGTGTGTCTTAAAGTAGAATGGTCAAAAAATACAATGAATACTGCTGCCTCGTGTTGTCCAACAGAAAGGCAACCTCATAAAAGGTGCCCTTGCTCACCTTGTTCAATGGATCTGGTACCCTAACACTTCTGGCTTCTCCCCAAAGTCAAAATGACCATGAGATGCTTTGAAAGGTAACTATTTTAAATCGATGCAGGATGAAATTCTTACATTCTCTGAGGGCTCGAGGACATTCTGTTTTAGTCTCTCCTAGCATTGTAAGTTTAGCACTCTTGTTCTGTCCAGTGCCTGAGTTACTGTGTCCCACTGCCCAGTGCTCAGTAAGGAAGGAGGACCACAACTGCTTCCACGTACCTGTCGGCCATACGTTTGGAGGCCTAGCAAGGAGCCACTGACAGGCGTTTTTGCAGTAGATCCCGTAGTACTTGCATATTGTTTGATGCCAGCCTGTCATTATATTAAATTAAATTATTGAGAAAAAGGACACTGCTATGGTAACACAGTTAAGAAGTCATAACATCATATAAAAGAAGTTTCATGGTAAATGCTACAGTTGAGATTTTGCCAAGTAACTCTTTGATCTTTTTCTTTTACACTAACACAAAAATATTTAAAAGTAAATGAGATAAATGTTAAATGCAAAAATCACTCACTCCCAAATTTTAGCATCTAAAATATTATTACAGCGAGAACAAAAAGTCACCAAGAAGCAAGCCTTCCCTGCGAATCAGCACCACGCACAGGCCGCTGTGGGGAGAGCCAGATGCCAGCCCTTTCTGACATGCAGGCTGGGAAACAAGAAGAGCCAACTCTCCCCACTGGCTGTAAGTGACCAGCTTGATCCAGAGAAATATAGGTTGCAATGATAGCAATTGAGGTGAAATATAGTGTTTAATATTTCGCTGACTTTGCAGAGCTAGGGCCAGTGGATGGATCATCTATTCAGAGGATAACGGTACGCAGTTTGACATCTAGTGTGGATCTCCTTCTGAAGTGGGTAGCCATTGTTAATTCCCTGTTATCTTGTTTTCAAGTGCTGTATCATTTTCATTGTTTTGTTGGGTTGGGTTTAATTCTGTTTTGTTTTGATTTTATTATATCCGATGGCATGGGCAGCTATTTCAAAGACAGCAGGACATATTATAGTAGCCATTTTGGATTTACTATTATCTTGTTTTAAAGTCCTTTATTGCATTCATTGTTTTGTTTTTATTGGTTCTATTCTATTCTGTTTTGTTTGATTTTTACTATGTCTGAAGGTATCCACAGCTATTTTGAAGACAACAAGAGGCATTATGGGAACCATTGTTGATTTAATATTGTTTTGAAGTCCTGTGTCACATTGGTTTGTTTTGATTGGCTTTATTACATTTTATTTTGCTTGGTTTTATTCTTTTTAAAATAAAAATAAAAATCTCTATAAATATTTTCATAAACATCCATCCAGACTTCTCACTAGATAAAATGCATAAATAATGATTTATAAATATTAGTAGTTCCATCTTCTTTGATAAATTTTATATAAAAGAAATCAAGCTCTATGTGCTCTTTTTTAAATCTTCTTTTTCTTGGAACATATGAGCTGAAAATGTTCCTGTATGAATAAATATTGAACTGGAATGTAAGCTGGGTCTCTGTATTATTTACTATAATATGTTTATTTGTAGAACAGTGTCTGTCACATACGATACACTCTAATATTTGTTGAGTGATGAAATGAATAAATTACATCACCATTTTCAACAGCTGAATGCTCTTATGCACTTAAATATTTGTTGAATGATACAGTGAATAAACTATATCATCATTTTCAACATGAGAGTATGGAATATGCCAGAGATAACTTAATGCCTCCTACTAGAAATTTAAGTCATTTCCAACTTTATGCTATTATAAATGATGGCATGTACATATTTTGTACATTTTTATTATTCCTTTAGAATAAGTTTCTAGAAGTATGTTTGCTGATTTTAAAAGACTGGTTAACTAAACTCAAAAAAGCATTTAGACTTTCCTCAATAATGTAATAATTTGTATGCTTTTTCCTCATGTCAACACTAGATATTGCCTGTATTTTTTTTGTTGTTAATATTGGTGTTTTTGCTTACTGGTGAGGTTAAACATTTTTTAATGCTTTTACTCATTTGTATTTCTTTTCTGAATTGCTTATTTAATGTTCTTTGTCCAAATTTCTGTTAAGAATATTCGTTTTTTCTCTGACATATTTTTATAACTTACATCATATGTTATATTTCCCAATATATCTTATAAGCTGGTTTATTTTTGCCATTTAAAAGTTTAAATTTTTCACTTAAATCACTGTGATCATCTGTTAATGAATTTGACACTTTTCAGTCTAAGTACCTTATGTTAAACTAGATATTAAAATAGGTGAAACTTTTTCATGAGTTTCTCTTTGTCCTGTAACAACTTTCTTCAGACTATGCAGATCTAGTTAATTCTTAGATTAAAATAAAAATGAAAGATACATTTGATATTATTTTTTCAAAAAAAGGAACAATAACTGCTATACTATTACAATGAACATTTATTTTATGGCATGCACTGTGCTTTATTAATCCTACTCTGATTTAAATTGTATTACTACCTTCATTTTATTGAAGGAAAAAAAACTGTTTGCCAAAGTGAAGTGGTTTTGTGACAGGCCACTGAGTTAGATAGAAATATTATAGGCAGTCAGACAGGGCTGGGCCCTTGAAGGAACCAGTGCAGAAGATGAGACACCTTGCAACTGTGGGAGAGACAGACACCTCTGCTGTGGGCCAGACCTCAAGACAAAAGATAAATCAAATGTACATACATACTTCCTAAGGATAAACATCAGGGATTAATTTTTTGGTACCGGGGATCAAACTCACAAACTCGTGCTTGCAAGGCAAGTGCTTATGCCAGTGAGCTAAATCCCGAGCCTGGGACTGATATTCTAACTAGGTCTCTATCACCCTGAGGAAGCCAGGAATCACCATCCCAACCCTCTACAGGAAGAGTCGCTGCTCTTTAAGCATGCCAGCTTGCTAAGTGACTCGCTTCCCTATTTGTCTCTGATTTAATCACTTTTACCTGAGCAATTATACTCATAATCTTATTGGTTAGCCATAGTTCTGTCCCACCCCAGGCACATCTTGAGAGTTCCCATTTTTTCCCCCACCTTAGACCTACCTCACTCTGTGATTTTGCTCTATAAAAGTCCCTAGAAAAGACAGATCTTTGGCAACCCACTCGGGACCCCTTATGTCTCTCTCTCACAAAGCAGATTTCTTTCTCTCAAAAAATATATTCTGTTCATAACCTCCAGTGTTCCTAAAATTCATTCTTTGATTTTAGAGAACATGAAATCATACCCAACATCTAGTAGGTTGGGAATTTCATTCCTCTATATCAGTTTGACTAAGGTAACAGAACAAATAAATAGTAAGGCCAAGACTGGAAGCCAAGCAGTCTGACCTGAGAGACTATTTTCTTACTCACTGGGCTATAACTATTTCAAATGATCAAAGATTACCCTATAATTATTAGTTGAATGGCTTACATAGGTCTTTTATAGCCATCAGACTATGTCAACTAATCCATTGTGAATTGTGACAAAGTAACACTATTATCATTAGTTGATAGATAAAATTGAGGCTCAGAGAGTTGAAATTCATGCCCACCATTACCTAGGGGAACCTATGCAAAGTAATAGTTTTTTCAAAGCATGTTTTATGTTACAAAAAAATCATGTTTCCTATATATTTTTTTCTATACTCACCCACTCATTTCATAGTTTTCCTATATTCATTTTACTATTTCCACCTCCATTGACAATAACATTTTGAGCAAATGCCTACTTTTTGGTCATCTTTCCATTTTTCAAATTAAAATAAACACAAGTGTAAAATTTACAGATACTACTAAGTGGTACCAGTGTGTTTATTGTATATAATAAGAGTATTTGAAAGTAGCCTGGCATGGCAACATGTACCTACAGTCCCCACACTTGAGAGGATGAGGCAGGAGAATCACTTGAGTCTTAGAAATCTGAGAAGAGCATAGGCAACATAGCAAGACTCACCTCCCCAAAGAGTATTCAAAAGATGAAGTCCTCAGGATTACTCTACAATTGCTTTTCAAATAATGATATTTTGTACCTAATCCTGTTAGTTGTTACCCGTTAACAGGTAAGGCTGAATGAGAAGGTCAATTAAGGACATTTTTCATTTCCATAATCAAGTACAAAATGTATGATACAAATGTCTGGGATTTTCTGGACAAGTGAAGCTAGACTGACCAGTTTGTGACTTATACTTACAAGTTTCACAATGTTTCATACTGTAATTTTAATACTAAAAATGCTGGTATAAGTTATTTGTTTGTTCATTCATTTCCTGTTTTTAACCAATATACAATGATTAACAATTGAGCATGTCTTAGATGCTACTATAAGTGTTTATGAAACATAGATGAATAAGGCAGATATGATCTTTGAAGATCTCCATCAGCAAAGACGGCAGATGCACGAACTTAATTATAGGTCAATAAAAGTGTGATTTATGAGAAGATGGAACATAACTGCAATGGACACTACTTGTGTGGCCTAGGAGAGTCAAAGAAGCTGTCACTTAGTAGAGATGATGTGAACTGTAGCCTGAGAGATTCAAAAACAAGTCTGAGACCTCCAGATGAAGAAGAAAGGCCACTAAAATCCATATTCTGTAACTTTTCTGTGTAGTTCCTAGCCCAAATTCTTGTATAATTCATACATATAATGTACCTTTTGAAAGTGTGATTAAATCCAAAATGAGTTGTCTTACCTTTCCAAGTTTTTCATCATCTATGATTGACAATTTCTTTTTCTGCTTATTGTATTCTTGTCTTCTCTCTAAAACACTCATAATTTTTTCATCAGTCAAATTCTTCCTAAATTCACAAAATTGCGGCCAAAATTTAAACAGAACCCCAAAAATAGTCATCTGTGTAAAAAACAAAGTATGTCTCAGGTTAGAATTTTATACAAATCTACCTATTTAAACTCTAATTCACCATAATAATGGATTAAATATTCTATCTTTAATACACACCATGTTTCCTCCAACTTATTGTCTCCAGACTTCTTATAGTTCAGCTCAGCACATGCTTATCATCAATGCTTTTTATTACCAATGAGAAGACTTTCTTTAAAAAGAAAAACATACACCGAATACTTAAAAGTCACTTTATTCTTTGTTTCCCTAACCAATTGATTGTATTAATAAAGAATCCATTAGGTCTTTTTTAAATAAGAAATTTATGTTTTCTTTTAAAACCTGTACTAGTTGATCTGCCACACACTCTGCTGTTTTATGCAAGTATTCCGAGTATTCAGTTCATCAAGAGAAACTCCCCCACCCCTTTTTCTTTCTTTTAGAGAAAGGAAATACCATTTTGCCTCTGGAAAAGCTCTTAAACAAAGCTGCAGATCTAAGAATAAATCTCTGAGTAACTTTTAAATGATATAATCTCTCTTTTATGTGAGAGCAAGAAAAGTAACATTTAAAAAGCCAAATGATATCCTAGACAAATGCCTTCTATGAGGACACTTTACATTAAGTGATTAATTGTGATATTTATAGAGATAAGAATAGTTGCTCTAATTCCTATGCCAAGTTTTCCCATTAGTTCCAGAGGTATACATTACTTTCAAGGAGGTAGGACTTGCCACATCAAATCAAGTCCAACATCTTATGACTAGGAATAGCCTCTACCTAATGCTCTGAGACAAAAAAAAAAACAAAACCAAAAAACCAAAAAAACTAAACCATCCCATTAGGCTCAAAGTGAAACTGTTAGGGAAAAAAGAGGGAAAATTTTAAAGGCAAATGCTGCAGTGATTGACAGAGTCCTGAAGTGCACAGTTCATTACTCCTCTTTTCCATACATGAATGTTATTAGTAAATCTAAAATTATTTACTCTCTTTAAAATGCACTTTTATTATTGAATCCTATAACCTCTTGAGAGCATGATGGTGAAGTCTAGAGATACTTTATTAGATAAAGCAACTTTTTTTTTTTTGGTGGAGTCTTTTATTGACATATAACTACTTGTCTTCTGGTTTGTTGAAGCAGTAAGTCAGACAGCACTTGCCACAAGAATGTCTATCAAAGTGGCTCACCATAAAAACTCCAGCACCACAGTCATCTGAGGGGCACTGTCGACAAAGACGATTAATTTTGCCGTTTTCATCCACCTTATAATATTTTAGAACTGCCAACTTGACCTTCTTTCTCTTATGCTTATTCTTTTTGGGAGTGGAGTAAGACTTCTTCCTTTTCTTAGCACCACCACAGAGTCTCAAAATGAGATGAAGAGTGGACTCCTTTTGAATGTTGTAATCAGACAGAGTACGTCCATCTTCCAGTTGCTTACCAGCAAAGATCAGCCTTTGCCGATCAGGAAGACTTCCTTCCTTCCTTATCCTGGATCTCGGCCTTTACATTTTCTATAGTGTCCAAGGGTTCAATCTTAAGGGTGATGGTCTTCCCCGTAAAGGTTTTTATGAAAATCCACATCTTGGCGGTGGTTCCACCGGTGATGGCGGATCCCAAAGCAAGCTTTTAAGAAATGTTCATGTATATTTACCCACCATGCATTTAATTAAGTAAATCCCCTTTTCCAGTGCTAAGGGACTATAGTTATTATGAAATTTCTGAAGCTTAACTAATACTACTCTTTTGTTTACCAAATATTGGCTATCCTCAGTTCTGTTTTCAAAATCCAAGCCATCTCCAACTCTCAAATATAGGTACCTATTTACATATGGAAGGCCAAACTCTCATGTGAAATTACCCAATTAGGATACACTGTCCCAGTGGAAGGCATAAAAATGCTGTATTTCCAGAAGATGTAATTGAGACTTTAGGTTAGTATCTGTCATTAATAAACCTTAGAATCTTAAGATTACCAAATTGTGGGTAAAAAATATTTTAATAAATATAAAACTACTTTGCTTATTGTTGCAGATGAGGGATGATTTTAGTCTGAGTAAAAGAACCAGTAAAAAGTTGGCTGAGTGATGAAACTTTTAAAGACTATATGAACAATAATGCTAAAACAACAGTTTTTCATTTAGTATTTCGGCTCTTTTGCTCAACTTTGCTCTCATTTTCAAAGTGATCTTGTTCTTGTTGGTCATGACAAATCTCTCATGTCATTTACTCACACGGTCAAAAAATGCCTACTCTCTGCCAGGTATTTGGACCACAAAGATAAAAACATTTCATACCCTCAACAAGCTTACAGCCTAAAGGAGAAATCCGACAGAAGAACACACCATTTTATGTGGTAAATGTTATGACAGGAACTTAGGAGGGAGAGAAGATGAGAGTACACAAAGCTCAGGAGGAAAGACAGGGCCACTTCAGTAAGACTGGGAGATAGCAGGGAGATACAGCTGGGCAGGTATGTAGGAAACAAGCACCTCATCAGAGGGCAGTGGAGGACAAGTGAAACATTTTAAGCACAGAAGTTGTGTGATCAGATACATATTTTGAAGAAAAGATTGCTCTGTTTGCAGTTAAGTTGAATGAACTGGAAAGAGCCCAGAGGCAGGGAGTTTGGTAACTGATATGAGATCTGCTGCAGATCTGAAGTGAGGTAGAGGGGTGCTGTTGGAGAAAAATGGATAGTATGACAGGTAACAAGGACAAACAGATCCATCTGAAGGACTGTTTAGACATGAGGGTAACGAAACAAAGGTGAGGAAAGACATGAAAATGGTAACCAGATCTTTGCCTTGAACACCGTGGTAGAAGGAGATGCCAGCATCCTTAGGAAAACAGGAAGAGCGAAAGATTCAGTGGGATGCAGCCCCCAAATAAAGCTTTTGTATTTTCAGATGCTCTAGAGTCCATATCTGTGACTCTGTTTTAGGAAATCAGGAACACCTCATTGGCTAGCAGCCACCAACAAAGCAAGTGGCTGCAGTCCCTGAAGAGGGTGTCAACCAGCATCAGCAGCATCAGCAGCTCCAGACACGCACCCATTGAACATCAGCTTTTAAAACGGATGAGCAAGTTGCTGGGGATTTAGCTCAGTGGCTTAAGTGCCTGCCAAGCAAGCACAAGGTTGTGAGTTCGATCCCCAGTACCAAAAAACCCCCCAAAAAACAAAAAAATAGATGAGCAAGTCTCGGCTTAGTTTATCAGGAACCCTAGGCAAGGCTAAATTATCCCTGATAGACGTTTTCATTAACAGATTCTATAATTCTGGCACAGTGTTTTCTCTATTTCTCTCTAGCACTTCTTCAATCATACTTCTATATTTTTGCCTATTTTAATGCATAATTTGGATTGCCAGTCCACTTTCAGTTCCTTAGAGGACTTAGAACACAGCTGGTTCACAAATGGACATTAAGGAATAATGGCCTTTTTCCACGCTCAAGGGCAATCATGTTCTAAATCTCTGTTTCATATCACTTAATTCATGACATGGCCTTCTCTATTACCCCCAGTATAATTTATTTTTCTTAATCATTTTTTAGGAACAACATCACTAAAAGGCTTTTCAAAATGCAAATAAATTATGTTCACCAAGTCAATGTTTTCTATTATTTATCTTAAAAAGAAGTAACTTGAGCAGGTTAACAGCCATGATTTTCCTTTCATGAGTTTGTGTACTTTATGTTGGTTGAATAGTTAAATCTTCTCTCACTTATTTTATGAGCTATGTGAATATTCCAATCTTTAAAAATATACAAATCTTAAGGCACACACATTTTACACATTTTTGTGGTAGCAGATTTTTTTTGGTAGCAGATATTTTAAAAGGACATATAAATGGTGGGAAACGGAGGTGGCATTAGCTTTTTTAAAAACAAAAATGGTAATCAGAATGCTAAAGTGTATTATTTAATTTTATTTGCTGTATATTATCATCAACAAAATAACATGTTACTAGTTTTATATATGTTGGTGGCATATAGAAAGATTATATTCTTTTTTAACTTTTCACTTTTTTACTAGTACATGTTTCTGATAAATAATAAATACATTCATCATGGGGAATTGGTACTTACATGTATTGACTCTCAATTCTTTTTATTTCCCCTTCCCTCATCTACCCCATTCCCAGACCCCTTTTTCATTTCCATAAAGTCTATCTCCTTACTTCTTATCATCTTTCTTTGTTGATTTGCTTTTAAAATTATTTACAATTCTTTTACTCATGAAAGAGAAATTATGCAATATTTTACCTGTGTCTGATTTATTAGTGTTATGGTCTCAAAGGGCATCCATTTTCCTAAAAATTACTTAAATTTATCTTTCTTTTTTCTCTTCTTCCTCCTCTTCTTTTTTTCTCCTTCTTCCTTTTCTTCTTCTTCTTTCTCCTCCTCCTGTTCCTTTTCTTCCTTCTCACTCTCCTCCTCCTTCTCCTTCTTCATCATGATAGGGTCTCACTATGTGGTACAGGATTGAACTTAAACTCACCATGTAGCCCAGGCTGACCTCAAATTCACTACAATATTTCTGCCTCAGCCTAAGTGCTGGGATGACAGGTGTTCACTGCCATGCCTGGCCCCTCAAATTTATCCTTCGTTATGGCTCCATTGTGTATATATTCCACATTTTCTTTATTGGTTCATTTACTAATGAGCATATAGGCTGCCTCCAAGAAGATAATTTAAATTAAATAGAATAAATTCTAGTATTGGGAGAATTCAAATCCTGCCAAATATGAGCAATGTAAATCTTTAAAAGAAAATCTAGATTGCTAGTCTATCGTAAAATATGACTAGCCATATGAACTAGTAGCTTACCTGTGCTTCTCTAAATATATATGGTCCTAACTCCTTCCTGTGTTCAATAATCTTCTGTGCCTGCTCTACTGGAATGTCAATCTGTAAAGCTGGAGGAATACAGGAATTAATGAAGCAGTTGATAATAGTCATGATCTTCTTCTGGATGACAGATTCATCACAATGAGAATGGCACAAATCCTGAACAAGGAGCAAAACACAGAATAGAAGGT
The DNA here is from genome assembly GCA_004027455.1 of Hydrochoerus hydrochaeris. NCBI lineage: Eukaryota > Metazoa > Chordata > Mammalia > Rodentia > Hydrochaeridae > Hydrochoerus > Hydrochoerus hydrochaeris. The sequence continues at coordinate 217,209 of PVLA01001443.1, read as the reverse complement.
GACTGCTGCATTGGTAGAATACTTTATAGATCAGTGTCAATATGTATTCCTGTTGATATGTGCATTTTAAATTTAAAAGGGCACTGGGACATGTAGAGGATATCTTTTTAAAAAGTTAGCTTTTCTTTCTCTTCGATTTGAAGAAACTAAGACTCTGACATATATGCCTTATATAGGCGCAGACATCTTTTAATCTTGCTCACTTGTTTCGCTTTTGCTTATACTTTTACTCATTTAACAACTATATACTGAGGTCCTACTACCTGCCAGATACTGAGCTGAGCCCTGAGACACAGCCTATATCCTTCCCTGAAAGCATCAATCTCTGCTGGAACATAAGAGTGAAAACACATTATTCAAAATTGAGTTAGTTCATAACTGTTTGGGGTGGAGGAATACAGAAGGCCCTAGGAGAGCATGGAGAGTGGCACTTAGCTCAGCCTACAGGTGATGTCTTCTGTGGGAGTCTTCCTTCCCAGACTGCTCTGCATAGTGACTCAGGCTGGGGAGGCACCATGGAAAGGGGGCCTGCTGGTGGAGAACAGGTGCCTCGTATCGTTTTGTACCTAATGTACTTCCAGTTGTCCCATTGCATTATCTTTTTTTAAGTTTTTCATTATAGATAAAGAACTTGAAAATAATGACTGTACATTAAAATGATCTATTTTTAAAGCCACAGATGTAGGATTCTTCTTTTTCTTAATAAAGAAAGATAGCTTAGCTTGAATCATAGCATTTTGCTTTCAACAACACTTTTCTAAATCAGTTGGGGGCTGGGGATTTAGCTCAGTGGCATAAGTGCCTGCCTTACAAGCATGCGGTCATGAGTTCCACCACTGGGACTGATAAAAAAAAAAAAAAAAAAGAAAAAGAAAAAAGAACATTCACCTCTAAATCAGTTGAAGCAAACCAATTTGATAACTTCTAATTCTAGGTCAGAAATGAGCCAAAATCTATTAGGAGCCCAGTGTGTACCAGGCATTGTCTTATGGGTACCTATCTTATGGATATTATTAATGATACAAAAAGTTCTGATATCAGTCATGTAAAACATTATGCATGTTCGACAAGAGTTACATGTGAAAAGTTCATTGTAAACGATGCATTGTAACAATAGTTAGCACTTCTCAATTTACCTTCACCTCAAAAAAAGCCTATTTATATCACATGTTTGGTATGTGACCAGGTAAGCATTATTTGAAATTACTAGTGAGACTACCACATCCACCAATTGTTTGGTGGGCCTGATTTATAATTATATATATACTCTTTTGAAATAAAAACAAACTTATGAAGTTATAAAGTGTTAACTTTGAGTAAAGGCGTAGAATTTATATAGACTCATAACTGATTTTCTTTTTCCTAACTGTTCTGCCCTATCATGCCACTAGCCTAGCTAATTCTTGAGGTCTGTTATTAAGGTCCTAGTTTAAGCATGTCTCCCCAGAGCGAGCTTTTTCTAACTTGCTTGATCTAGAGGAGACACACATTTTACCTACTGCCATAGCATCCTGCGCTTTCTCAGTTACCCTAATCCCACTCTTACAGTCACCTCGTTGACCAATCATTTGCCTCTCATCTTGACATTCTGTAAGCTCCATGAGAGATGATTATTTTGATAATCATTATATCATCAGGATTTAGCCTGGCCCTTGGCAGGAGCTCAATAAATATTTGTTGGATGACTATATTCTTCCACTATTTACACACATACATGCACACACACAACTCATTTTTTAAATCATACTGCTTTCTAGTAGCTAGTTTTAAAGAAACACTTTTTCCCATCATTGACTATTCCCCACCTACGACGTTAAACCACAGAAAAAAATACTAAAATGGAGACCGCTGGCAGCCACACACTAAAGGTTGACTCTATGGGGTTTTTTCAAGTATTTATTTTACATGTTTCTTTCAATACCTCTCAACCTAGCAGGGTTGGGGTTAATCATGTTCCTATTATCTTAAAGATAATTCTGCCCACTCATCCTGAAAAACCGCCTGTTATGGAAACAGACTCTACTTCCTATTTCTCAAAAAAACCTAAAAAATATTGTTTGTGCGAAACATATTGAAAAACTTTCCCTGCAATTTTTTTTTCTGTTACAGCCAGAGCTGAGAATAGTACAACAGTTGATAACAGAAAAGGGGAGAAATAGTTTCATGGAATGTTGGAGAAGGCTTGGGTTTATTGAGCAGTTACTAACTATATGCTGAGTAACTGTGTCAGTGTAGCATAATACACACTTAAAATTTACTCCTAAACTCTAGTAATACTTTTAAAAATAAAATAGGCTACTTGTGGAGAAGTAAGCCTGTACCCTTAAAAGCATGTAAACCAACACTGGATACCTTAGGTTCCTGAAGACATGTTTTGTTTTGTTTTGCCACAGGTTCTCTCTGTATAGTTCAAGTTGGCCTTGAGCTCACTATGCAGCATGGGACTGGCCAGGAACTCACAGTAATTCCAGTCTCAGCATCTCAAGTACTGAGATTACAGGTATGAATAACCATGTCTGTCTACTTAAAGACACTGCTTTACTGCCATCTAGATAGTGTAACAGGAAACGTCCCTTCTCTAAAGGCAAAGATTCTATATGAATCTACTAAACACTTAAACCTGAAAAAAAATACTGTTTCTGCACCTAACTCGTTGTTCTTATTTATTTATTTATTTTGTTTTTTTGAGACAGGGTCTCATTATGAATTTCAGGCTGGCCTCGAACTCCCTATGTAATCCAGGCTGGCCTCTAACGCACAGCAATCCTCCTGCTTTAGCCTTCTGAGTGCTAACATTATGGGCATGCACCACCATGCCTAGATCCTTGTTCTTTTATTTAAATTTGGCTATTTTTCTAATAAAAAAGCCTGTCTCAACTCTTTTGAATTATCTATAAATATTTTTAATTACCATTGCTATAAATATGGCTGGGAGGAATACTTATATAGAAGTCATAGTTATGTGGATGTACTAAATACAGGTATCTTTGAGAAAAAAATGTGTAGTGTATTTTCATGGTACATACATGTCATATATATATATATATATATATATATATTACATTTATTCTATATGAGATTCAGATATGCAGTTAAAACTCAAGAAATACTGTACTTAGGTCATAAAGTATGTTACTGCTTAAAAAACCAATGCTGGAAAACAAACATACAAACAAACAAACAAACCCAATACTATCATTTTAGGGCTCACGCTTACTCTTCACTGTATATTACAAGTCTATCTAGAAATGAACAATAAGTATCTCAAAATTTAAGAATAGGTATGAGGCTGGCAAAACTGGGATATCTTATGCAAATCTTGTTCCCCTAAAGCTGTCATTAAGAATCTGTTAATGAGTGTCCTCTTCAAAATTTCACCCAGCCCCCAGTACAGTACCTTATATTTTTGTACTTCTTGCCAAAAGAGTACTCCGTTTCCCAGTAAATCTCCTTTTAGAGTCACAAAATGTTGAAACTGTTTTGCAGTAACTGGATTCAATAATGCTTTTCGAAAAGCAATAATTTCACAAGATGAAGATATCCACTTACTCTCCACGGGCTGTCCAAAACAGAGAATGCACAAAATCAGCTATGGTTTAAAATATAAAAATTAAGTCACTAATTAGGCTAAATTACCAAATTCTATTTCCTTTAATTGTGACTAGAAATTTGTGGCACTTGAAAACTTTTCACTCTATTCCTCACCTTTTTATCTCTTTTATATTTTTATGGCATAATTTTTTTTAAACAAGTACAGAAAAAAGAAAGGACTGACTGGATGATTTAGAACACATGACAACACTGTTTAAGAAGTTGTGTGACCACGGTGAAAAATTACTTTTTAGTACATAGAATGAGTTCTGTGCTGAAGCAGAACAAAGTAATCATAATGTTATGATTACCATTACATTACCATTTATTTTATTATTACATAATTCTCCTGTGTTTTAAAAAGTAAAAGCAGTTGAATAATTGAGACAGGTTTTCATTTTTTAGAAAAAATATAATTAATTCTAATTTAAATAGAAAATTTACTGTGGTGCTTTTGCTTTGTTAAAATACTACACTAAACAGATCATGATTTTAGGTAAGTCATTTTATATTACTTAATAATAATAACTTATGACTGATAATTACAATAATCATTTGAATAATAAAATTCCTCTATTTACATCACATAAAATCCAGAAATATCCATGGTGTTTAGTAATGCTTAAGGGTATTTTTATCTATACTTATTTTACATCTTCATAATTTTGAAATGTTTCTTTTTACTTTGATCATTTAAAATCACATATCCAATTCCTTTTACCCTCTCAGATTAAAAAAACATAAGAAATAGATTTTATTAAATTTACCAAGTAGATTTTAACTTTATTGAAGTTATCCAAATTGATTTCAGTGTACAGGCATACAAAGAAACATCCTTCCAAAGGCAACATTTTAGGTGGACTTACAAATTATATTAATGATTAAATTACATGAAAAATATCCATTACTGACAATGCATAAAATAAATTCCTTGAAACAAATCATATGTGACCATCGATGCAAGTGTTTAAGAAAGCTATGTAAAAAGTGCTATGGGACACAAAGGAAAGAGCGAGGAATGCTGCCTGGGAAAGTGAGCCCTTCACAGGGGCCCCGAGGGTGCTGCTGCCTGAGCTGGCGCTGAGAAGCGAAGGCCGCTCCAGGCCGTCTGGACGAGCACGGTGCCCTTCCTCAGAGAGAGTACGCAGATGTGCATCACTGTTTCAGTGAGGCACATGTCATGTTCTCTGGACAAAAACTTAAGACCTTCACCATCTGGTCCTTATTAAAATTATAGCCCTATAAATAGGAACAACTATGGATTAGACTGGATTGTTTATTTAAAATCCACTCAACAAATACTGTTTTAAGACCTGTTTCTTAAGATACTAAAACTTAGTATTTTAACTAAAACCCATAATTTAACTAAATAGAAAATAATGTAACTTACAATGCACAATAATATAAAACTTTATTCTACTAGTATTTTTACAAAAATATAGCAAAAGTCAAACAGAAAAAAAGATTTCTTTTCAAGAAGAAAATACAGAAAAGAGCATTCTAACAGATACATGCCCTCTTCTAACATGCAAAGTAAGTTTCAATTTTGCTGTTTTGAGATAGGGTCTCACTATGTAGTCCAGGCTACCTTGAACTCACTATGTAACTCAGCCTGGTCTTGAACTCACAGTGATTCTCCTGCCTCAGCCTCCTGAGTGCTGAGAATACAGGTGTGTGCCACAACACTCAACTCTTGTCATTTTTCAGCAAGACACCTAGGTCTAGTCTGACATCTTATCATGACTGGTAGGAGAAAAGGAAGATTATGTTCATCATGCTTGTTAGGCAAAATAGGTAATTACCGCACTAGTGAGGTAGAGCTATCCAATAGTGATTTTAATGATTGCCAAAATGATACTTATTATAACTCTTTTAAAGTTAAACTGCAATTCTAAATAAATATAATCAACTTAAGTCAATTAAGTTGATTATCCTGCCTCATGCTACTCATTGTCTTTGTGTAACCCACTGTAAATAATAAGTAAGCTACTATACTCTGGAAAGAACAGCCTGACTCAATAAATCCATCACGAGCAAAATAAAAGTTTTCTTGTTGTTGTACTGGAGACCAAACTAGGGCCTCATGCAGAAAAATATATCTGTATCTACATCTTTCTCTCTGTCTCTGCCTCTGTATTTGCAGTAGATGATGATTACATTCACTGCAGGAGACTGGTACAGGGACGTAACACATTTCACTTTCCTTCTTTATCCTGCTTCACCCATCCCTTTTTAGTTTTCCAGCACTGAATTCCTTCATCTATAGGCCTTAAAAAGTTAATTATCATATATATAGACTGAAAACCAGACTAATATGCCAAAGAATATATGAAACATGTAAGACAATTGTACTAAGTCAAAGCACACTTTCAGATATACTGTCTGCACTGGATTATGATACCTTTTTCCCTATTATGTGATCTGTATCTATTAATCTATAGATATAAATATATATCAATATATGTATCAATATATATATATATATATATATATAGAGAGAGAGAGAGAGAGAGAGAGAGAGAGAGGATTTTTCACACAAGAAAAACCTTGTGATATTTAGGTTTGGGTGCCTGTGTTACTTCACTTAACATTATGGTCTCAAAGTATATCCATTTTCCTACAAATGATGTAAATTTATCCTTTTTATGGCAGAGTAGTACTCTACTGTGTACAAATATGACTTTTTTTTTTTTACCCATTCATCTGTTGGTGGACATATAGGCTGTTTCAAAGTTTTAGCTATTATGAACTATGGAGCTATAAACATGGGTATGCATACACTGCTGTGGTATGATGCCTTTAAATTTTTTTTCGGTACACGGGATTGAACTCATGACCTTGCTATTGCCAGGCAAGTGTTTATGCCACTGAGCTAAATCCCCAACTGTCTTTAACTTTCTGGGGGAAACTAGCTGGAAGGGGAATTGCTGGGGCAAATGGAATTTCTACTGTTAGTTTTTTGAGGAATCTCCATACTGATTTCCATAGTGGTTGTATCAGTTTACAGTCCTATCAACAACAGAGAAGGGTTCCTTTCTCACCATAGCCTTGCCAGCATTTGTTATTGGTTGATTTCTTGATGGTAGCCATTTTTTCTGGAGCAGGATAGAATCTCAGTGTTGTTTTAATTTGGATTTCTTGAATGGCCAGCAATATTGAGCACTTTTGCATGTATTTATTGGCCTTTTGTGTCTCTTCATCTGAGAAGTGTCTAGTCATTCAGATGCCCATTTTTAACTGGGTCTTTAAATTGGAGGGGGTCTAATTTTTTTGGAATTCTTTATATAGTCTAGGTATTAGTCTTTTGTCTGAGTTTCTGCACAGCAAATGAAACTACTAACATCGTGAAGATACACCATGCAGAATAGGAAGAATATAGTATATATTTAAAAGTCTATCACACACTTCTAAGGTTGAACAGGTCAAGAAACTCTTTAAGAGTTAAGAGTCACACCTTCCTCTAATTTCCACCTGCAAGTAAGAACAGTACCAGTCAGTTGGTTTAGCAGGTTGTGTGAATAGTGATGGTCACTGGGCTAGCAAAAGAAGGGCCAAGTGGAACTTACAAGTGGAAGAATATAATAGTTACTTGCCTTCCAGACACCAATTTTCCCTTTATGCTTCTGTAGTAAAAGCTCATCTGCTATGTCCTTCATCTGTACCTAAAAGCAAAACCAATCATTTTATCCTGTTATTTATACTGTCCAAAGTTTTAAAATAATTTACTAATGATTTAAAAACCAAAGTAAAGTTAGGCGTGATGGCATACACCTATAATCCCAGCACTCAGAAAGCTGAGGCAGGAGAACTTCTGTGAGTTCAAGGCCAGCCTGTGCTACAAAGTGAGTTTAGGGCCAGTCTGCACTGCACAGTGAAACCATCTTTCAAAAAGACAAAAACAAAAAAATTCCTACCAAAAAAAATGAGGTAAAGGTTAGGCTGGATAAGAGAGTGCTGGTTAAGAAGCAGAGGATCAGGACAGAAAGTAGAACCCACAGGCATGGCTCTGGGCATCACACATTCTTGGAGTAGTTTCCTTATCTGCAAATATAGACAACATCTAATCGTATTGGCCTGAATGTGGACACCTTTTTCACTCAGACTCACCCAGGAACTGAAGCTAGAGAGTTAAAGTAATGATATCTTCTCAGATTTCTGTTATTTTTTAGGCATACTTTTCTGCAACTAATTTTAGAAGGGACCAAAGCTTGCTGTTGACAATAGGGAAATATAGTAACATAGTCTATCCTCCATATCTCTGGGCTTAACCAAATATTTTGAAGGAAAATATTTGGGGACAGAAATCTGTGTCTGCACTGAACATGTACAAACTTTTTTCTTATCTTCATTCCCTAAACTGTACAGTGTAACAACAATTTACATAGCATTTATGTTGCATTAGGATTTTACAAATAATCTAGAGATGCTCTTAAAGTACATGGGAAGATAGTGTAGGCTATATGTAAACATGACGTCATTTTAAATGAGGAATTTGAACATCTTCAGATTTTTGGTATATCAGTCCTGCATAGATATTTTCCCTTTCTGGGGACCCACTTATGCCAAATATATGTTATGTGTCTCTATCTCCCTGATCATCAATATTGATCCAGGAGCTGATTTAGACAGTCGAAGACTAGGATCACTGTGGCTGAATCTTTTTTCCCCCCTTTCTTGAGGTGCTGGGGTTTGAACCCAGGCTTCCCATATGCTAGGCAAGCCTTCGATCACTGGGCTACATTCTCAAAACTGAGCCATTTGATAGCCACGACCCAGAGGAAGTATCTGACTTGCTGAGTTTCCAGGTCTGTCCTGGCTTACATCTTTTCTAAAGATTGGGTGTCAACTTTTCCCTGAATGCATGAGATTTTAGAATAAATTCCCACCCTCTTCTTTTTCCTTTGGCTTAAGCTTGTTGCCAGGATCAGTTTTGCTGACCACCCAAAGAATGCTAAGTCAGGAAATGACTACAAGTTACAATAAAATTACTGTGGTAAATATAATGAGAAGATGTGGTAAATAATATTAGTAAGCCAAATGTCCTTTTACTTAGCTTTGGATAGAAAACTGGAGTTTCCCTGAAGAAAAAGAATGAGGAGATTTGAATTTTCCCAAGGCTTATTTCTGGGAACTTTTTGCCTAAAATGAGTTGGACTCTTCTCCATAAATCCTGTGTTCCCAGCTGTACTATGTTGCTTAGCTCAAAAAACTAAGGCTATTTCCAAGATACACAAGCCTCAAAGTGTCTCATAAATTTAATACAATGTAGCAGAAAGGTTTTTCAGGTTCTTCCTGAGCAGTATTAATGGCATAGAATATAACTGGATTTTTAAAGCCTTTATTAGTTTTGTAAATATCAGGCTTGCCTGTTTTGGGGGCATGATAATGGTATTGTAAATGATTGAAATAATACTTGCTTCATATAAAATAAAAATAAAGCAAAAACAAGAACCCATTTCACAAAGTGAAAAATAAAAATCCTTCCCAATCCCCACATTAATTTCCAGGAAGCAGAACATTTTAGAATTTTTTTCCCTAAGTACAAATAAAATGATAGAGAGAAGGATGAATGGATGAATAGATAAACAGATAGAGGGATAACATAGGCATGATCACACAAAAAGAAATCGACATAATGGGACTGTCTTCTATATATTGTTCTGCATCCTGCTTGTTTTACTCAAAAAATAACATCTTCCATATCAGTACATGTGGAAATCTCATTTATATAATCTCATGTTATAGGGAAATAGTAATTTTCCACTAGTAGTATGTAGTAGTTTTCCAGTAGAAGTATGTAGTTTTCCACAGTGGAATTGTTGTAATTCACTTAACGATTCTCCATATGACATTATAATGAATATCCTTATATATCCTTGCTTGTTTGTGTAAGAACTTAATATTAAAATAACAATTATGTTGATAGATAACATGTACTTGCTGTGAGTCAGGCATCATGCTGAGAAACTAAACACACTAATTTCATTTCGTTTTCACGATAAATGTATGAAGCAATTTCTATTATTAATTCTGTTTTTCATGTGAGGAGATTAAAAGTGGTGCAATTAATATCTGTCAGTGTAGACATTAAAATTTGGGAAGTCTGATTCCATACTTTTAGCCACCACCTACAGAAGTACAATGGCTGGGTCAATTGTCAAATGAGGCTGCTGGTATACACCTGAGGTTTTGATAAGTACTGCCAATGGCCATCCAGAAATCATATTGATATATATACCTTTATCTTTTGTCGGGCTGCAAACTCTTCACTTGCAAGAAACAGTGGCAACCACACATTTTCCAGTCTGTTTAGGACATGCTTCTGAATTTCAATTAAAACAGGGGCTTCAAGTTGCTCATGGAGAATCTTTCCCCAACCACCACCTAACTCCATTATCTAAGCAAATAAAAATGAAACAGAAACTAAAAATTTGTGCTTCATTAAAGAAACACTAATATTCATTCATTCATTTCAAAGCACTGGCAATGCACCTGAAAGTACCACAGTTTTCATTTTCTGCACAACATCTATGCTGGATTATATACAGGAATGACAGACAATTCTCCTAACATCAGAAAAAGAATTGTAGTTTACATGGTGATTTCAGATGTATAATTTTTCTTTCCATGAAATACGAACCCTCCCTCCATGCACAGGAGTGAGATTTTCTTCCCCTGGTGCTGGGGATTACACCCACGGCCTCAGGTACACAAGGCAAGTACCCTACCACTGAGTTATAGCCACAGCCCCGGATCCAATGTGAACAGAAGCAAAGGCACTGTTTTCTTTCACTGAATCATCATCTTCAATTACAAAGTGTTGGCATTAGTCTATTAGTTTTGCAAGGTCTCTTCTAGGTTCAATAATCTGTGACTCCAGTCAAATTGACTCATTTAAGAAAGCATTATTTTTATAATGAAAAAAAATGAATCATTAATTAGTTAAGAAACAACCTTGACACACATATTATAAATATGTATGTTGCTAACAAATGTTTGGTTGGGAATGGCAGGATGACAGCAATGGTAGTGATTGAGGACTGTCTTGATGAAAACAGAGGCATCAGGAAGTAGAGAAAGATTGTATTTTAGAAATAACACTCAGACTTTTATAGGTAATATCATTTAAATACACAGTTTCTTTGTGGCCCAAATCTTCTGCATAAGTATTGGCCTCGATAAGCCTGTACTGTAACTCATTCTATTTTCTAGTTATCTCTGTGCTCAAAATTTCTGGACTTCTCACTGGAACATCTAACCTCTTTGACTAATTCTCCTTTGATTAATAATATCAATAAAGTACTGCTATTAATAATATTGTTTCATATAAAGACAAAAGCAAAACTCCTTTTTAGTCCTCTTTAATAGAATTTATCAAATGATAGTCCAAAAGTAATACTGCTTTTACATAACAAACTACCTTTCTAATCAAAGATTAAACTGGCTACACAGATAAAATGAGGACCAATGTGATCTTCATGAACGTGATGTGACATAGACATGCTCAAGTAGAGAACCAGCAAATAAAGAAGCAGTGATGAAGATGAAGTGGGCTCAGGAAGAGGCTCTGCGTGAAGCACAACCATTTGCTATGACAGCAATGGTGACTTTTAAGCCCTCAATGCATTGTATGTACTACAGAGGGTTCACACAGTAGCATCAGATACCATGAAACCTCACGCAATGTAGCACAAGCCAAATACAAAACAAATGCTTTCCATGTGTTTATTCATACTTGTGCTTATTGAGATACCAAACCACTTTTGCTAATGTGTCCCAGATTTGTATCTTGGGGAACGAACAGCAAAGCATTTTTTCAAAATTGCTTAACCTTACCATTTCTTCTCCTTCTTGCTCCCAAGAGCTCTTGTTTATTCAACTCCCACCAAAGATATGGCTTACTAACATGGTTTGCTCTACTCACGAATGTCTCTGAATTTTTCTTTAATTTTTTGAATTTAATATTAATATAAAATTTGTGTTTTATAAATGTATACCAATAGACTATGCACTCTTTTAAACTCCTAAAATAAAAAGAAATAATTTGATCTTTATGCGGAAGTGTAGAACTAAAAACCTTCCAACTAAATAAAGTATAATACTTAACTATTTACATTTCAAAAGCATAAAAATTGAGACATACTTCATGAGATAGAAGTATTACATGAAGACTCAAACTCATGGGTTACTCTCACTCTGGTTTGTTTTTTTATCCTGCAAACTGAATGATGCTATTACTAACAAGCTGTGATTAGGTTGAATCTATGTTCCTAATCAATAAAAATAGAGTGGGGGGCAATAAAATTATCAACAAAATTTTCAAAGATAGAATATGTTTGGAAGAATAATGGCTAAAAGAGGAGAAAAGAGAGATTAGGCCTAATGGTTGATAGTAAGTGTTTTCTTACCTGGTCAAAGGTGCAGGAACTTTGTCCCTCCTGTTCACCCCTTTGTTCTGAGCACCTAGAACAGTGTCTGATATATCAGAGGCACTCATATTTGTTGAATGAATGAGTAACTGAAGTATAATATGTACAAAGCTGTGATTCTACCCTAAAATTTCTAAGCATTGTTTACAACACAGACTTAGATGAGTAAAAGTTATATTAGTAATTTTTATTTTTGAGACAGGATCTCACTATGTAGTTCAGGCTGGCTTTGAACTTGCTGCAATTCCCCGGCCTCAGTCTCCCAAGTGCTGGGATTACAGGCATGCGCCACCATGCCCGGCTGAAGTAACTTTTTTTATAATATGTAATACTTTAAAAACACTTATAGATACTTGTGAACACTTAAACAAATATAATATCAAAAGTGCCCAGCATATAAATCATAACAGCAAAAAGGAAAGAAGACTTTCAGGTTGTTGGCAATGATTGTTTTTCACACTTTAAAATAGAAAATAGATTTAATGTTGATACCTCATTCTGTTGATACAGAGAAGCTGGACTGTTGGGTCCAAAGAAATATTTTTTATTAAGGTATTTGTTTTTAATATATATAGATTTTGCCTCCCTTTGATTTCGATCTCTATGATTTATTCTTCGGAACTGCTCAATGTCTGTCCAGCACATAAGGTCCATGCTAAAATAAAAACAAAGAAAAGTACAGACTTATTTATTTCTCTAAAGCTTACTAAACATCAAAAAAGCTTTTGCTTTGACAGGTTCGGAAAGTGGGTGCCTTCACTAGTTAGTGCAACTGATTAAATCACAGAACTGTGTAGTACAGTGTTGCCTATGCTCTCTCCCTGGGCCATTTAGCTTGACTCTAACCCTAATCTTTATTTTTCATCATTAGTGATGGACTAGTATCATCAATTTCAAATATAGGGAAATTTCCACATATGGCATGTCCATTTGATAACAGGCCAAATTTAGATAACTGTCATTACAATGAAGGGAAATAAACACAGTGTGAAACTTTGCTCTCAGTTCTAACCAGTTTCTGCTAACTCGGGAGAAAAAAAATATAATCAACACTTCAGTTTATGCACACCAACAAACAGTAATCCATACAGCTCTCAGATAATTGTGTTCATCAGTTTTTACCAACACAGATAAAAGATATAGCACCAAATCACTACTATAGTGTACTGAATCAAAACTAACAGCCTAGGGCTGGGATATAGCTCAGTAATACAGCACCTGCCTGGCAAGTGTGAGGTCCTGCATTCAATTTCCAGTGTAAAAACAACAACAACAACAATAAAAAACCCACAAAAACTAACAGCCTAGAAAAATGATGTTTTAAGTGAGAAATATTTAAAACTGGTTGTATTCCTTACCTTGAGGAACGTGCTCCAAGAAACTGACGGAAATGTTCAAACTCCAGTTTGTTGTTAAGCAGATCATTAAAACTAAAATGCTTGTATTCTTCAGGAACATTATTCCAGTATTCTGTTTGTTTAGAGATATCAGGGAGTGATAAAAGACCAGTTCCAATTTCATCAGTGGCATCCTAATGACATAATATTTTTCAGAAAAGTTTCTTAAATGCAATAAATTTATAATTTTAAATGGAAAGACTAAATGAAAAATCAGCTATTAAGCCATGGCTGTGTTTAACCATTCAGTGGTAGAACTGCATAAAGAATACAGGTGATTCAGATTCCAGATCAAATTCTATTCTGTTCCTTTCCATTCCATCCCTTTCTTTTTTATGGATACTTAGTAAACCTTTACTATATACAAAGCAATTGTTTTTAAAGTACTAATTGTGTTAATTTCTTAGTATAGAAGTTAAATGTCTTTTCCAAGAAAAAATGAAATTCATATATAATAGTACTGTTGAGACATAGTCACCATTAATATGTTTATATACATTCTTTGGTCTTTTTGTATATATACATGTAGTTGATTAAAAATAAAGATAGGATTATACCCCTATATATAGTTTTTGGAACCTTGTTCATTTTCTTCACAATACATAATAAACATAAAACATACTTCCATAACATAATTTTTATAAGTTATATAATAGTGATAGTAATCTCCATATAAAAATTATTTTTAGGTAATTTTAAGATCTCTGATGTTGTGTGGATAGTTTATAAACCTTAAATGGCAAAACAGTATATAGAGAAGCATATTCTTTGAAAAGAACTTCATCATATAATTCCTTATAAAGTTAATTCATCTCCTATTTGTTTTTCCAGAGTGTCTGATCAAGAGATAAACTGCCAATGTTTTTAAAAAATTAATTCTCCTATGTAGAAGTATTATGGCGAATGTTATAAAATTTATTTATTTATTTATTTATTTAGGGTTTTTGAGACAGAATCTCACTAGGTAGTTTAGGCTGGTCTTAAACTCACAATTTAGTCCCTGGTTGACCTGAACTCCAGCAATATCCCTTCCTACCTCAGCCTCCCGAATGCTGGTATCACATGTGTGTACCACCACTCCTGGCTAAGTGTTATAAATTTTGGCTCCTAAAGTTTAAAATGCAAATCTTATAATTTGCTGCCTTTTAAAATTTTTATATATTTTTTCCATGAAAGTAGTATCTCAAGTAGAGACCTTCTATGTTAACAAAGCAACTATCATGAAAGTTACATTGAAAAAATAATTACTGTTTCATAAAACTTTATCATGCAAGAATAAAAATTTCAGGGCAGGAGATATAGCACCTGCCTAGCAAGCATGAGATCTTCAGTCTGATTCCCAGTACAAAAAAAAAAAAAAAAAAAAGAATAAAAATTTCAAGTGGGTATGAGGAAGTGAAAAAAAATCAACCTAAATCTTACCATTCAGAATTTTGGCAAATACCTCATTTGCATATGTACATACATGTAGAAATACATATATAATTATAAATAAATAGGATCAGAGAATATCAGTGCTGTTTTCCATACATATTTATATAATAATATGCTATAAACATTTTATAGGTCAATTAACTGTCATTTTATGTAGATTCACATATTTAATTTTATGGTTTCATTTAACTATCACATATTAGCCATACAAATTTTTTACATATGCAAACAGATACATCAAAACACTTTTATAGTCTAGTCAATCCTATGATCTTTTTACTGACTTCCCCAATTCTTTTCCATATATTTGTTTTGTTTCTGCTCTCATGTAAGTTCTTCTGTTTAACAAAACTCAATTTAACTCTTGTGATCTGACAACAAGGAGACAGACAGAGGTGCTGCCAGACATAAAATAAAGTATAATATTCCAGGCCTATGAAATGGCTTCATGGCTCAGGTTTTTGGCCTTCATTAAGTTGAACAAATGTCCTGATTTCTTCTGCTACTCTTTATCAGCTTTGCTTTTCTGACTACATTGTTAAATGTTTCGATGTAATGTGAGACCTGTCAAATGCAGCGTGCCAAGCAAAGGAATAGCAGGAAAATGACACTGCCTATCCCCTATTTTATCAATATATGATCTTCTGAGTGTAAGGCTTCCTCAACACCAGTATATAAAGTAGTAACCCTCTCCAGCATAAAAAGTTTGTTTTTCTAAATAGAAAATTGTCTTACGCCAGCTTTCTTGGGAAATGATTCTCTATACAAAGCCTGTAGTTTTCTGAGGCATGTGGAGTCTAGTTGCCTACTTTCTTCCACCAGTTCCACCTAAAACAATAATAGCAAAATTCATGATGATATCAATAAAATATGTATTATGAAAGAATAGGGAACAGATGCATAATTTGCCAATATTAGTTTAAAAAACAAACATGAATGTCAATAAAGAAAATTAGTTTGGAAATGAAAACAGGAATATAATTAATATTAGCTACAGCAGAGTCCCAATTTGAATGCAAGCAATAAGAAATGCAAACATTTCTACATAATGATACAGGGCCACTGGTGGTCACTCCTCTTTTATGGACACGTCATGTACACTAACAGTGTAAATGTGTTGATCATATTTCTAGTTTCTATCAACATAACATCAAGGCAGATACTATTAGCTATAGGAACCAAATAATTCACAGGCAAACAAGAAATGACCAGGCTCAATATTGTTATTAGTCTATAAAAAAGGCTTTCTTGCTGTAGCAAAACAGGAGACAATCATCAAGTTAATTCTCATAAGCAGCTCTCAGTCTTCAGAACCTGTAAATCACCATTTTATATTGTTAAGAGATCACAACTGCTCTGTTTCTCTATTGCAGGGAAAAAGTAGTTTGGCTGACTAGCTGCTTAATAATTTTCTGTTTTTAATATCTAGCTTTGGTAGACTGCTTAAGTATCCTTTTTGGGAAATAGTCTACATTATACAGTCATCTAGGGCTTTAGAGAAATATCTGGGCTGAATTTAAGGAAGTTTTAAAAACTAAGAAAAAGAGATATATTTTTCCTCTTAAAAAATGTATAACCTGCCTTGTACACTTTATAAGAATCATACCTAATGCCAAAACGTTTTGACTTAGGGAAGTTAATCATAATTTCAAAAAAAATTTTTTATCATTATAGAAGACCATATACTACATTTCCTCCATGCATTAATATATATATATATAAATATATATATATATGTGTGTGTGTGTGTGTGTGTGTGTATTTTTAAAGTGACTTACGAGATTTTAAAACTTCAGACACTAATTTTCTTGATGTAATATGTGCATTTCTTTAATAGAAAAGACTCAGATAAATTTCTCAGAAGAAAGAGAAATCACGAATGAAAATTTAATCATTTTGGTCTTGCTGAATTAAGCCATACAGTTACTTCAGTTACAATCCAACAAGGTAACTACCTGAGGTATTCTGGTATTAGTTTTAATAACCCCATCTACTCTTCCTGGTAGAAGACATAACTGACTAACATATTTTAGAGTAGCTAGGAATAAAAAATAACCATACAAAGACAGCAGAGTTCCACCTGAAATGACCTCATGCTCAGGGTACATGCATTAACTTAATGTAAAAAATATCCAAGGATGGTTTTAATTTGTGATTCAAAATAAATATTTAAAGACATTTCCTCCACTTGTCAATAAGAATAATGAAAATATTCAAGCACTAAGCCTTAAAATGAGCTTTTTCAGAATGAAAAAAGATGTGTTGAAACTTTCATCCAATCAAGCAGTCTGACCTGATGAACATCTGGGGGTACTTTAAAATAGAAGCACTGAAGTCAGAGGACTTTTCATAATACATATGAAACGTTTATATTTTCCATGGGTGTAATATTTACTGTAACTCATCCAGCGTAAAATGATTGAGCTTTTTCCATTAATCAAAATTAAGACCACTGCTGAGACATGGAAAAAAGGACAAAGCCAGTGTATTATCATGGCATATTTTGTTAGTTCACAGAAAACCAAAACTCAGATTTTTCTCTCCTGACATATTTGTACAGAGAAGTAAAAATGACACATATTTAAGTTTTTTGTTAGGTGACAATAGGGGAACTGGGAAAAATTAAGTTAATAAACATTTTCCATGCCAGTTTTGAGCCTTTCCAAATCTTAATTCTAAATCCCTGGCTGATGTGAGAACATGTTCATTTCTTCTAAGTTAGCAAAACTGCTTTTATCATTAACTGTGAATTAAAACAGAAAGGTTCATACTATTTGTCAGTGTCACAATACCTTTCTATAAGTAACTTGGTCTGACTTTACCATCTTCATCCAAGGCTCCAGAAGGAGGAGAAGGATGTATTCTTCTGCTGTGTCAAAAAGATCTTCAAATGGTGGATGTATTTTCATATAAATTTCCTTCTTCTTTTCCTGTTGGAGTCCAATGTCAAGAGTGGCTGACGGAGCAACATATGTGGCAAAAAGATACTGAGAGGAGGAAGAACAGAGAGGATGTCAGGAGAAAACACAACACTTAGCAGACTCCTCAGTAAAGACATTTAAGAAGAAAGAGAGCGCAAACTCAAGTGGTTTTTCTTAAAAAGATGAGTAAAGCTACTTACAACAAAGCAATATGTTTATTCAAAAGACTTATATTTTTCCATTTTCTATCTCTTCATTGGTAATTAGCAATTAATCAATTATTCTCAGATGACAAAATTACGAAGTAGTAGGATTATTATGATTGATTCGAAAGTCATAAGCCTCCTTTTTCCCCTGATGTTCACAATGTTTTTAAAACCCTTGTGTTACATTCCAAAGTGATTCGAAATGTCTTTTCTTCTTTTGCAATGTCAGGCATTGAACCCAGAGCGTTGAGCATCTAGGGAGGTGCTCTGTCTCCGAGCTGTCTTCCCAGGCCTGAACTCCCTTCTAGAAACAAGAGGTGAGGATACACTAGGACTGAAACTCTGGCTCTTGCTCTTTAAACCTAGACACCTAACAGACTACACAGTTTAGTCATAAGTTCTAAAACTGTTTCTAATTATTCCTTTCTGCTATAAAATCTCTGTCTGGTGTTCAACACTCTAGACGAGATACCGGAAGGTGATAAAGGTAAATGGGAAGATACACACAGAACTTCCAACAGACTTTCCACAGATTTCTATTCCATTCTACTCATTTTTCTTGGTCTCAATAATAGCTATTTATGTCCAGGAAGCAATTTAATAACATTTTATTTCTAAATTTTTACATACTAGATATATAATACTGTGAAATTTGGTCTTGATCATGTTTAGACTCAACTCAAGAGATTGTGTGTATGTATGTGTCTGTATGTTTGTCTGTGTATGTATTTCCAATATCAAACATTGGTTTTATTAAAGTCAGATTCACAGCGACACCCAAGTCTCTCTCTGTGAGTCTACGCCATTCGTGGGCTGCCAAGGGAGAGAGCCAAGGGTCTTACCAAGAGGCGATCCCCGCCTGGAAAGCAACGCCATGCGCCAGCTGCTGCCAGAGTGGGGACAGCCATTTCCAAACCTCTCTTAGCCAGTCAGTGCCTTTCCCAGACTGTGTGGGGCGGGGCAGAGATCCAGACCTTACCAAGAAGTGACCCTGGGCGGGAAACCATATAGTTTTCACTGTTTTGTTGGGTTGGATTTTATTTTCTTTTGTTTTGTTTGATTATGTTAAATCTGAAGGCAGGAGCAGCTATTTGAAAGGTAACAAGACATATTATGGTGGCCATTTTGGATTTACTAGTGGGTTTTTTTGAAGTTCTTTATTGCATTCAGTGTTTTGGCTTTATTGTTTCTATTGTATTCTGTATTGTTCCATTTCTACAATGTCCAAAAGTATCTGCAGCTATTTTGAAGACAACAAAAGGCATTATGGTAACTATTGTTAGTTTTGTAAGGTTTTGAAATCCTGTAACACTTATACTGGTTTGTTTTTGATTGGTGTTATTCAGTTTTATTTTCTTTGGTTTTATTCTCTTTAAAATAAAATAAAATAAAATAAAACCATTTAAAAAATAGAGTCAGACTCATTACTTAAGTTTTGTTTAAAATAACCTAAGTTTTGTTTAAAAAAACTTGTTTGGTGCTGACACGAAAATAAAAACCGATGATTATAATGCAATATGGTACATGCTATCACAGATATCTTCTGTGAAATTATCTTACAGATCTCTTCAGTGACTGCCTGTGTAATCTGTTAAGTTCATCTTTCAGTAATTTGCTCTTAAACTTTACACTCAAATATCAAGTTTTCTGTAATTTTCCTGTCTTGTTGTTTTGCCTTTACATTCCACTGCACACAGTGCACAGTCCTTCAATCTTATTTACCTTATCCCATGTGCTTAGCCTGCTTGATAAATCTGTCTTTTAAAAAACAACATGGATTTTTCTTCCCTTTGGAAGCCTCCACTCTCCTCCCAAAACTGTGTGTCCAGCATCTGTCACACAATAATGCAGATACAAATTGTTTTCTCTTATCTGACACCCTCGAGGGCAAAGCCTAAGACTTTCCCACCTGTGAATCTCCAACTGCTCTTGACAAAGTAGATGCCATAAATGTTTACTGAATTGTACCAAAGCTACAGAGAAGACTCATTTATGAACTGGAATGGGGAAAGAAAGGTTCTAGAAACTCTTCAGGAAAAAAGATAATTTTTAAATTGAACCTTAAAAAATGCTGCCAGAGCCAAAGGAAGAGTCAACTTAAAGGCATTGATTGATATAAGTAAATAGTGTTAAGAATACACACAACCTCTTGTATATTAGAAGAGCTCAAGTGAAGCTAAAGCAAAAGAATTGAAAGTACTAGTTAAAATGCAATTGAAATGATCCACCAGAAGAGAAGAAAGCAAATGAAGTCACAATCAGGGTAGTAATACAACACAATGAATATGATACAATACACGGTAAAGTATCAAAGAACTAGATTAAAAGAGGAAAGACTGCGAAGAATAGTTAAAAGGGAGCACTGTACCATTTAGCACTCAATAAATATTTGCTAATGGCTGGGCACAGTGTTGCACATCTATAATCCTATCTACTAGGGAGGCGGAGGCAGAAAGATGACAAGTTCATCTTTGGTTGTCAACTAGACAAACTGTCAACTAGACAAGTTTCAACAAAAAATAAATAAAAGAACTGAAGATGTGGCTTGGTGATACAGCATCCCTGGGTGTTATCTCCAGTACCACTTAAAAAACGATAAATAGATGAATGAGAAATTAATGAAGTTGTGATCTGAAAGAGAAGTTTCAGAGTTTAAGAATTTAAAGTTGAAAGAGTTGAAAATTACCAAAGATTCAGCATATGGGAAATCTCATAATTAAATGAAGAAAAGTAGAGAAAAAAATGAGAGTTGGGTAAGTCATTTTATGTCAGTAATTGGATCTTGCAAAGCTTCAAGATGATAAAAGGAAGAAATTTCAGAAATTTCTAGATATTAAAATTTTTAGGAATAAAAAGAAAACAAGGTCTTTCAATAATATTAGTGATATTGGTTAGAGGAGGAAAACAGCAGATGGGGTAGATTTCAAAAAAAAATTTATTTCAAAAAATTTTAAGCACTTGAAAGATAAGACTCAAACAGCAGCAGAGAACAGTCTTTCTTCTTGAGTATGGTGAAACATGAGCGAAGGGGAGTACTTCAGAACTGTGATGCTCTATTTAACTAGAATTGCAACCCACAGTTTCTGTGTCTTTGAAAACTGAAAATTTCCTTCCCTAGAATCTAAGTACATAATCTGCTGCTAAGTACATAACCATGCTTTACCAAATGAGTTTATAATATTTAAAATTAAATTTGCTTCACACACACACACACACTCTTTATCTCTGATTATGACAAGGTTTTTCTAACCTTGGGAGTGATTTAGGAGAATGACTTGCAGATTTACTAATCTAACTAGGAAATTTAGAAGCAAGATAAGATTACATCAGATTCAAATCTATCCTTAAACATTTTCTGAGTTGTTAAGTTTTTTGAAGTGAATAAATTAAACTAATTTACTTAGGTAAATTAAGGAACTAAAAATTAAAATTAACAAATTAACATCTAAAATGTCTCTTTTGGGCTGGAGCTATAGGTCAGTAGCAGAAATGCTTTCTTAGCATGTGTGAGGCTCTAGGTTCAACCCCCAGCACCACAAAAAAAATTAATCAGGCACATTCTAGTTTCTCTTATTTTCTTACACAATCATGTCAAGGACTGTCCTACACTCATATGAACATCCTTAATTTCTTCTGGTTTCTCAAGGCTCAATTTAGGAACAGCATAATCATTTCATTCATTTCTCCAGCTTTATCCTCAAGTTAAATAAATAAAAATTAAAAATTAAAACCCCAGCTGTGATCATAAAGATTGTCAAGGTTTTGATTATTTGGAATACTCTATTTCCACCTGTCTAAGCATTGTCATCTTTTTCAAAACTCCCAATTGTGCCTTCATGCTTCTTCACTTTCAGCAGACTTTATCTCCTATTTCACTAGGAAACACCACTGGTATAATGTCCTTGCCTTTCTTCTCAAGAGCTCTGTTCTACATTTTACTGATTCTCTAACCTCTCAAAAGAAGGCATCTTTCCAGGCCTGAATGTTTCAGGTATGTTCTGACTGCACTCCTCTGGAATTTGCAACACTGATCTTTTCCTTAGAGCTCTGTTCCCTTCCTCTATCTTTCCACTCCTTCCATTTCTTGCCTTATACCAGAGAGGGTTTTGACCCTGCATTTGAAAATATTCTTCCTTACTTTTGAGGTTTTCCCCTCAACCATTACCTACTTTCCTCTCCTGTAAAAATCATCATACTCATTTCTCAATCTGCTGCACTCTAGCAATAAAACAGATCTCCAAGATCACTAACCACACCACGACCATCAATTCAGTAGCTTCTCTCCTTAATCTTCATCCAGTTTGATCCCTGTATGGCTCTGACCCAGCTGAGTATTCCTGCTGACTCTTCAGAGTTCTCCAATACTTTCTCTGCCAGTTTCCACTCCTCCTCAGGCTTCTTTGATGACTCCAGCCCTCCCTTAAAAGAAGATTCAGTACAGGTCCATGTTCAACTACATTTTTTTCCCAGTTCATATTCCCCAGCATGCCAGGCCTCTCTCACAGGACTTTTGTACCATGCACTCTAGATTCTCTATCTTGTACCCTTCTTTCCCCTTTCTCTGAGCTATTTCACCACAAAGGACTCAGCCTCCTTGAGTCCTAAAGTCTGGCTTAAGTATCCTACATTTGTGCTCCAATGGATCCTGTATTTTTAAGCTCTATGAACCTCTGAAGACAGAGAATGCATCTACTTGTTTACTACTGTTTCCCTATCATCCAGCATATGCTAAACATAGAATGAATGGATGATTTTATCCATTTCCAACACAATCAACTATATGTGAAAAAACCCAAATGCTTGTATATATAGGTATAGACCTGATCCTTTCCAAATTCAAAATCTTATCTTCTAGGTGTCTACTTGTTATAGCTTTAGGAATATCCTGTGGGCCCTGCATGATTCAATACATTACTTTTCCTAACCTCCCTTTGTGTTTCCAGTTTTCATTAATAACACATCATTCACAGAGCAAACTTTATTCCTCACCTCTCCTTTCTCCTCAAATGTAACTCCTAAGAATTTGATCTCTACAATTAAATGAAGAGAAACTAACAGGAACAAGTGCAAAACTGTTTAGGAGGAAATAAGCAGCACCAGCTACATTCTAATGAGAACAATATACCACCCAGCTCTTTGACCAAGCTAGTCTAGACCTTTCCTGACTATTATCTATTGCTTTCTGTCCAAACTTCCTGCTCTTATTTTGTTCCATGTAGCCACAGGGATCTGTACATATTTTTTGCACTAAATTATTGTACCTAAACATAGGTATTTATTTGCCCTCCCACTTTATTTGGCTTCCTCAGAGCCAGTGTGTCAGAATAGTGTTATTATCTAAATGAATTCTCTTCATTTAAGTATCAACTCCCTCTATTATAACCAGCATAACTGTTAAGACAAATGTATCCCCCCTCACATTTCTGATTCTTTACTCCTGTTATTATAACATCACAGAGCCAGAAGTGTTCGAAAGGGGCTTGACAGGTCACCCAGCCCTTGGCATCTGAAGCCTATGTTATACACATCTATCTTCTTCCACCAAGGCTGAATCTCTGCTCCTCTGCACTTCCCAGGGTGGTGGGAGCAAAAGCAGTTAAGACAGGACAAGAAAACAGAATTCAGTTGTCAATCCTTTATTAGGCTACATAGTAAATTTAACTGACTTGTGGCATTAAAATCTGAATATGTTTTTCTAACAGACAAGAAGCAATATATGAGAATAACTGAGTATATATAACTAAAAGAAATATATATATATATATAATAAAATAAAAAACTAAACAACACCTTTAAATTTTTAAAATATTTATGAAGATGATAAAAAGCATGTTAAGTCAGTGTAAACCATTTGTAATGAAACAGAAGGATCATATGATATCTGGATAACACAGTCTAATTATGAGTTAAAAACACTGTTTCAGTATCCAAGGTCTTTTGCTGCTTTATTGGCCACCCAGCTCTTCCTTTCTAGCCACAGAGTAAATAACAAAGTAGCTCCTGTTGGAGGGAAAATGCTCCCTTCATGTTCCAGTCAGCTACTCTGATTCACAGTGAGGCAGAGATTCACTCACACGCAGCTGGGGCCGACTTGATTCCAATTTAAACATTACCCTACGATGCTTAACAGCCCAGCAGGAAAGTTTTTGAGAAGGGATACAAGCATTGCCTGTCTGTGATCAGACCGCCTGGCACTGCACACAGCAAGGCTCTGAACACCATCTCTCCTGGAGACACTCAAAGGTTATGTAATCAGGAAATGCACCCTGGGCGGCCTGCCCTGCACCTCTCTACACCTGTGCCTGTGACTCACTTTCTTGGCAACTGCATCAAATAAGGGGGGGAAAGCAAGGCCTCTTTTACAGTCCTGAAAGCCTGGGAGTTCATTTTCTTGTTTAAACTCTGAGGACTATCTGATGGCTAATAAAACTTGGAAGAAAAAAAGATGTAGGATGGATACCATGGAGACAGGAGGAAGAGTTAAATGTTAGAGAAAGGGAGGGACAGAAAGAGAAAGAGAGAGGATGGAGAGACAAATTGGAAGAACTGAAGATCAAAAATAATAAAAAGAGGGTTGAAGAGAAAAACAATGTTTTAATAAATATTTTCCAGTGGGCATTAAATGAATAACAATATTTAATTTAAAGTATTTTTAATACACATTAGCTTGTTGGCATTATAGTGAAAGATTGTTTCTATGTTTGCCTTCTCCAAGGACATCTTGTGCTATGAGAGATAATATCCTATTCATAATAACTGCATTGTACTATACAGGAAATGGGTCAAATAAATTAAAATAGGACATTTGCCATACATTTGCCATTGCAATTTTTTCCCTGATACTGAGCCCAGGGCCTTTGCACAGAGCTACAGCCCCAGCCTTCCATCCCTATGAAAACTTTTAATGTTGAGACTGGGTCTTGCTAAGTTGCCCAAGATGGGCTCAAACTTGCAATACTCTTGTGTCAGCCTTCCAAAATGTTGGGAAGATAGGCACACGCCAACATGCCCAGCTTACAGTTTGTGTTTTTTTCCCAATGCTATGACATTTTGCATGCAAGACTGCAGCGCTATCAATTAACAGCTTTCAAAATCTTTCTGAAAGTATGTGTTAATGAGAATATATCACAATGCAGAAAAAGTGTATTTTTACTATGTTAATGTTTTTTATTACAACATGAAGCCTAGATAAATGTACATGAGAAATGAGAAGTATAGGCGTATTCAATGTAGTCTTGTTTTTAACAATTTATAAAGGCAAAAAAATTGAAATGTTTTTCACAACTGTTTGTGCAATTTGGATTTTTCTTTGCACCAGACTAAATGATGAAAATCACAGGGTTAAATTCCAATCATTGTGCTGTAGGCTCATGCTGTAGGATGCCCAGAAGGGTTTCCACATTGTGCCAAAGGTGAGCATAATTTTAGGATGGAATCTCCCCCCAAGTAGGGGCCCTTTGATGGGCTGCAGCTTGATACTAACATGTGTCCCCAGTTTCTGTGAAGCCTTAAAAGGCCAAGTCAAGAGTAATCCCAAATGTGTAGCACATGTGTTAATTTGTTATGTTACATTTCAACTGTTAGTTATGTTAATGGAACAGTTTCACATATTTCCTTTTGATGTATTCATTTTAATGATCTGTGTATGTATCTCACTGTGACTGCCTGGTAACACTGATTGCATGATGCTTTGCTGTCACCACCAGGCCAGGACTGGAAATAAGACAGAGAAAAATAAAACTTTGGAACTCTATGACTTAAAATGCATTTTTTGTTACACTGAGAATAAGATATGTCAAGACCTGCATGCTATGAGAACCTAATGCTAGCATATAGGGTTATCCAACAGATCATTTTATCAGTTAGCTAAAATTGAGGCCACTTAAAAGCAGGTTTTTAAAAATGGTCTCACCACAAAGAAATGGTAAATGAGATGATGAATATGTTAATTACCCCAATTTTTTAATGACACAGGGTAAACATGTATCAAATCATCACATTGTACCCAGCCAAGATGTAAAATTACTGTATGTTAACTGAAAATTAAACAGTATATTTTTCAACATAGCTTGTTAAAGATTAGAAGAAAGCATTTATTCAGCATTGTGTGTTATCAACAAATTTGTGTTTCTTAGACCAATTTCTTGACTATAGTGGTAAAAGGCAACAGAAGGCCTCTATGCATCTTTCACATTCTTCTAGCATTTTTCCAAGATGCCCACCAAGGCTGTGTAGGAAATAAAAAGCTGTCTGCCTTCTACTTGTGAGTAGGTAGCACTGGGGTTCTGCCTGATGGACTGACAGGGTAGTACCAACAAACATCTGCTAGCCTCTGAGGGAGAAATCCCACAAAAGAGGTAACACTACTTCACACACCAAAGACAAAAGAAGAAAAATTCTTTGATTACAGAAATATACAAAAGTTTTTTCATAAGCCTCTTCGTCAAGATCACAGTAAACTATGCAGAACCTGATAATTCTGGAGCAAAGGTGATGTGCCTTGTTCAGTAGGTGCAAGAAAAGGGTTCATAAACAGTCTCTCACATTTCAGAGAAAATTCTGAAGGTGGACGATAAAAGTCTCCACCTCTAAGGAAATTTAAAATGGAGAGGATCAAGGTGGTCATTCTCTTGTGATCTTTGTCCAATATAAGCAATGGTATGTGAGCTCACAAGAAGCAATTCATACATTTTCAGAAATTTTGAGGTGCTAAATTCAGACATTATCAGAAGTTATATTACATGCCATTTTCAGGAAAGTAGATAAAATTTGCGACAACTATGCTAAGCGAAGTAAGCCAGACACAGAAAGTTAAAATAGCACATGGTTTCTCTTATATGAGAAATCTAAAATATAAATAAATGAATAAAATGAATGAGAGATGGTAGTAAACAAGAAGGCAGACTCTTGAAGATGGAGAAAGGAATCAGGGGCAGGTAAGCAAGAGGGAAGAGTTAGGGAAGAGGTACCTAAGAGATTTAAAATGATCAAGACCTGTTGTATGCATGTACCCTTCCCGCAAATAAGTATCACTATCCAAGACTGCAAACATACACTAATAAAATGAAATCAAAATAAAAGAAAAATCAAGATAATTAATTTCCAAAAATCATTGCTTTCTAACGAATCTACAGTTTTCTTATTATCTATGCCTTTGAAGTGGTATGTGTGGTGGAAATACTATACAATGGTGGACTACCGAACGTCTCTCCTTAACTCTGCATTTGGTGAAGTCATCCATGGTGACAATATTCACACTCAGAAGTCAGTAGTCAAATATTTACTGGAAGTAATGCCACATACCAGATGATACCAATTCATACCAGAACATGCCGATTTATAACACAGTTCACTTACCTACTCTGTTTAACTAGCATACACTTTAAAAAACATGTATACTGTAAAATCCCTTTTAATTGTTAGAGTAAAGCTAAACTACAAAAAGAGGGTCATCAAGCCTTTTAATTTGTCTGTTTACATTCTGAACTGTGTTTATTTAGAAAAGAATGAAGCTACACTTCAGTCTGCTAAGTAAATTTAACTTCAGTCTAGTAAGAAATTCAAAAGAAGTAAAAATTTAGTGAGAAAAACTTGTTAACTTGTCTTCATGAGAAAGTAGAAGGAACAGCCTTAAAGAAGAAAGAAAAAATGTTAAGACAATAAGAGAAATAAAAGTGCACTAATGGGTCTTGATTCAGTGTCTGGATCTCAAAAATACTCAAATAATTTCAAAAATGATCTTAAACACAACATAGCAGATGTCCATTAAACTGTAACAACAAAAAGCCATATTGCTGTACTTGATGAAAAATAGCAAAGTAACATGAGACCTTCTCAACTGGGCTCAATAACTTCACCGTTGAAATTTATAAAAATAAGAAGGTGAAACTGTGTTCCAAAAAGCCAAAGACAAAAAGGGTATTTATAAAAGGAAAATAAGCACTCTGATATAGGGTATTTTCAGAAATCACAAAATATTTACTTCTGGGGGGAAAAAGTCTGTTTTCATCACCATTCATAGCTCTTATGGGCAAAGAACATTATATGAGTTCATATGAGGCAGAAAAAGAAAATAATGAGCAAGTTCAAGCAATCCAGCCTTTTTTTCCCCTGCAAAAGGAGGAAAAAATGATGAGTTTTAATGACCTCTTCTATCCCAGTAGGAGCTCTCAAAAACATTACTGAGGAGCTATGCCGAGAGGGAATAAATTACAGATGGAGCTTTGCACAAATGGATTTTCATGTGAAGAAATCTTGGGTTTTTCAATTAGGAATCTTAAAAATGGGATGTAAGGATTGCGACATCGTAATACTGAAAGGTAAACTACTGCAGAGATCAACACGAGATGGAACTGCACAAAAAAGATAATGTGATGACAATCAAACAGAAAAGTTCTGGCAGTTTCTCAGACCCTACTAAGAAGTCAAAGCAAAAGAACCTAAGATAATGCCAATAAGATAAAAGAATAAAACAAATTTGAATTATTTTGGATGAAATGAAAAATCAGCAGGGGAAAACAGCATGTGTCAAGTGAAGCCAAAAACAAGGGATAAAATAGTCTATGTTTGTAAGACTGATTTGGGCCATTGCTCAAGGCATTTTAAGCAAAATCAATTAAATACATGATGGGATAAAATAAACAAACACATAAAGAAGAATTATTACTAAGCAATCTAAGTCAACATAAGGAGCAAATAAAGATTTTATCTTATCAATTTTTGTTCAATTTTAGAAACTTTAACAGAACCAAAATACTTTAAACTAATGTGATTATTTAACCTCTATTAACACATAATTTTTTGGAAATCAGTGAAAAAAGAATAAGTCAATGAGAAAAGCATGATTACATTAACACAATTTGTTTTTAAAAAATGCCTACTAGGGATGCTAATCCATACTAACAAAGCAAACAAGACTGGTACATAAAACCGGAACAACAGTAACAACAGTGAGAAAGCCAGCCATCAGGCTGGATGTTGATGTTAACTGGCATATACCTTGGAAAGCAAGTTCACATGCCACTGTCAACCAACTTCTCTGCCTGATTGGAGCAGTTCTCCTCTGGATATGCTGCTACCTTCATACAAATCTGCCAGGCCCGTGAAGCCACTGTCTCAGATAAGTGCTCATATCTGTTCTGAATTATTAAACACTGATTTCATAGTTTATGTTTTAAAAAGCCTTATTTTTTAGGTTTCTTGGGTGGCATAAGAGGCAAACAGATTTCACTGTTGCGCTAGTGTAATTTATTAAGAGCTCTTTATTAGGAGCAAACTTGGGATTATAAATACAGTATGTCTGGAAAGACAGAATGTTGATAATTATTAAACATAGGTGATGGAATATGAAAGATTATTAAAGTGTTTTCACACACACATGGTTGTTTAAAAACATTTGGTTGGCAATTATATCCAGATAAGCAATGATTAACTATAACTATATTTATAACATGTGGGTGAGAATATAAGCATGCTAATGAATTCATTCATTTATTCAACAACTACTGAAGCACCTTAGGTCATCTTCAGGTCAGAACATATAAGGCAGAAAAAGCAGACTGTCTTAATGGATTCGCAAGTGTGGTGAGGAAAAATACTAAAGTGAAATTTTACATATAATATTCATAAAGATATTTTAAATATTAAAGTGAAAGGTTAAACAAGGTGATGAAAAGAGAATCATTTTATAAAGACAATTATAAGAAATCAACAGCTTATAAATTAGCAGTATAATTGCTAATTTTAACAAGGAAAGTAGTTTCTAAATCTACAGAATAAGGATAATACCAATTATCTACCTCTTAGGATTGTCAAGAGTTAAATTATCCACATAAAGTTATTACCACAGAACCTAAAATAGTAAACATTAAATAAATGTCATATATAATAATTATGGATCAGAGAAGTTAGGTGTTGGCCTTTCTGGAAATAAGAGGAACTTTAGATCCTTCCCTGGTCCATTAATCCTATAGTATTCAGAATCTTCACACTTAGGTGAGTAGCTGGCATGAACATCAGGAATAGGAATGGGAATGGGAACGGGAACGGGAATGGGAACGGGAACGGGAATGGGAATGGGAATGGGAACAGGAATAAGAAAAGGAATGAATGGGTAACTGTACACCAGAAAGCTGGCTGCTAAGCATATTCTTTTTGAATCCACTTCACTAACACAACAGAGTGTGACACAAGACAAAAATCCTGCTGATTCTGTTCTCAGTGATTCATAGTGCTCAGGAATCCAGGCCTGACAGCTACTTGGGACACCATCTCTCTGGTAACAAAAACAAACAATGTAACAAAGCTTGAATAATAATGACTTAGCACTCAAGAAACAGACTAACTCTGAAGACACTGAAATTTACCATAAGGCTATACTGAGATTCGTGATTTTCATATTCAATCACTACCCAACTTCACCCCTAACTCATGCCCTTCATCTTTCCGGAAACACAGATTGACTCTTAATGCCACTGCTGACTAAAGAAATAATGAGCTCTGTTAGTATACCTGAAAATAAATACACCATCACCTGGGGACAGAACACTTAGCTCATAACACTTTAAGCTATCAGGACCTATAAATGTGAACGAGAGAGAGAGAGAGAGAGAGAGAGAGAGAGAGAGAGAGAGAGAGAAGAGTCAATTAAGATAATGGATAATAATGAACAAGACAAAACTAAGCTAATTATGAGGAAAAAGATCTTCTATGCCATCTTTCTTATGCCATAAAAAGTGTCTTTCAAATGCATTTATGGTAATACCCAAGGTTTTGGCTACCTAAATTTAGCTCAGATATAAAGGCAATGCAAATTTTAAGGGGAAAAGACTGGATGGTCTTTTCTGATCTTTCTTTCTGATTCTTCTAGGATTTTTTCTGGAAAAGTGGGGGAAAAAAAACACATTTGCAGACTTTGCTAGAAAGAACTTTTGGGAGGGCAGCACTTGTGTATGCTTTTTTCACCAATATGTTCTGTTATGGCTTGGATAGAGAATGTCTCCTAAAGGCCTCATGTGCTCACAGGCAGGGCTTTTGCTTCTGTTTTTGTTTTGACACAGTATCTCACTGTGTAGTCCAGGCTGGCCTTGAACTTGCAGCAATCTTCCTGCCTCAGCCTCCTGAGTGCCGTGATCACAGGTGTGTTCCACCAAGCTGGGCCTCATAGGCAGGGCTTGTGGAAGGTAACTGATTGATTTATGGAGGTGGTACAGATGGCTTGTTGTGAGGAGGCAGGATCTGGTCGGAAGAGGTGGGTCACAGGAGTGGTGACCTGGAAGAGTGTATCTCCTTTCCTAGCTGCTCCCTTCTGTCTCTACTTCATGGTCTCCAAGACATGAACAGCTTTGCTCTGCAAAGATACTTCTACTGTACTAGCTCTGTTTTGGATCCAGCTGACTGTAACTATGACCATGGACTGTAACTATGAGCTAAAATAAGCCTCCCTTCTTAAACCTCACCTCTTTTAAGTTGTAGGTATCAAGTACTGCATCTTAGCAATGAGAAAGTGACTAAGCTCAGGTCTGGCCCTAGTATGAAGTAGATATGCAGTAAATTAAAATATCATCCAGAGATTTTAGGCTGAGGAAATACATACTTGTAATTGCTTGTCTCACTGTTGTCCAGTTTATACCGACTGTCCATATCTGTTGTGATATAAATAGGAACAGGAGCAAAGAATGCACTGACATAGTTGTAGAACTCTCAGGCAGGACTACACTACACAACCTGAATAGCACTTGGATCTGTACTAGGTCTAAGATCATGCAACAGGAAAGAGATTATTTGGGGTTACAGAGAATGAAATAGCAGTAAACAGTTGCTGAACAAATGCATTCAATTCTGCATTACTATTGCATTAAAAACTATGGTTTCTCCAAAGCATTAATGCATGATATAGGCCTAGAGATATTTATTGGTTCAGATCTTATGTTTCCCTTTTTCAGAATTTTGAGATTTTGCAAACACAGAACAGTACTATATATAGGCCATGGAATAGGCACTCGGACTGACTTATTTGATGGAAGCTAGAAAGCAACTTCTCTGTAGAAAACCATGTAAGTAGAGGCAAGAGTCTCACCACAGCATATTTCAAGCCATCAAGCCACTGAGTGGAGATGTCAAGAGCAGGACTTCCAAATCAAGATTTTAGCTAGCTATGGCTGAAAATACTGGAAACATTTCAAATTTGGTCTGAAGTTATTAATATGAATAAAATAGTATCTTATTTTGAGAGGTTGTCATCAAAACAAAGATTTATTTTGTGTTGCTTCACAAAGCATGAATAAGACTAAAGAAGAACAGCTTTTGGCTCAAAAGTAAGGAAAAGAAAATAGTTCCCTCTCACTCTTACAGACACTTAAAAGAGGTTGATGACAAAATCACCAATGATTATCTGCTTGTAAAGGAAGGACTTATTCCATCTTCCATTAAAATGCTATTATCTGGATTTTGTTTCTTTGAATCACTATGGGAGCACTTCAGTAAGTTTCATTCCTTACAGGGAGCTCTTTAAGCCAAGAGCATTACTTGGCATATATAGTAGTTTCTCAGAGAATGTTAATTAATAAATGATCAACTAAATACTGTGCAAGAGATTCTTAAAAGATTGTGCTTCTATGCAGTATATCTATGCTTAAATTCTATTCTGAAACTCAGAATAAGCACTAATATTGGTTGAATGAATAGCTATTGATTAAGAAGCTGTGGTTCTTCTATTCTATTTTCTTCAAGTTTCTATTTTCCTTCCCTGTTATCCAGGTAACTGGTAGACTTTTGAATAGTGACAGGAGTAATTATAATAACATTTATTTATTCCATCGAGTGCTCTGTACTATCCTAACCAAATATTTCAACATATATTATTCTCCTCAATCCTTACAAAAGTCCTATGAGGGAGACATTAGAACGTTATTTAGTAATAGAGGCAAAGTACTACACTTTGAAGTAAGGTTTTGTACCTCAAGACTAAATTTTAGATTTGCCCCTTAGCTACCTAATGTTGACAAGATTAACATGTGAAAGAACTAGTTTCCTTTTATCTATTTAAAATGAAAATGAACTTACCTCATATGCTTAGTATGATTTCTATGCAAAGCAAAATACAATGGGGAAAATATTTTCTTAGATTTAATGTTAAAATGGTATATTTTAATTTATTTAAAAAATTCTTCCCATTCCACACTTCAGTTTGTTTATAGTTCTACAAGAACCTTGGCGTATGTGGGGCTCTCAGTGTAGCTTTTTTACCTCAGGAAGGTCCATGGCCAGGCCTTCTGTATCCCAAGGCTTTTGATCCCTCCCCCATGGTGGTCCATTATGCTCAGGCTTATCACACTGGTTTTCAGTACACTCCTTAACTCTGGCCCTTGGGAGTTCCCCTTACTATCTCAGTCATATATTTTGAAGGGTATTTATTATATTTTTTCCATTATCTCTAGACATTTTATAGAGGAAGAATTTTCGAGTAATCAGGCTGCCGAAATACCAGAAAAGGAAGTCTCTGGAAGAAGCAGTCATGTACTCTCTTGTTTAATGTCTATACTCACTATGAGGAAAGCAAAAAAGCAATTTTCTTCTTTTTAAAAAATTTTTATATTTGCAGTACTGGGGATTGAACCTAGGCATACACATTGAGCTATATCCCTAGTCCCTTTTGAAAATTATTAAGGTTTTGCTTTTTAAATTTTGAGACAGGGTCTTGCTAAGTCACTAAGTTGCCCAGGCTGGCCTTGAACCTGTGCTTCCCCTGCCTCACATCTACCACATCTATGGGATAAAAAAGAAGCTTGCATATCCTGGCCTGGACACACATAAAAGAAAATACACTGCCTAAGAAATTGTTATGATGAGTTTCTCCTGACATGGGTTTGGTATTTAAATTTATACTTATCTTATTTCATACCTAAGATAAAAAATTAGCATTAAAAATATACCTGGTAAAAGAAACATAGATGAGAATTTCACCAAAGATTTCACAATTAAAAATTACAAAACACACAAGGAAAGAATCCACCATGTCAGCAGGAGTAATAAATAGCAGAATTAGTTCCTCCTAGAATCACAGAATTATTGAACACTATCACAGCCAGATTCTAGCACCGTGGATGCAGTATCCCCTGGTATCCATGCCCTTTCATACTCTCTGCCTTAAGCATGGGCATAATGTGTAGCTTGCTTCTGCTCAACAGAATACAGCAATGGCGATGATCTGTAGGTGCTTACCTGTACATGAGTGCATTTCATAAATGGTAATGCCTGTCTTGCTCCCACACTCTCCTCCTTGCTGTCTTATAGAGCAAGCTGCCACTTTGGATGCTGCCCATGTGACACCTAGCTGAGGGTGGCCTCTGGCTCAAAGCCACCAGAAAACTTAGGCCCTTAATCTAGTAGCCTGCCAGCAACTGAATGCTGCTGACAGCCACAAGAACACTGACCTGGCCCCAGGTGAGAAACCAGCCCAACCTTGGTTAAAGCCTTGCAGAGAACCCATAAAAGCCGTACCCAGAATTCTGACCCATATAAACTGTGAAATAATACATCTATGTTGTTTTAAACTACATTTGTGATACTATTATGCAGGAATAAACACAGCCACAGACTCAAACGTATGTTTGGAAAGATTCAAGACATAAAAGACAAGACTGGACACAGTGGCGCATGTCCATAATCCTAGACTCAGGAAGCCGAGGCAAGAGGATCTCTGCAAGCTCAAGGCCAGCCTGGCTACAAAGTGAGTTCAAGGCCAGCCTGAACTGCAGAGTGAAACTGTCTCAAAAAAAGTTAAAAAAGAAAAAATCTAAAAAAGGAGGGAAAAGCAAGATAAAAGGAAAAAACACCAGGAAGATACATAAAAAACAAATATAATGTTTAATAATAAAAACATAATTCCTAAAATGATTCAACTCAATGGCTGAAAAGTCAAAAGAAATCTGAAGAAATAATATATTAAGCAAAAAATTAACCAAAAATCAATCTACTTCAATTTACAACATACAACACAAATATTAAAAGATTGAAGAACTTGAAAGAGAGGTTAAGAGCATCAGAAAATGTATTTGAAAGCACCAGCACTGACTAGACAGAAAATCCAGAAGGACAGAATACAGAAAACAGAGAAGTGGAAAGAACAAAAAAAATAACAGCTAAAGATTTTCCAGAATTGATGAAAAGGATGGTCCCCAGATTCTAGAAGCAATTACAGAATGCAGCAGTGGCTGGGTCTATTTCATTCTGTCATTTTTCTCTTGTACAAAAGCAAGCATACAGGATCAAAAAATGTCTAGAAGTCAGGTGTGGTGGTATAGACCAGTAATCACAATACTCTGGGAGGCTGAGGCAGGAGGATTACAAGGGTGAGCCCAGCTTTAGCAACCTAATAACTTAGCAAAATCCTATCTCAAAATAAATACTAAAAAGGGCTGGGGATGCATCTTAGTCTGAAGGCTCTGGGTTCAATCTTCAGTATTAAAAAAAAAAAAAGGATAGATATGTTGCCAGGCATGGTGGTGCAGGCCTGTAATTCCAGCACTTGGGAGACTGAGACAACAGGACTGCTGTGAGTTTGAGGCCAGCCTGGGCTACAAAGTGAGTTCAAGGCCAACCTGAACTGCATAGTGAAACTGTCTCAAAAAGACAAAAAAATAGTAATAGATATGTATAATCTAGTCTCCAAATTTTAGCTGTGGTGTAGGGTACCCTTCTAATTGTGCATTATCCTCTCTTGAAGCTGTGTGGTGACATGTTCAGGGTATGCCCAAGACAGTAGATCAAACTTTTGGACCCTGTACTCATGCTAAACCACTGTTACTGACCTCTTCTATCAATCTGCTGACAGATATTTCTATACTATTTCATGGAGCAATAAGACTTTGGGACATGTGTGCAGAAAATCATGTAAGTCCCTTGGAATCAACTCTTGGTCTCCTAACATACAACTCTTAGTAGTTGTATGAAAATGAAAGAAAGTTCATAACAACTTTAACATACTGCCAGCTGTCAGTGGCATCATCAACCAACCCCCCCAATCTATACTGTAAGTGAACCCTCAAAGAAATTCATATCCTATTTCTGTCGTAAAGAAATAAATAGTATTTTATACTGTGAAACAAACCTGTGGGATTATGATTTTACAGGCAATTGCTCTATGTGGAGACATAGACTCTCTGGATAAGTAAAAGCTAAACCAACTTAGCAGTTCCTCTTTTAATAAATAAATAAATGTAAACTACCTAGAGATGTAATAAGAAAATACATAAAAAATAGACACAGATTTGCTCTGATTTCTCCACACTCATTCCTAAAAGCAAGTATCTCCATTGCTCCCTTTCTGCCACCTTGCTTTGACTCCCCAAAACAGAACCTAAGGGAAAAGCTGGTAAGCCTTGATATTCTCCAAATAGAATAATCCATCTCAAAATAACCTAAAACTGTGTCCTGTTTTACAGCCATTTACAGCTGGTTTAACAATAGCATTATTAAGAATTAATAAGTCTACCAAGCTCAAACAGAAATTCCTTTTTTTCACAAGTGCATGGAAATCTGGTAATTATTAACAACAATAACAAAAAAATCACATTTCATTAAGCAGCTGAAGATTTTTGGAGGAGTAGTCTTTGTAGTAGTAAAAACATAATAAAAATAATGGATGGTACTATAGCAGACAGGGCCAATAGGTTAGGAGAGGAAGGATAAACAGTGAATTGCAGGTAAAGGATTAACAAGCTGAACAGTCAAATGTGTGGTCTCAGAAAATGGTACTGGTAAATCAGAGATTAATTTCATGGAGACATCTGGGCTGTATGGGAGCTGAAGCCCTTATTCTCACAGTAAAAAGTACAAAGCTCTGTCACTGATTTATAAAACACAGTTATTCATGCCAGAGTCAGGGTGGTGGAAGTAACAACAGACATCCAGCAGTACAGTCTGATGTCCTGAATAAGATTATAACATAATAAATAAAGCAATGAAACTGGTTTCTTCAGCAGTGTTTGAGAGGAGATCCGTTGGAATGGGTCTTTCTGGGTTATAAGAATCACTTAAGTGATCAGATAATATAGAAGTGATTAGCAGTTTTCTAAGCTTGGAGACTCCACTCTATAAAAGATCAGAAGAACCTAAGAATAAAAAACTGAACAGATAAGTCAGCCAGAATCATAATTCTGCTCCCTTTTTTCCCTTTCCCCCCCCTCAAAAGAGGCCACTCTCTCTATTCCCTGTTACAGGGAACCTTCTGTTCTTCCTCCTCTATTTTGCTTCAGGGTGGTCTTGAGACATTCTCTCCTCCACCCTTGGAATATCTGCCTCATGTGGCGTGTAGCACAGAAGCTCAGGCGCCTGAATGAGGCCTACACACACACAACCAGTCAGCAGCAGCCCCATACAGCCCACAACTGATATCTGCAGGATGCTCAGTGGTCAGCGCTGCTGCTCCCAGTCACTCTAGTGATTCATTTCAAGTCCACTCAGTCATCCAGAGCCAAACCAAAAGGTATAAAACTAGTGGAGGAGGATCAGATGTTCTTTATTGGAACAACAAGTAATTGGCAGCAAAGAGAAAACAGAGCAAAGCAAATAAAATAGATAAAACTGAAGACCCACAAATTAGATTTTAGAACAATATTCTACTGATACTTAAAGTAATCCATGGCAATAGGTTAACTGCTGCCTTTTTGCCTACAATCTCAGCTTTCTGTTGTATGAGACTAAACACAATTTTCATTTCTCTGTGCACTGAGAGTTTCACATGGAACCAACATTATTTACTGCTTACTTGTGCTTGTTTGCATACTTTAAAAGGCTGAAGTGTTTCTTGGTAGAAAAGCTGATGATAAGCCTGTAGGTCAAACCAAAAGTACACACTGTTCTTCCACAACTGCAGATGGGAAAAGTACATAATTACTACAACCCAATTACTAAAACTTTACACAGCTCTAATTTCAAATATAAATAATTGTTTAGCTCCTTGCTATTAACATAAGTCTGGCTCCATTTAAGATGATTTTAATCTTTTATCACTGAATGACAATATACAAAATATTTGTTAGCATTGTCACTAGAACATTATATTTTTGCATGGTCATAATTGGTAATTAAAATAATAAGTGTTCTAATTAATGGTTAAAGAGTAATCACATATTGCTGGCATGAGACCAAAGTCTGAGGATATTTCAATATATATGGGCAAATGTACATCCTAGCAGAAGCAAACATATTTGCGGCACTTAAATACTTTTCATTTAAGCCAAATAAATAGTTTGTGTTTTAAAAAAAACCTGGAAATAATTTTTCCTCTATTTGTTGTAATTTTTAGAATTAAAAATTAAAGAACTGTCATAAATCAAATATATTACATTTAGATGAAACTATATGAAAATAAACTATTATTAGTAATACATGTCAAACCTTTATCTGTATTTTACTTTTCTTTGTAACTTTAGTGCGAGAATGAACCAAACAGGATTATAATTGAGATGCTTAAATTTATACTAAATATCAAGTACATTGGCTTTCTAACCAGAAATGGAAATTTTATTTAAACATAACTATCTGAAGCACTTAATATTTCAACACCACTTATTTTTAAATGAAGCAAAATTATAAAATTAAACCTTAAAAAAATTATTTTCTACCTTGTTTCCTGAATCCTCACAGAATTTAGTAAAGAAGAATCCAGCTCTACTTTCTACATAGAGAGATTGCAACAAATTTTCCATGTCAAATCCCCCCAAGGCACCAACATCTGACATGGTTTTAACCTATGTAACAAAACAAAAGTACATTACCCCCAAAAAACATTATAATTTTTACAGCATTGTACAAATGGGTTTCATAAATTCTGCCAGCCTGTTATTTTCCCACCAGACTATTTTATTTTATTTTTGTACCATATACATAATTAATGCAGTATGTTTGCATCTGACTGTCATATAAGATTCATTTATGGAGACCAATTATGGAACAGCAGAATTCATTCTATTATAAACTGAACTGATTTCAAACCCTATGTTAAAATGACTTCCCAAACTCAATTATTTTCATGTTTGAGGCACAGTGATACTATTTGAGGAGTCTTCCAGCTCTCTGTTGGTGGCCTCTTTCCTACATATTTACAGTTGTTTTAGCCTTGAGGTGCTGCTATTATAGATATGAGAGCCATAAAAAGAACTATCTTCAAGGCCTCTCAGTACTGCTCATTAACTGTCCTTAGGGGGTCCCTCTTTGGACAGTCTCACCCCACGTAGGTCATGGCCTATGGAGTGTAAATGGTAGTATAAGTTCTCATAAAATTCTGTTGTTTATGACTTCTCTGCCAACAATGCTAGCAACCCTAACACTACCCTTCAAACAGAGAGCCGACTGTGTCTCCAAGTGCAAGAATGAGTTCAGGATAGGAAAGGGTATCTACTGTGCACATCAACTCTTTGGTATTTATTTTGTGGATCTCAGACTTCTTTGTAATCCTTAGAACAACTGTGGCATGAACAATTAGGGTTTAAGTCAGCCTTTTCTTCTCTGATATACTCTCTGCCTCTCACTTTTGCTGTCTGCTAAACAATTCTGAAGTGAAAATTTGATGTTCTTATGATGCTTAACTGTCAACACTCCAAACTAGAAAATCACTGTTTTAGTAGGGAAAAAATACTAATTAGAAGAAAAGAGAGCTATTTGCTTATGATAAAATAAGTCGTTATAAAAATTTACAGTTACATGTTGATGGTATGAGTCTACTGAATTTATATTTAAAGTATAATCCTTGGGAAATGTGAAATCTTCATCTAAAGTGATACATTAAATCCATGTTTTTAAGGTAGTTGCAATCTGGAAATACCTTATCTTTTTAAAATTAATTCTAGATTTAAAAACTGTAACACAAAATACTATTTTTACCAAGTGTTTAAAAATTAGCAAAAATACTAGAGTCTTATTTAGTGTCTGAGGGGTTATCATACCAAAACCAGAACTCAGTTGTTTTTGAAAATAGTAATCAACACAATATTAGGCATGATGATACTATAAAGGGAAACACAGAGGCAGTTTTAATGTAAAAATTCTTTTGCCAGGATATAAACTGTGTTCCTTAGTAGAAAAAAAATACAATGAGTCAACAAAATTTTTAAAATCAGGGATACTAATCAGTTCAATGAGGAATAAGGTTATTCAGTCCTTGAAATACTTACTTTAGGTTCTTCTGTATAAGTATATCTCCTGTCCAGCTGGGGCTTCAGACATTCCGAAATGTCAGTAAAAGATGTTAAACGAATAACTCTGCTGCTTTCTGACACGTGCCTTATCCTAGATCATAGACATAAGAACTAAATAACTGATCAACAGACAAATTTTGAGCACAGTCAGTATATGTCATTAAAGAAGCTCCTCAAAATGAGAGATATCTATGAAAAGCATATAGCTAACATCACACAAGTGAAAAACTCACTATATAGTTCAGGCTGGCTTTGAACTCACTATGCGGCCCAGGCCTGCCTGGAACTCATAACTACACCCCCTGCCTTAGCCTCCTGAGTGCTGGGGATTACATGTATGTGCGGCCCTGTCTTCATTTGTATTCAACATTATGCTGGAAGTTCTAGTGAATTAGACAATAAAAAGAAATAAAAAGTATGCTGATTGAAAAGAATTAAAGCTGCCTTTATTCCCAAATGATATATAAAATCAATCAAAAACTACTAGAACTATTATACTCAGTCATATCCCACGGAGCAAGATAAATAAGCAGAATTAAATTATATTTATGTATGCCGGGAACTGACATACATAAATGATATTAATTAAGCAAATATTTCTTAGGAAAATATTTTCTTAAGAAATATTAAGAAAATATTTTCAATCATAATAGCTTCAAAAAGAAACATAAAAAAGATATTAAATCTTTAAAATCACTAATATCTGACATTCTACTCTTAACTTAAGAGTATGTATAATAAGAATAAAACCTTAATACATATCACTGGAATACAAGAACCCATAAAATCATTTTCAACTTATAATTAATTTCAACATCTTCAAATATTTTACCACTGCACAAAGCACTTCCCACACCCAAGTGACACTTACCCTCTCTCAGTTCCAACATCCCTCTGGGGAACTACACGTAGAGATTCAGTCTTCCAAGGATTTTGAGTTGCTGTTTTGACTCTAGGTGTTTTCTTGAGAGATTTAATATGTTGCAAAGAACTGAATTCCTCTTTCTAAAAAAATATGAAGATAATAAAATGAAAAATGAGCAAAATTATAAAAGGAGAATCAAGTACAGTTCTGCATAAATACCTCAAATCTGTTTTGATCACTAGAATATTTCTTCATTCTACCTCTTACCATATTTTCCATTAAAATAAAAATTCTCTCCTTCCCCATATTTCAATTTTATATACTAACAGAGGGAAATACAACAATTGAAACAAGAGTCAAAGTCTTATCATATGTCCCAATCTCCACCACTATCAAACCAAACTCTTTCTTGGAGGAAGAATTCATTGGAAAATTTCCTTTGTTCTATAACTGAATAGGTTTTCCAGCATGAGGTTGGGAATACTCTTGGGCAAGGAAAATGAAACAAAGATACCCCTGGCCCATAAGAAGAAATCTATAAAGCTGGACTTGGTGGCTCACACCTGTAATCCCAGCACTTGGGAGGCTGAGGCAGGAGGATCGTTGTGAGTTCGAAGCCAGCCTGGGCTACAAAGTGAGCTCCAGGCCAGCCTGAACTGCATAATGAGA
The DNA here is from genome assembly GCA_004027455.1 of Hydrochoerus hydrochaeris. NCBI lineage: Eukaryota > Metazoa > Chordata > Mammalia > Rodentia > Hydrochaeridae > Hydrochoerus > Hydrochoerus hydrochaeris. The sequence continues at coordinate 175,498 of PVLA01001443.1, read as the reverse complement.
CCCTGTCTCAAAAAAAAAAAAGAAAAAAGAAAGAAAGAAAGAAAAAAAATAAAAGTAAATAAAGAAGAAGAAGAAGGAATCTATACCCAAATTTCCTTTCATTTTGGGATTTAATTCTAATAGTTATTTCCCCCCATTTTTAAAAGTTCTTTATGCTGTAAAAGTTAAACAATTTAAGTCTAGAATATAAGATGGTACATGCATGAAGCAAAAAGTATAAAAAACTAAAAGTCCAAATGGAAGAAAAGAAAATAATTATATAACCATGGGACATGCACAAATGTAACATTATACAGCATTTTGAAATAGTGATTATGAAAATGACATACATGGAAAAATACTGATGATGAAGTTAAAAAAATACAAAAACAGAAGTGCACTAAAATAAAAAAATCATAAAAAGCCTAAGAGAAAATAAATTAGTAGTTGTATAGAAGGTGGTGATTTGTCTCTAACCAGTTTCCAAATTGACAATAATTTTACTATTTGTACAACTTGAAAAACAAACCTTTCTGTATGTCAACTTCCATTAGAATGTTATAAATACTGACAAAGACAAGGATTGTATTTGTGATGTTTTACTATCCAGAACAAATAATAAAATCTATGTATACTTTACATCCCTAATGACTGATAATTTTTAAAATTCTATAAATAAAATTAATCACTTAAGTATGTTGTACTTATAATTTCCTAGGTATTCAGGCTCCCATCAGTTTTAATAATTCATGACACAGTAAGTCCATAAACAGCACTCCATAAACGTCAGGTTCCACAAGAGGCTGAGCTTACAATTGTATGTATGAGGTATATCACACAAAAGCAGTAAAAAAAATTTTTTTAGTTGTTTTTGAGACAGAGTCTCATTTTGTAGGTCAGGCTACCTTGAACTATGTAGCCCAGCCCAGCCTTGAACTTGTGACAAGCCTCTTGCCTCAGCCTCCCAGAGTGCCAGGACTATAGGAATGTGCCACCTCACCTGTTATACAAGTAGTCAAATTTATAGGAAAAAAATAGAATGGCAGTTTATAGAAAATATGAGGAGACAAAGAAAGGTTATTATTTAATGGTATAGAGGCAGATTTACAAGATGAAAAGGTTGTGGAGATCTTTCACAAAATTACAGACATGTTTAACACTACTGAAGTGCTAATTTCAGTTAGGAAGATAAATTTTGTGTTTTTGCCACAATAAAATTTTTTTCTCTAAACAATTGTTCAAGCGTATCATCTAGACAAAGTTAATGTTCTTAAGCTTACTAGCTTGGTGAAAGCTAGACTAACCAGAAAGTAAATGAAAGCAGGGGGTGGGAAGTAGATGACAAGAGAGCACAACAGAACTGAGAAGGCTCCGTGTCACAACTGTGATGTAGCTATGCACAGAACCATTTAACTATACACTAAAAGAGCACGCTATATTTTAATTTTTTAAATAGGAAAAATAAAATGCCATTGAATTCTATTCCTTAGAGTGTTTTCTGCAGAGGAGAGACAGAGTAAGATCAGAATGTACTGTGCAAGCAGAAAACATCAATAACAACAGAGGGTGATAATTCTCAGGAAGGCAAACAAAGATAACAAACAAGTCATGTTTATATCACTTTTCCTTTGTCACTATTCACTTATTCAAGTTCATTGTCTTAACCATATCACTAATTTTCCCTCCCCCCTTACTTCAGTTTGATGTTTTTTATACAAATGTTTACAAATTATCAGATGATATGGTCCTTGCACTATAGCTCCAAAATGTGTGTTCACCTGTTGACCCAGGTCACTAAGTCACATGGATGAACCAGGAAGATTAATCAGTTGGTTGGTATACAGTAAGAACACAGGTGCCAAGCAAGTCAAGGAGAAGTCAAAACAATGGGTAAGAAAACACTGGCATATTGAAGGAACACTAAAGTGTGGACTTGGAGCAGCAGCAAGATGATCACCCGTGAGGGACTGGGAGAATGCAAAGGGAGTAGGCAGAGATGAGGGGGCATAGGGTGTGTCTGCCATTCCACATAAGCATGTTGATATGCAGAAGAGTCAAGGATAGCCTCCTTCCAAGTACTAACCAGGCCTGACCCTGCTTAGCTTCAGAGATCAGACAAGATCAGGCAGATTCAGGGTGGTATAGCCATAGACAGACACTCAGGCAGGCAGCCAAAGGAAGTGAAGGGGCCATGTGGGTATCTGGAGGAAGAGTGATACAGCAGGTTCAAAGCTGCGGAGGTTTTGCTTGGTGTGTTCAAAGAGGAGCAAAAAGACCAGTGTAGCTGAGTGGAAGAGGTGAGAGAAGTAAGAAATGAGGTCAAGAGGATGACAGGGGCCTTCACAGCTATACAGCTAGAGACTGAATTTTATTCTGAGTGGAAGAGAAAGCCGCTGGAGAATCCTGAGCAGATGGGTGATATGATCATGTGTTTTAAAAAGATCATTTTGTGGCTTTGTGCAGAATGGAATGTTGGTTTTCTTATTTCCTAATTGGGCCACCATACACAAAACTTTAGATAAAACAAAGTATTAATGGACAAATACTCAAACACGGACATTGAACTGTACACCTTTTTTTTTTTTTTTTGGTACTGGGGATCAAACCCAACATCATGCTTGCCAGGCAGGTGCTTGTGCCATTGAACTAAATCCCCAGCCAGCCCTGAACTGTGCACTGAATAGAGATCAAAGCATCAGCTGTATATCTTACCTGGATCTCAGATATCTGTGGATTACAAGATTTAGGTCTTAATGGCAAGAGCGTTGCCATTTGTGGGAAAGGGTCAATGTCCTTCCTTGGTTTCTCCTGTCGGAGGTGCCAGAATCTCAATTCGGCACTAGCACTGTTTGTTGAAGATAAATGAGTAATACAAAATCTTGGTGCCCTGTTTATTATAAAAACAACTTATGGTTAAAGAAGTTAAGGTTAAACTAGAAAATAAGTCTCAAAAACCAAAAGCCTACAAAATATATAACAGTTGTATCATGCTCACAATTATCAATCTTGCTATACCTTTTTCTTTTCTTTGGTGGGGGGTACTGGGGATCGAACTCACCTCCTCACACTTACCAGGAAGGTGCTTGTGCCACCGAGCTAAATTCTCAACCTGTACTCCTTTTCTAATCATTTCTATTTCTTTTTCTGCTTCCTAGACTTTATAAAAATATTTCTATATGTCACTGGCTGCAGTCCCTTTCTCTCAGACATAAAAGCAATATACATTCGGAAACAATCATAAATTCAAATTATTATATTCTTGATATGAAAAAGAAACATAAAACATTTTACATAGAGATGGATACATAGATGAAGGAATTTTTAAAATAGTTTCATTTCTACTAAAACAAAATTTTCTCTGATCATTTTAAAGCAATTTAGTATTTATATAGCAAATACAAATTGTTACAATAAAATTAATATTTTAAAATATATAAACATTTTATAATGCCCAAGTATATTACTAAAGTGGGTTACGATTCATATTATCTATTTCAAGTCTTAAATTTGAAGGTAGGAATTAATTTTATAATAATTTATGTAAGTGAAAAGTGAACTCTCCTGCCAGACACTTAGGAGAAAGAATGTCTGGCACAGTATCAAGGCCACACTTAATTGGAGGGATATTCTGGCAGTCAATCTGTGGGTTAACTCTTCAGTTTATTGTATAAAAGGTTAATGTCAGCTGTCAAGGCCTGCAGCTAATTGGTTCTTGGACCAGGTTTTCCCTCTGAATTCCACAGTCAAGGACTAACTCCTCTTCTACAGCACAAGTCTGGTAGAAAACTGCTTCCCTTTCAAACAGGAAGAAGGTAGATATTTTCTGAAATATGAACACAGGTTGGGGCAGGAAAAGAATCCAAAGTCCATAGTTAATTTAAGATCAAAAAACATCCTATACAGTGTGAGTGGTCATTCTATTCTATGTTTCTGGACCCTTACTTGCAGACTTGGAAATATGCAAAATTATTTATGTCACCAGAAGTGGGTATATCTACAAGACTCATCAAATATATCACATATGTGATGACCAGGAAATCTAGCTGCCTCAATTTTCTGATTCACATTATTTAAACATAGTCATATGACTCCCTAATTCCTACTGTTCTAACCATTTTAATTTTACACTCTTTATTTCATATATATAGTATTAATATTTGATTAGCCAATATGTAAATTCAGCTATTATTAAAGGCCATTTAACAGTGGCTCCTAAACTAGTATTATTTTTTTAATGGTACCATTATAGAAATTCTTATGCACACTTGTTTCCTGTGTGTGTGTGTATGTGTGTGTGTGTGTGTGTGTGTGTAATAACCAAATTTTGGAATATAATAACCAAATACTGGAAACAACTCTAATGTCCTTCAATGGATAAGAGAATATACAGTACATTCATACAATAAACTACTACTCATGAATAACAAGGAACAAACTGTTGATGTACATAACTTGGACAGATTTCTAGGTAGTTATGCTGAATTTGAAAGCTAATGCCAAAAGATTACATATTGTATGATTTTTTTTTATTACTGGTTTCCAGGCATTAGGGATGGAGGGGAGAGAAGTGTGTGGCTATAAATAGGCAAATTAAAGCATCCTTGTGGTAATGTATCTGCTCTGAATCCTGAGTATGGTGGCATATATGATTTAATGATAAAATCATATGGAGGTAAATAAATATACACACAAGAATGAGTACATATTAAGCTAACCGGGAAGACAATTGAATGAAGGGGAAAATTGGGGCCAATAGCAGGAACATAGCATAGCAGAGATGAACCAATGCATGCTGACAGTAACCATTAATGTAGATGGCCTCAAGGTCAGCAATAAAAAGAAACAAGGAACGTGAATCAAGAAACAAGATCAATATGCTATATAAGTAAAACACATTTAACTCAAAAGGAAATTCATAGACCAAAGGTCAAAGGAGAAAAAGCAATTGTTTCAACCAACAGGAAACCAGAAAAAAGCAGGGGTAGCTTGCCCATCTACTGCAGAATGCATAAGGAAGATGCGGTATTTTTATACAATGGAAAGCTACTCAGCTATAAAAAAGGACAATCTCGAGGCCCTTGTAGGTAAATGAATGCAACTTGAGATCATGCTCATGGGTAAAATGCGATAAAATTGTGTTATTTCCCTAGCATTAAAAAATTGAAGGAGTTAGTGGGATCCAAAATGTACAATAGCTATTGTGAAAGTGATAGGGGAGGAAACATCTAAAAAGGAAAGGCGGTAACCACTGTTAACTTCCTATTATCTTGTTTTGAATTCCTGTATCATTTTCATATTTTTGTTAGGTTTGGTTTTATTCTTTTTTTGATTTTCTATGTCTGCTGGAATGGGCAGCTATTTTGAAGACAACAAGATATATTATGGTAGCCATTTTTGATTTCCTATTATCTAGTTTGAAGTCCTGTAACACGTTTATTATTCTGTTTTGATCAGTTTTATTGTTTTATTTTGTTTGGTTTTATTCTCTTTAAAATAATCCTGAGTTCGATTCCCAGTACTAAAAGAAAGGAACTTAAGTACTGCCCAATTTATAGATTTAAAATCATGCTAAAACCCCAATTACCTGTAAGTTAAGTATTTGAAGGAAAGCCAAAGACATAATAATATTGTCATTTTAAATTTCAACAAATTATATGACAAAAGGTATTACTTATAACTAGCCTAAGAAAAGTGAAAGTAAATAACTTTGGTTCATATTATTGTTCTTACCAATATAGAAGTAAAGGTTTTATGACCTCAGATTGAATATTTTTTAAATGTTCTTCAGTCCACTGAGATCCATCTAACAATTTAAGTTTTGATAGTATTTCTGTAGAAAGGTAGCACTCTCCACTGCTCACTAGATAGCATTTTTTCATCTTCTCAATATGTCTAAAATAAAACACATTCATACATATGCACAGATTGATGCACTATTTTACTACCCAAAAGCAAATATTCCAGACAAGTAATGAACTATTTGAAAACCAACACTGATTTACAGGAATATTGAACATTTATTTCTATGGAGATGAAAATATTTCCATAGTTATAGTGTTTACAATAAATTGAATGGCCTTGCAAAGATGTTCATATCCTAATCTCCAGAATTTGTAAATTTATTACCTTACAAAGTAATAGAGACTATGGATGGGGTTAAGTAAAGACATTTAGGAGATTATCCTGAGTTATCTGATCAATAACAAGAATCCTTCCAAGTGGGAGGGTCAGAGTCATAAAGATGTGAATGTCAGAGAGAAAACAAGATGTTATGCTGCTGGCTTTGAAGAAGAAGGAAAGGACCATGAGCCAAGGAATGTAGGTGGCCTTCAGAGATTGGGAAAAAAAGTCTCTTCCTAGAGCACTCTGACCCCCAGAAATGTAAGACAATAAACTTGGTTGCCTTAGGCTACTAAGTATATGGCAATTCACTATAGCATTTTTCTGAGGCCCTCAGCACTTTTCAATGAATATTAATATATATTAATCATATATAGAGTCCATAAAAATGTATATACCAGGAAAAGAAAAACAAATAATATTTAATACTAAATTTATATAGACATCATGAAATTAATACAAGTTATCTCTGGCCTATACAATTACAAGAGGTGCTCAAAGTGGTGGCCATTAGCTTCCAGACATTTATTAGTATGGTAAACTGCTGAAATGTGTGCACATTTTATGGTAGCTTTGTGTACATATATTTCTTTTATCTTTTTTTTGGGTTTTTTTGCTTTTGTTTTTTGAGACAATGCCTTATTATGTGATTCAGGCTGGCACTGAGCTCATTATGAAGCTGAGGCTGGCCTCAAACTCATGTCAATCCTCCTGCCTCAGCCTCTTGAACACTGGGATTACAGATGTGTGCCCATGCCTGATAGCTCCTTTTAATGTTGCCTACAATACTGTCTATAGGGTTAGACCCTGAAAAGCCTATGTAAGCTACTTGCATACAACTTCTCTGAAATGTCTTTAAAAGTGGTAGTGACGTTTCACCCATGATCAATCAGGTCATATTTCATAACTATTTGGGGACTCCTGCTCTTTTAACTATAAGCTCTGTGACCTGAATGCTATGAAAATAAGTATTCCAGTCACTAGTATATACTTGATGAACCCTGTGATTTGTATGCCATGAAATAACTGAGTTAACCCAATCACTACTGTATATTCAGTCAAACCATTAATAAGAATTGCACTGTACTATTCTGTATTACAAGTGTAGATGAAATCAGGACTTCCCTAATGAAGTCTCCTCTTGAGAGTCTTAGATTTACAGTAATCATAAACACATGGAGCTGGTCAGATGAAGACCTGACACCTATTAGAGCTCCAGGAGGCTCGTTGGCAAAGAGACTCATTCAAATATCCAAATATTCAAATATGTGGAATCCTACCAAAGATGGAATTTGTTAACCAATCAGGCTGCTAGGAACACAGGTCCTATCTTATGTGAGTGTGGCCATATAAATGATACTTTTTTGATGAAAATTCTGTATCATTGGGGGATTATAAAAATTTAAGTAATTTTAGAGCAGATCTAGAAAATGGGAAGAAACATTATGCAAATCCAATTAATTACTGCTATTAGTACCTGAATGCTATGAAATCAGAAAACTTGTGAAGTCAAAATTTATTATAACAAGATAAATGTTATCATTAATTATACCCTCAAAGGTATAAATTACATTTTTATATTTATTGCACACTTTCTGCCTGTGATTAAAACCCAAACAAATATTCTATAATTTATGTTAAAAACTATTTTAAAATAAAAGTAGAAATACCTTTGATGCCTTCCAGGGTCTTTAAGAACTTTTAACCTCTCAATATCCATCCACAGCCACCAATACCTCTCTCCTAAAGTGCCCTTCATAAATTTCTTAAAATTTTCAAACTCCTTCCTATTGCTAATGTTGTAAGTTCTGTGAGAAATATTCCAATTACTCCTGCTCTCAGGTCCAAAGCTGTCTCTCTTTAAACCGTTTATTTCTAATGCCTCATGTGACTTTCCCAACCAGTTCCCTGGAATTGGTTCCAGGAAAGATTCAAAAGGCTCATCAACCACCACTTGTCCCACATTATTGAAATTTACATAGTCTGTGCTTTCTTTAAATGGCTCTCCAATAATTTTCTGAATGGCTGCTCTCAAAATAAAGAATATATAGGAATTTAAAAATTCTTCACATGTTGAAAAATGCAGTGTCAGGCTTCTGTCAAACATATCATGTTGCTTTTCAAGGTATATTCTCAGAAGAGCTCGTGAAGGAGTGTCTTTTACAGATGCAGACCCTTCTCCATCTTCTTCCAACTCAGAAATTAATTTAGTGGCTTTAGATGAGCCCATTTTTGTCCTGGGGTGAACTCCATCATCAAAGATAAAACTCTCTGCATTAAATTATAAAAAGGTATTAGGTCAGATATGAATACAAAAATTTTTATTATTAACAGATGCTATAGAGTTGGCATGACAAACTGGTTTACTGCAAGGAGTGGCTGAAAGGGATCAGTATCTTCAGAAAGGTTCTGAAGCCACATTTGGAATCAGTAAGGAAAAACGTGCCAACAGGGATAATCTTATCTTTCCTAGATGTAACAGAAGGACTAAATATTTGACATGTCTAACACAGAGGATATTAAAAAAGACATCATATTCTTTTAAAATGTAATTATTTTAGACTGATATCAAGCAAAATATAAGGGCAAAATCTATTAATCAAAAATATGTATATTAGACAATTATATATGTTTTAATATTTCCCATTGTATGATAAAAGAAAATTAGTCAATATCTGGTGAGACCTTAGACAAACAGGTTAGAACTGGAGTCAATAGCAACAATTTTTAAAAATTTCCTATAAAAAAATTTTTTTGAGACAGGGTCTTGCTGTGCAGTTCAGGCTGGCCTTGAACTCACTTTGTAACCCAGGCTGGTCTCAAACTCACAGTGACCCTCCTGCCTCAGCCTCCCAAATGTTGAGATTTCAGGCATGTGCCACCACATCTGGCTAATTTTTTTTTTTAATTAAAAAATTTCTTTCTTATTTTTTGGTACCAGGGACACGACTGCATGCTTGCAAGGCAGGCACTTATGCTGCTAAGCTAAATCCCCGGCCCTAAAAGTTTTTAAAAAATAAAAATTTGCTATTTTATAAGAAAGATACAGATATTTTCATACAGTCTCTGATTAAAGCTAAAAATTAGCAGAAAGTACTAGTGAAGGTGACTGGTAGACTATTTTCACTTTTTCCAAAGACAGTATCCTGCCCCTATTTTCTCTCTTAGAAATCAGTGAAATATCAGATGCGAGCACTGTGTTTTACACAGTGTCTACCTTAGGAAATGTCATGGAAAATGCCACAGATATTGCCTGTGTCCTATTCCCTATGACCGTTTTCTTACCTGATTTCAAATCTCAATGCACTGGAAAGATTTTGCTATAAATTTATGGAAAACATATATGATAGCTCCCCAATACTGAGTGATGATTAGATTTTGTAAAGCTGTGAAGGCATAGTGGGCAATTCTAAATCCCACAAAATTGAAGGGTGTGGTAGAGACTAAAACAGGCACTTCTGCTCACCACCCTCCTGCTATCATTTCTCTTCCTCTTTCCATCTTTACTCTTCAATTCTCTACTTTAATGTTTTTGGGGAGGCAGCAAGAAACCTACAAATACAGCTATACTCAACTAGGGAGATTATGTTCCTCTTTACCTAGATTTAGGTTCATTCTAGAGAATCCAGATTTATCTTCCTCACTGATTGAATATACTTTTCAGAGGGATTAAAGTTAAGAACTCAGTAAATTCTAAGATTCCTTTTCTAAATCACATTTTTTTTTCTCTATCACAACGACTCTTTTTTCTGTCAGGTTCCTTCTACTTTTTATGAGAAGTTAATGTCACCCATGAAATCTCCACACAGTAATAATATATCTGTTTTTCCATCTGAAAAATAATCTGTACTCCAAAACTGAAGGAAACTCAGTTTTCATCAATGACTATTTACTTTCAGGAAGAACAAATATTGTACCAACTTTATTGCTTAATAAAGGTATAGTAAGAACTTGTAAAGTAGGAAATACATAAAATAAACATTTATTGACTGCAGATTAGTAACCAACCACTCAGCCAACTGTTTTCTACACAGTTAGTGTGTATCATTAGTCTAATAGATGAGGAAAGCAAGTCACACTAGCTGGATGTAGTAGTGCACACCTTCCATCCCAGCATTATGGGAAGGTGAGGCAGGAGGATCACAAGTGTGAGCCCAGCCTGGGCAATTTAGTGAGACCCTGAATCTAAATAAATAAATAAATAAATAAAAGCCTGGGGATGAAGCTCAGTAAGAAGACCCTGGGTTCAATTCCCAGTATGCCTAGGTATCAGAGCTGGATTCTAAACTCATTCTCCTTTCACAGAACCAATCTGTCTCTCAAAAACTACATGCTGTCCTATAAGATTAGAGCAAACACGGATTTAAAGAAGACACTCTTATCCTTTTCTGCTTACCAGAAACAGATGAAATAACTGGTGATTCAATTTTACTATGGGGTATACAACAGGGTAATGAAAAGGTGGATATCACTTGCTGATTTTGTTTTGCTAGTGAAAACCAATCTTTAGTTTGAGTGTAGGAAGCCTAGAAGAAATGGATATATTAGTTTTACATAAGATTAACAGTGTTCCCTAGTCACAAACCTGAATGAACCATTATAATACTTAATTTGTACAGTATAATATGTAGAGGAAAAATTATGATATGGAATAAGAAAACCATACTAGAATTCATTATCTAAGAAAATAATGGGAAGGACACTTCAGTGTCCTTCAGATTTTTCATATTAGATAACCAAAGGAAAAAAATGAGCCCAGATTCTTTTCTACTGCTACTCTCAGGCTATTGCTGACCAAAGCAGAGCGTGAAACCTATTCCTGGATTCTCTACATAGTCCTTTGACACATCTTTTGCAAGATGCTCTCATTTGCAAATTTTCCAACTACTCTATGACCTCACTTCTGTCTGACCTGACTCAGTGGTTTTTGTTTGTTTGTTTGTTTTTTCATCTCCTACCCCAGCCCACAACAGACTCCATTCTCAGCATTCTGTGAATCTCTCCAACCTCACCTGCCCCTTTGCTTCAGACTCAGCTTTGACAACTTTGCTTGGATTGGATGCTTCCTACAAACTAACTCCTATTTCCACCTGCTGACAGATGCAGTCTTCAGTTTTTCCTTTGCTTTCTGTACCCCTGAGTCAACTAACCTAATTCCCAACCTGATCCTTTGCTTCTAGAATTCCAGTCTTAAAAAGCTCCTAACCCACCTGTCCTGGGAGAATTATTCAGCCTGTCTCTCTCAGTAAAGCTCTCTATTTTTCCCAAAGAATCCAGGTTGTTTAACAGGAACAGAGAAGGGAGTGTCCAGTGTTCTTGTTTCTTCTTCCTCCAACTGTTAGCTGACTGGCACTTAGCTTCATACTTGAAGGGGCAAAGCTCAAATGGCAGATATCATCATCCCTGTCTACTACATAAAATTAGCAAGCATGTCAGGCCACACAACAAGACCAAAGCAAAAGAAAGGAAGAAGGTGTCATCTGTAGAGCCACTGTCCCTTTTAAAGATAAGGTTCCCGGCATGCAAGGAGCTTTGGAAGGCTCTAATTCACTTTTGTTCCTGCTTTCCTTTACCTACTGAGCCACTACTCTATTCCAAGCAGTATCCTAAGCCTGAGAGGAGACCAAAATAAGTTAAGGAATGCTCAAAAAATTGAATTAGGCCAATACACTAGAGTCAAGTGATCAAAAAGGACGATGGAGTAAAGGACAGGAGAGAACAAAGTCATTGGTCATTCACTCGTGAATTATTCCAATCTATGCTTTTAAGAAATGGGTCAATTTAGGTAGCGTAACTGAAGACTCGAAGAAGTCTTACCAATTCTAATAAAGGTTAATTTTTATCTAGTGAAGGTTACTGGTGGACTATTCAAGGGCTCAAAGAAAGTACAAATGCTATGAAAAATGACAATAACATATAAAGTATTAGTCAAGTGAGCAGAAAGTAGTTTATTCTCAGAAAAAGTAAACTAGCTTGGACTTTTATTCCCCATAGTTGTTTAAATTCACATATAAGGAGTCGAGCTTATTCTCCTGGTTAGATTTTCACTTTGCATATTGTTTTGTTTTTGTCTTTTTGAGACAGGGTCTCACTACACAGTTCAGGCTGGCCTTGAGCTCACTCTGTAGCCCAGGCTGGTATCGAACTTGTAATGATCCTCCTGCCTCAGCCTCCCAGGTTCTGGAATTACAGCCTGTGCCACCATACCCAGCTCACTTTGCATAGTTTATTGGCCTCAACTACTGGTACATATTTTATGACATTCTTGGCATTCTAAAATATGCAAAGAGGAAAAAAAGAGAGAGAAGAAAAATGTGTCTTTAGTATATTACTAATCATTTTACAGCAAAAATAATTTGACATATAACTTTAAATTTTGGCAAATACTGCCGACAGAAACACCAAACTACAATATTCACTCAGAATACATGTGATGGTTGATTGACTGTGCCAACTTGAGTAGGAGAAATTTAACTAAATCGCCCAGCAATTCCACACCCTAGGGTGTGGAAGGCCCATCTTAGTGCAGCTTGTCGTCTGAATGGCACAAAGCAAAAACGATGAAGGACAGATCTGCTTCTGTTTCTTCAGAGGAGCTCCAGTCTTCGCCTTCACCTTGGCTTCATCTCCTGGCTTCCAGCGCAGATCCTTCAGCTTCCAGCACAGACCCATTGGCCTCCGATGCAGACTCACAGAGGACACTGCAGTGAGCTCCAGACCTTTGGTCTCTGTGTGTGTGCGCAGACAGACCCTCTGCACTCTTCCTCATCCGACTGTGTGGATGGCCACAGCAAACCAATTGTATAAATTCTTACATTTTTGTATATCTTGTGTTTTATGTTTCTCTAGTAAACACTGATACAAATATATATGAAGAAAAGTTCAAGTAACTAAGTCTGCCCATTCCAACACAGATAAGAAGGCTTCCTCTTGTATGACATCTTTGATCAGTTAGCAATGCCTACAGTGTTAAAAAGAATTTGAAGCCAAGTCCTATCTCAGTAGAAAAATTGCCACAATTGGTTAGCAATGTCTGTGACGGACAAGAATCAGAGGGTAGCAGCACAAGAGTCACATATTTACTATCCCTGATTTTGTACAGAACTGTCTATCAGAAGTATGTTATCAGGAATAAGATCTGCTAGAGACCAAAAATCAAACAACAGTTTTCCTCTTCCTCCTCCTCTTCTTCTTGTATCGGGAATTGAACTCAGGACCCTGCATGTACTAGGCAGGTGCTTGTGCCACTGAGCCCCTGGCCCCAAACAACACTTTCCACCATGCCTTGATGATCCAAAAGGATATTTGATTCTAGGCTTTATCTCTTTGAACGTACTCATACAGCTACACACATATTTCCACAGTCATGGAGTACACATAGCAGTTAAATGGGAAATGCATTTTACTACAAGGAATTATCTAGACAGCAGGAGGAGAAGGCACAATTTATCATCTTTTGTACAAAAGTAATTGAATCCAAATAATAACAATTTTGAAATGAATAACCAAACTATGGCTATAATGCAAGTTGCCCTTGTTTCCCAGGTAATACTGAGCATATTCTTCAATCTTGCTTTTGTTACTTCAGACACATGACATAATATTTCTAATTGCACTTAACGTTAGCATACAGAGCAAATAAGTCAGCATAAATCCAAGAGTTACTGCTAAACACACTTTAGAAGTATTTTAAAACATTTTCTCTGTGCAAATGTTACAAGTGAAATGCCTCTGAAATAAAAAGTTTCCCAAAACAATATTCATATTTTTACCTCGCCAAGAGAAATGTAGAACTTTTTCATAATTATAAGATCATCTTCTTCAACAGAGGGAGGTGGTAAACTGGGTGGTTTCCTCAGGACCCATGGAGAAAAGTTTGTGCCGATTGTGAAACTCACACCTGACTTGCTCCATTTTACTTGCGAGACCAATTTGGCTAACCTACATTGCAGAAATCATAAAATTTGACTAAGTGTTAAATATAGTGGAATTCAGAAAAAAAACCTAAAGTTTTGAGTATTTATCAAGGCAACCTCTCCTCCTACCTCTTAAGATGGATGATTCTCTTAGGTTCTACTGAAATTAATGACTTATTCATTAGAACTGTTCACTCATAGAACAATAATTAGTAATTTTTATTTTAATCCATATTTTAAAATAGTTGTTATGAGCAAAGGTCAAATTTTAGTATAGTTTCAGAATGTGTAAGTGCTTGACACTTTGTAAGGGGACATAAAGGAAAAACTAGGCTTTGCACTGATACTCTTTTTAATGTATTAACATTCATTCATGAACTCCTGCACACAAATATCATTATCACCAATACAGAGAATAATTTAAAAAGTTTATCAATTAAAGAGAGACAATTGAAGTACATTTATTAGGTACTATTTCTGTGAAATCTTTTTGGAAAAGTTAAGAGATTTTTTTTTTTGCAATGGTCTGTATTATTCTTTATTATACAGAAAGTAGAACCCAAACTACAGTGGGTTGAAAGCTATACCATTTTACTAAGAAATGACATAAAAATGATATTTGGTGAGAAAATGAGCTTTTAAAATATGTACACTGATGGAACTCCAATACCTGTATTCAAAATAGCAATCACTCTCCAGAAATGCTGGAAGTCTTTCTTTTTTGATCCATTTAATCCCTTGTTCACGACTGAGACACTATTAGGAGAAAAATTCTTTTTAAAAAATGTTAAAGAAAAACACATTTTAGGACAATGGAGGCCCCCTCAAGAGAGTAACTATGAGCTCTGCCTATCTCTAAAAGCTGTGTCCCTATGTTCTATTTGCACAAGAAGGAGAAATAATCCTGAGTCATAACTGTGAAACCACTTCTTGCCTCTTCTTGCCTTTAATTCTCTCAACAACTCTGTGTCAACTATTATCTCCATTTTACTGATTAACAAGTTGAATTCAGGAAAGTTAAGTAATTAATTGAAAGAAGAGGAATGAAAAATAGCTAATCAGTATTAGTATTTTAGGGACATAAAATGGACCAAAATAATTATAGTGGGATGCTGGAAAAGTAAAAGGGGGTGAAAGAAGAGGGAAAACAAGAACTGAAATGTGTTATGTACATGTACCAATTTTTCACAGTGAATGTTATTCTGTATTGCCAATGTACTAATGAAAGTTAAAAAAATTTTAAAGGGAGAAAAATAATTGCAGAGGAAAAATCACCAAGCAAACATAGGCCACCAAGGTCACTGTGCCCTTGTTCTTCCAGTCTTAAATTTCCGGTTAAATGTTTAATATCCCTAGGCACTCTCCCGGGAATACGAAGGTTAACAGGAGGTAGAGTGCTGAAGGCACCACAGTGTAGGCTCCTGTGGGAACATTCCTGCACTCTCACCAAAAAGCATGACTAGTTAGGCTGAGGGATGGAGCAAAGGAGAAAACCAACAAGCGTAGTAGTGTTAGATCACAGGATGCCAAGTCAGGGATGGAGGGAAGAAAGCTGTGACAGTGAACAATCTCAAATAACGGTAAGGAGTTTAGAGTCTACTGAGCTGAGGAGGGTAGTATAAAATTACTGAGGAATATAAAGTTGCTATTTATCCTAAAACGTTTACTCACTATTGATTCTGATAGTCACTTTGTCCAGAGTTCTTCTGTTTAGTGCATTTGCAGTAGGTATTTACATTTTTGTGCGGAGTTGGCACATGGACATCACATATCTTAATTCCTTTTATCATCCCCTCTCCCTCCCCTCCCCTCTCCATTTCGTCTTTTGATCCCTTTCCCATTTGAGAAAGATCTATCTCCTTACTTCCCATTATCTATCTTTTATTTTGCTCTTATAATTTGGGTTTCTCATATAAGTGAAACCATGAAATATTTCAACTTATGTGTCTGATTTGTTTCACTTGACATTAGGGTCTCAAGGCACATCCATTTTCTTACAAATGACTCAATTTTGTCTTTATGGCACAATAGTACTCCATTTTGTGTAAATACATTTTTTCTATTCATCTGTTGATGGACACATTGGCTGGAATGCAATGTAAACAAAAGTTACCAATTGATAAAACAACAAATAAAACACATGTTGCAGTGAGGTAAATGTGTACCCACTTACATGGACCATCTCTGAAAGTATCATCATGGTCAATACCTGGACCATTACTAACTCTAGTGAAGAAAACAAATGGCCACACAATAATGTTGCCAGAGTCTGAAAAGCTGGTGTTCATGACAGTGTGTGTGCTCAACAATGCTGACATGCGCCACAAAGTCACTGGGCTCCTGTGACTGGTGAACAAGGCACACATTAGCTTCCTCCTACTTTGTAAAAACATGTTCTTCTGGGAAAGGAAAGAATAAAAACTCTGAAAATAGCCGACACCTGAACAGTAGCACCTTGTGGACTACTTCACTGCTTATCAGAGAGATATGAATGGCCTGGCTAGAAAAACTCCACACATAGGACACACTGACAAGTATAAGGACTCTTGTGGTTTCATTAGCAATGCATTCAATACATTAAAGAAAGATACAAAATTATATGTAAAGATTGATATACTGTAAACCCTGGAAGGTTGGCAGACTAGTCAGGTCACCCAAAACCAATTTGCCAAGTATTTAACTAATGGACTATTGAACTTTTAAGTCTTGTCTTTTTCAAATGTTTTTGCATCTACCTGACCTAAAAATGAAATAAAGGGCTTAAGAAGAATAAAGTAAAAAAATTGAAGGAAAGTCTTTATCCAAACTGCCAAAAACAAACAAACAAACAAACAAACAACCCTTTGAGATATGTAAAAGAACTGAAATATAAAGACCAAAAACATAAAAACAATTCTGTTGAGGCAGGAGATTAGGGAGTAGCAAACTGGCTGGGGAAGTGGGTATGATCTGTTTATTACAAAGTCCCAAAACACACACACAGAACAGTTCCCCAAGTCCTGCACGTGGAAATAACCAGACAGTGCTATCTTCAGTTCTTCCCAGAACTTGCCAGAACAAATTCTCCACAGGATGGCCAGGACATGATGTCAGCGTGAGGATTGGGAGATATAAAAAGCAGCCACAAACTCTCTGTTACGTGTCCTTTCACAGTAGCCCCCTCTCACACTGTACAATGGACCTCTTTTCCTACTTTTACTTGGCCCAAACTCACTCAGCAGAGCACAATTCTTTTCCTATCTTTAAAGATTTTTTTTTTTTTGGTCTTTTTGAGACAGTTTCTTGCTATGCAATTCAGACTGGCCTTGAGCTCACTTTGCAGCCCAGGCTAGTCTCGAACTTGGAACAATGCTCCTGTCTCAGCCTTCCAAATGCTGGGACTACAGGCATGAGCCACCACATCTGGCTCTTTTCCTACCTTTAGTAAGTGTAAAACCTTGAAACCTTTTGCACTTGTCTTGAACAATTCTTTGCTCAGGACAGAAAGAACCTAGAAATCACCTCTAGAAGGAGACCCCAAAACCATAAAACAAGTTACTAGTTAGAAGAAACAAATATAATTTACTTTAGGTGAAATTATTTAATACTGAAACATTTTTAAAAGCTGGTTAAAAAATGAAACAAAAAAAGTTGAACATGGTGCATGTTGGTGCATGCCTAAAGTCTCAGCCCTCTAGGAGGCTGAGGCAAGAGGATCACGAGTTTGAATCCAACCAAGGCAACTAACTTATCAACTTAACGAGACCCTGTCTCAAAAAATGACAAAAGGGACCAGGGAAGTAGCTCAATACAAAATCCCCAGCACCACACACACAAAAAATACAATCAAACAAACAAACAAACAAACAAAAAAAGTCCAAAACACCTTAAAATAACCAAGAGACTAGAGGAAACTGGTTTTATGATAATCACCCTATGATGTTCTTTTTTTATACTAATTTTATCTTTTATTAGTATATGCTTGCAATATATAACAATTATGTTAATTTTGGAACATGTATACAAAATACAGCATCTTTTTTTATTTTTTTGGTACCAAGGATCGAATTCAAAACCGTGAGCTTGCAAGGCAGGCGCTTATGCCATTGAGTTAAATACCTGGGCCAAAATACAGCATCTTGATCACACAAAAACTTCAAGTTTTTGAAATCTAGTTACCCTCTGTTATATTCTTTGACCTGTCATCTATAATTCCTCAAGAGAATAATTCTAGAACTATATCTAAATAGGCATACACAAGCTGTCTACAGTGTCTACACTTGTATTAATAAGTTATGTATAGCTGTATAAGGAAACCAAATAAAGCATGGTCATCAACCATTTGGTCATATTTATTAAAATATAAATTATACACAGTAAAACCTAGCCTTTTACAGTATACAATTCCAGATATTCTGACAAATGCAGATAATCACATGACAAGGATCATAGTCCGGATAGAAATTAGCTCAAAGGCTCTCCAAATTCCCTCTGCCACCAGGAGTCATTAACTCCATCCTATTGCTGAATCTTTGTTGGATCTTTGAGCAGAACTTTTTGTAGTCTGACTGTTTGAATGTTTACTATGTACCCTTTAACTTTGTAACTTGAACAACTACATCCAGGATGACAGTATATAATTTATAAATTACTGATTTCTTAGTGGGGCTTTTCTCATTTTCCTTTTTCTTTCTTTCTTTTAGAATTCTGTATTGTTGCTACCCTTTTTTTTGTTTTGCTTTTTTCTTCTCTTTAAATAAAATTTTAAAAATGTATAATTGCTATTGTAAATCAAGAGGAAATAGGAAGCACTATAAAAGATATAGCTGCATGTATGTTTAGGTGTGTGGGATTGATAACGATATTTCTAGGTTCTTGTTAGATTGTTGAACAGATCTGTTTTGCACTCCCACTGCTTCAGTGTCTACTTTGTGTGCTTTAATTTTGTAACTTGAATAACTATTTCTAAAAAAAAATATGTAATTTATCAACTAGTGATTTCTTACTATTTATCTTCTTTTCTTGAAATTCTGTAATATTTCTATCTTTTTCCTGTCTTTTTTCCTCTATAAATAAAAAACTACAAAAAAAATCACAATAATAACTCCCTCCTACCCCAGGCCCTGGCAACCACTAGTCTTCTCTCTGCCCTGATATACTGCCTTTTCCAGAATGCTGTATAAATGAACCAACATAGTACATAGCTTTTGACCCTGGCACCTTTCATGTAGCACAGAGCATTCAAAATGGACCTATGCTCTCCCATGTGTCACTAACTCATTCCTACCCATTTCTTAGGAAATGGGCCACCAAATGGATGTACCAGTTTGCTAACCCATCTCCAAGTGAACAAAAATTTATGTATAAGCTTTTATGATTGAAAATAAAGCAACTGCAGCCATTCACACGCAGGTTAAATACTTAAGAGTAGGATAGATGGATAGTACAGTATATGTCACTTGAAACATTTCCAGAATGGAATTACCGACAACAATGTAAAAAGTTCCAGTTGCTCTACATCCTGACTAGCATTTAATCTTCTTAATTTTTGTTTTTGTTCCTTTTACTGAATCTATTAGGTGTACAGAAATAGTTCATCATGGCTTCTGTGTGTTAACACACATGCTTTCCATCTTTTTTATCCTTATAGTGCTGGGGAACTGAGGGCCTCATACATGCTAGGAAGCGCACTCTATGACTGAGCTACATCCCTAGTCCTGCATCTTATTAAAAATAATACCTTTATTGAATATAACTCATATGCCATATCATTTAAAGTATAAAATTCAATGGTTTTAGTATATTCAGAGATACATAACCATTACCACTAATTTTTGAACATTTCATCTCCCTCCAATGAAACCCCTTGCTTACTAGCAAAATTACTCCCCGTTTTGCCTCAACACCCT
This sequence comes from Hydrochoerus hydrochaeris, assembly GCA_004027455.1. NCBI lineage: Eukaryota > Metazoa > Chordata > Mammalia > Rodentia > Hydrochaeridae > Hydrochoerus > Hydrochoerus hydrochaeris. The sequence continues at coordinate 155,595 of PVLA01001443.1, read as the reverse complement.
GCCTTCCTTCCACGTTCCACAAATAACCATGATTCTATTCTGGACACTGCACAAAATGTAATATCATATGTGGTCTTTTATGACTGTCTTCTGTCATTTAGTATAATGCTTTCAAGTTATGTACAACCCTTTTATAGTATGTATCAATACTGTACTTTATTTTTATTGCTGTGTAATATCCCATAGTACAATTATACCACATATTGTTTATCCATTCATCAAATAACATTTGAATTTTCTACTTTTTGGCTATTATGAATGGCCTTATTATAAGTAAACATTTACATATACATTTTTGTGTTGATGTACATTTTAATGCTTCTGGGCATTTATCTAAAAATGGAATTTTTGGATCATATGATAACTCTGGCTAAACTTTTCAAAAAATGTCTAAACTATCTTAGAAATCAGAAATATGTAAGAGTTCTAATTTTTTCATATTCTGACACTTGCTATTCTTCTTTTCTATTGTAGTCTTCCTGGTGGATATGAAGTGGTATTTCATGTTGACTTTGATTGCATTTCCGTTATCACTAACGATCACTGAGCATAGTTTCACATGGTGATTGGGCATTTGTCTATTTAAATTCTATTTACATTTTTAACTTGAGTTTCATTTTTTTGAGTTATATGAACTCCTTATATAACCTAGATACAAGTCCTTATCAGATACACGATTTACAAGTATTTCCTTTAATTCTGTAGGTTATATTTTCACAGTTTTGATAGTGTCTTTGGGAGAATAAAATAATATTTATGAAGTCTAAGTTATCTAGTTTTTCTTTTGTTGCTTGTGCTTTTGCTATCAGATCTTTTTTGAAAAAATCCAATGCTTTATCCAAAGTAATGAAGATTTAAATCTTATCTCCTAAAATATGATATTCTCTTTTTCATAGGTTTTCTTGCATTATTTCATTCAATTTGCCTACCTTTAATAAGGATTTTTATATCTGTGTTCATGAAGGACATTTATAATTATTTTTTACCTTCCTTTGAAGTTTCTTTATCTAGTGTTGTCATCAGTGTAATGCTAGCTTCATGAGTTGACAGTTAAATCCCCCTTATTTGATTTTTGGAACAGTTTTCATATGTTTGGTATCACTTCATCTGTAAATGTTTGATAGTATTCACCAGTGAAGCCATCTCGGTCTGGAGCTTTCTTTGTGGTAAGACTTTTAACTATAGGTTAATATCTTTAATTTAAGGTTATATCCTTTTGAGTGAGCATTCAAGAAACACATTCCTGTCTTTCAAGGAGTATGTTCATTTGAATTGTTGAGGTTATGGACATAAAAGTTGTCTGTAAAATTCCCTTATTTTTCTTTGAACATCAATAGAATCTACAATGATATCTTCTCTATCACTTCTGATATTAGTCACTTTTATCTCCTTTTTTATTTTTTGTTTTCTTTATCAGTCTAGGTAGAAGTTTATCAGTTTCACTGATGAACAAGCTTTTCTTTTTATTTGCTTTTTCAATTTCACTATTATGTTCTTTACTTCCTTACTTTGGCCTTTAATTTAGCTTTATTTTTCTAGTTTCTTATGGTGGAAGGTAGGTGACTGGTTTGAGATACTATTATTATTATTAGTGTGTAATGCTATAAATTTCCCTCCAATGACTAATTTAGCTGTGTTTCATGTATTTTATTATATTATTTTAATTTTTAGTCAATTCAACATAATTTCTAATTTCCTTTGAGACTTAACCTTTGACTTCTGGATTATTTAGAAATATATTATTTAATTCTTTATTAGTTTTCTAGATATGCATATGCTATTGATTTATAGTTTGATTCTGGCATGTTCAAAAACATACTTTATATTATTCCAAATCTTTGAAATTTATTCAAATTTGTTTCCTAGCCCAGAATATGATCCATTTTAGTGAGTAATCCATTTTGTACTTGAAAAAGAATGTGTCTTCTGCTGCTGTGGGCTAAGGTGTTCACAAACATAAATTAAGACTGGCTTGACTGAGAGTGGATACAGAATTGATTTGTTCTTCTAATCTATCTATTGATCATTGAGAGAACAATTTTTAGTCTCTAACTATGACTTCAAATTTGTCTATTTCCTTTTTCAGTTCTCTCAGCTTTTGCATCATCTATTTTGAAGCTCTATTGTACAGCACTTGTGTATTGTGGGTTGCTACACTTTCTTGATGAATTTTATCATTATGTAATGTCCCTCTTCATTACAAGATTCCCGATTCTATCTAACTGCTCACATTATCTTTTAATCAAAAATGATTGTATGGTATATCTTTTCTATCTGTTTTATTTCTAAACTATTGGTGTCTGACATTTATGACTAGTTTCTTTGTGTGAGTGTGTGCACGACTGTGATCCTTTTGAGACAAGGTCTTGCAATGTAGTGTAGGCTGGCCTTGAACTTGCATATGTAGTCCAGGCTGGCCTCAAATTCATAGCAATTGTCATGACTCAACCTCCCGAGTGCTGGGATTACAGGCAACAGCAAGCATGCCTGGCATACTGTTGGTTTCTTGTAAAGAGAAAACAGCTGAGTCCCTTTTAATCCCACCTAACTGGCTTTTTGGCCATTTAAGTTTAATGTAATTACTGATGTATATTATTCATGTGCCATTATTATTGCTAATAAATATCATTTTCTCATCTTATAAAAACACCTTTCAGCTAGGTGTAGCGGTGCATGCCTGTAATTCCAACGTTTTGAAGACTGAGGCAGGAGGACAGCAAATCCAGTACCAACCTGAACGAGTTCAATATAATGAGTTCTAGGCTACCCTGGACTATAAGTGAGACTCTAGACTCAAATAAACAAAAAACCTTCTTTACAAAAACTTTTTTATTAGTTAATATTAATTATTGAGAATACTGGGTTTCATTCTGGCATACTTTGATAACACACTGACTGTTTTCACTCCCCACTACTTCTTTCCCCTGCCCTTCCCCCTTTCTTATCCCCTTTCTCGTCTCTAAATATCCTTTCTACTTTCCTGTCATCTCTTTAAAAATGACTTTCTTAACTAATAACTTATCTTGTTCAAAATATATTATTTCCTCATTTTACCTTCAAGGCAATGCTTTAATATAGTTATAAGCAGCATTTGACAGAAATTAACAGAAAAGAAATATACAGGATTTGAATTCAGTAACAGAAGAATTGAAGAACTTTCAGACTGCAGTAATGCTATATCTGAAGACATATTTTAGTCTGCTAAATATTATCATTGTCATTTGACCCCACAAAAAACCTAAGTAGTAAGTGGTAAAAACATGACAGATGATAAAAAATAAGGTTCACCAAAGTGACTTTTCAGGGACACAAAGCTAGTGAGTTGAACAGCCAATATCTAAACCCAGATTTTCTGACCTCAAGCTAAGAGATAAACTAAAGGCTAATAATAAATTTAAGGCTGTGGAGGTCAGAGCCACAAAGTGTAACCTGAGGATCAAAAGTCTCAATTCCTAACTTATTAATATATTGGTTTAAAATCTAAATACAAGAAACATTTTCTATATTCCTACATCCTAGAATGAAACTAAACTATAAAAAGATATTTGTCTTAGTTATTTTGTTCATTGCTGAAACAAAATATCCAACACCCAAAGTTAATGGGAGAAAGGCTTATTTAGCTTACAGTTTGAAAAGATTTTCAGTTCATAGTTGTCTGGCTCCAAAGCAGGGTGATAAGGCAGGCAGAAGGCAGAAGTCACTAAGGCAAATGATTTTCTAGCCCTTATATCTTATTCAGGCTACCTGCCCTAAGGGTGGGTAGCACTCACACTCTTAGTCCTAGAGCCCTTGATCCTAGCATTGCACCATGAATCAATCCCAGCATCGCACATTCTAGATCCAGCCAACTCTGAAAAGCCCCACCTATGACCACATGAGGTTTTGGTAGGACATCTAGACATGAATCATAACAGATATGTGTGTGAATATATACATCTAATATATATATATATATATATATATATATATATATATATTTCTGTAAACAAACTTCACATTTTAAATCTTCAAGGTAAATTATACAACCCTTCTTATACTGATAAACACTGACAAAACTGCTAGACTAAATTAGCCATTAGTATGAACAAATACTATGTATAAATGCCTAACAGATGCTATGCATAAATACCTAACAAATACTATGTATAGAATCAACATAAATTAACATTTACAGTTACATTTCAGAAAAGGAAGCCTAGCTCCAAGGTTTAGCTTGGCTGGCTAAGGACCCGCCCTGGTAACCATGAGGTCATGAGTTCGATCCCAGGTACAAGAAAAAAAAAAAAAGATTCACAAAGAAAAGGAAGCCTAAGGAACTTCATGTTAATCTCATCAAATGGTTTTCCATCTTGTAAAATATAAACTCAAATATACTTTCTTACCATAATATTGTAATTGACATTAATGTTTTCATCTTTACTGGGGACATGCATTTTAACGAATTTAACATCACGCTTTGTTTTCCTCACAACATCATAGATGGGATTTCGAGGTTGTTGGTTTTGCAGAACTTTTTTCAGTTGTTTTTCCAGAAGTTGTGGAGCATCATTAACTACTTCAAAAACTCCATAATCCACGTTAAATCTAATTGCCTCTGGAAAGGTCTGTAATACAAACATATGGAAATTTTTTAAAATTTAAAGACCAGAAATTGACTTTCTCTAAAAAGATCTGATATTTACTAGATGTAGGTATACTTAATCATTCTTTTTTTCCTTTTAAAGCTTGGAAATCCTTACTAGTGAATTTATGCCAAGAGATGTGTCAGGGTATGCTATAGCAGAAATCACCTCCATATACAAATCTTATCTCTGTGACTCTTTAACATCAGAGAAATACATATATGTGGTCTCTATGAAGCAATGTTATCCATTCTCTTTGAAAGGGATGGGCCACTAAGGAAGAGTAAGTAATGAAGAAGAAGTAATGCTCTCTTTATCACTTTTATGCCCTGGAGCTGGGAAAGCTTACAATTTCCCTTTCCCAAAAGGAAAAAATTAGCCAGGTGTGGTAGTGCATGCCTGTAATCTCATACTCAGAGGGCTGAGTCAGGAGGATCGCTGCAAGTGTGAGACTAGCTTGGGCTAATAATAAGTTTTTTTAAAAAAAAAAAAAAGTCAGTCTGAACTACACAGCAAGACACTGTCTCAAAAAAAAAAAAGGAAAAAATTAAGTACAATATATTCTTCACTTAGGAATATTTCAACAGACAAGCTGCCGGCGCACCAGAGCTCAGCGATTCCTGAGCTCTGCATCATGTTGGAACTTGGGGCGCTGGGAGAACAGGCAGCCTACTCGCCATCCTGGTAAGCAGCTGGGGGGCCTCACAAGCCCCCAGTGCACCAGGGCAAGAACTATCAGCAATTCCTGAGCTCTGCATTGTGTTGGAACTTGGGGCACTGGGAGAACAGGCAGCCTACTGGTTGCCCTGGTAAGTAGCTGGGGGCCTGCCAGTGCTAAGAATCAGACATTGATCCATCTCCCCAGCCCTTAGCAAGTGGGAGCCAGACGTCTAAGTTTCTCTTGGGAGGATGAATGTATGCAATGTGGCAAATAAGGCTGATTAAGGTTTTGATTAATGGTACTGCTCTATTCAATATTCTGTTTTTAAAGTTCGATATATCCTTCCATTTTGCTCTACCTGATAGAAAGAACAGCTAATGTGAACAGAACGGAATGTACTATTGTGCCTATTGCTGTTATCCTCGTGACCTGCTGTGAGGTTCTGTGCCAATTTTACTGCACTGCCACCTCCTATGGGTTTGTTCTGTCTTGTTCTGCTGTATTTTGCTAACTTCAAAAAAAAAAAAAAGTAGATAACAAAGTAAAAAAATGCCTCCAAAAATCTCCCTACTACACCAAAGCTGATCCATGGGGCATGGATGAGGAGAAACTCAAAAACAAAGCAACAGAACAATATAAAGTGATTAAAAAGTAAATAACAACAACAAAACAGGTCAGTAAGGTACTGAGAAACCTGACAACTAAACAAATAATGGACTTAAAAAGTAAAAGGAAGAAAAGAAAGTGCTCTAAAGGATATAACTGCATTTATGTTTAAGTGTATAGGACTGATAACCATGTTGCTAAATTGTTATTGGATCATTGAACTTCTTTGCAGTCTCACTTTGAATGCCCACTTTGTATGCTTTAATTTTGTAACTTGAACAACTATGTCTAAGAAGACAATATGTAATTTATCAACTAGTGATTTCTTACTGTTTTTTCTGAAATTCTGTATTGTTTCTACCCCTTTTTCTGTTTTGATTTTTTTCTCTTTAAATAAAATTTTAAAAAGGAATATTTCAACACTATTCCTCACACTATGACAAAAAAGTGAAAGAGAATTAATATTCCTGAGCTTTTCTCAGTAATTACTAAATGACACAAACTTTTCTTTAAAACTAACCAGTTACTATACAACAGTTAGGAGTCTTAAGTTTAAATGCCAGCTTGCCAGTTCTTTGACTCTGGGCAAATCAAAAAGTCCATATCCAAAATCAGGTACCTTTTTCAAAATATTTATTTACTTTCAGGTACCTTCTGTGAACTGATTCCTCATTCACTCTAATTTATATGTTTAGCTCACTGGTAAAAGACACTAAATTTGTCCCCAAGAATCATTAAGCATCCTAGGTAAAACACTAATTCTTTTACGTTTTTCTACAGTAGTGCTAAATATACTATAGCTAGGACTTAAATGGCAGGATGTTGTCAAACTGAATCTAGAAATACATATGTGTTCATCTATTTATATTTATATCTAGATGCCAGATAATATCACATCTCTAAATTCTGTTTCTCCAAGAAATTTAACATGTTCTCACTGGTTTGAACAACTGGTGGTACATGCACGACTGCCCCATGGAACAGCTTGAACCCCCGACGGGACTGTCCCACACCATATAATGGACAGTTGTGCATGTACCACAGCCATGAATGTGTTAAAAGTGTGTGGATAACAAAGTGCCAGATGAGTAATAGTCCACAATCCAAAAAGTCTCAGAAGTAAGATCTACCCCCAAAACTACAAGTATAGCTAGCCCAATGATTATATATGGATAGCAGTAAATTATGTACATGATTTCTTTAATAAATATATTTTATTGGTTATCCTTTCCATCTGCCTTTCAAATATGTGATTCAAATCAGCACCACTTTCCTAAATGTCATAAATATTATTCTTGAACTATGATATTAAAGGACTAAACAGAGAAAAGAGTCTGCTGATATCAGAGACTGGATGTATCTGGATAGAGAAAGGAAATGAATAAAATTTGATAGAGAATCACCATCAGACAGTAAATGAAGCACTATAATATGAAAGAACTCATGGAAAAGATTTCTAGCTTTGTTGTTTTCCTTTCTTTTTTCAGCCTTCTACCCTCAGACCTGATATTCAGAGTAACATAAAGGTATGATAATCCAAAGCAAAGAATGCCAGTTAATTAGTGGATGAAGAAAACAAAATTTCCTGCCAATCAAATAAAAATTCTCAGGTGAAAAAATGAGATGGACTGTCACACTCTGAGATCCTCAATAATCAATATTTCTTAGTGGTAGTAAATGGAAAGGTACAGCTAGTGGAAAGGGAGATAACCACTTCATTTTGCTGGGCTCTCCTTGCAGCAGTCTGGAGGATGGACTTTCTCCTTGCCAGTTCCTGAGCTGGGAGCTAGACTGCTCACACCCCATGAGGAAAACCATCATCACACTCTGGGGAGGCTGGCTGCTGATTCAGAGTACCTTCTATCACAACCAGGTTTAGTGTGGTAACTCACTCTCTGTACAAAGCAAAACTGAAGCAGATGGTGTCCCAGCAAGTTCCCTAACGAGCCTACTAAAGAACTCCAGATTGACAACCATGAAATAGATGTACAGCTAGAGAGTTTTAATTAGGGTTTATGGTGCATCCAGTAGACCAGTTCATTCAGGATCCGTCCCAACCTCCTAAGAGGCAAAGACTTAAAAACTAAAAACTACGTTTTCCAGACTCCCTGTAACTATGGTTTCACATGTTTTAGGTTCTGCTACTTGAATTTACTCACAAAAATACATGTATTCTGAACCAAGTAGTGAAAGTCAGAGTAAATCCATTCTGAGGAAAAAATGCTAAAGCATGTAAGCATGTCAGAGTGAGGATGGTAAATGGACAAGAAGAACTTTACAAAAGCACAGGGAAAAACAATGAAAAATTAGGATTATTGTGTTTATAATAAAAGTAACACAAAATGTTCTTGTTTTTAAAAATGTAAATGTAGTGTATGCTAAAATATATGTAAGCAAGGCATGGTGGCATATGCCTATAATCCTAGTTATTTGGGAGGCTGAGGCAGGAGAACTGCTTGAGCCCAGGAATCTAGCATCACCCCTAGCAACAAACATATATCCAGCTTCCAAAAAACAAAACAAAAAATTGTAACTTCTAAGCTTAAAAACATTTAAGACTTATGAGTCTTTGCCAAGGGTAAATAAGCATTTTCCTATTTAAAAAGCTATGAGTTAGAGTGGTTTTAGAAGGTCATCAATACACTGTGATTTTAAGATTATAGAAGTGCCACATAACTAATTCATTCTTCACTCATTTAATCAATTCAATAATAATAAAAAATTTAAAACTCCAAGTGTCGGTTATTGTTCTAAGCATGAAGAATATAGAAGGTGAATAAAAAACATTGTTTCTTCTCTTTAAGGAACAAGTATATAATGATTCATTTTTTTATGTTGAAAATAATCAACAAAATACTAAAATGAGGTAAAATTCCTGTAAATTCAAGTGCCAAACAGACTAGTAGAATAATGTCCACAAGGATAAGGGGAATAATACTAGAACATTATGTCTGGTCTAGTTATCATACTTTAAAAGAGATTTCACTAAACCAGAAAATATTCAGAGAAGGATAAGCAGACTAGTTAAGTATAAGAAATTTTGAGTTAACAACTAACTATACCCTTCTGAGTAAAAATGGGCTTTTACGGATCATTCCAATGTGCTTTCCCTGTTTTACACTCTATCAATCCAAAATTGTTTCTCTCTGGGAAAAAGAGTCTGCATCTTCTGTTACTTAGTAAGATCATTCAACTTCAATATTCCTTTAATACATCAGTCATGTATTCACTGAGTATTTATTAAATGAAATATGAGGGATGATATGTCACTATATTGAGGGACCCAATAAAGAGCATCCTCAACAAAGCCCTAACTGAAAGAAATGGTATTTAGATCTTGCCTCACTGTACACATAACTGAGCAGGAAAATATCCCTGAAATCCTTGAAAGTACTCACAAAGGCAACATTCTTCTGAACTATTCTGAAGTTGGTCACAATTGGTTTTCTTCCAACATGGAAATGGGTCATTCCTCTTTAGTTCATGTTGACCAAAAATATGCACTGTATGTTTAACACTTATGTCCTGAGACACTGTATGAGGAGATGACTGAGACTATGCTATCGAGAGGCAGGAAGGATGAGACCCAAAAAGAGAATGGCAAGATCCTCATCTTCTATCTCACACCCTCGCTGGGTACACAGTCATAGACTGCTATATACAACAGACAGTAATCAAAACCTCACTCCTTAAACCACCCTGGCTCACTCTGAAGAGCATTAATAGTTCCACTTGCAAATGATGCATGTATACAGCAACATTACTTCAACATATAAGCTCATCAGAATTATTTAGAAAGTACTATGATGGCACATAAGTGTTCACTCAACTATCTTGAGGAAATTAAGGAAGTATAGAGAAAGTGGGATGCTGCAGTTGTGTCTTGATGAATGAATAGATATTAAGCAGACAGAGGAAAGAAGGAAATTCTACAAAACAAAGAGTCAATGCATCAAAACACATAAGTACAAATAATAGGGCACCTTGAGTGAATTGTAGACAGCATGGCATTGCTGGTTTAACAGAAGAGAGAAGACCAGGATATAAGCCTGGAGAGAAAGGCACAGGACCAGTTCATCAAAGCCCTGCTATTACATCCTATAACTCTCAATGCAGTCTCTAGAGTCAGTGGTTCTAGATTGTGGCTCCTGACCAGCAGCATCAGCATCAACTACTAGGAACCTATGAGATATGCAGAGATTTTGGGCCCCTCTCTAGAATGAGAAACTGAAGACTGGACTCAAGACTCTCCATTTTAGCAAGGCCTCAGGTAATTCTGAAGCACACTTAAGTTTAGTAAAAATCACTGCTTTTGAAAGAGAGGCTCCACTGACGAATTTTTAGCTGAAGAGGCAGAATCCAGGTGAAGACAAACCCCAAAGCCAGGCTCTGCCCATCCCCTCATGCAAACTCATGCACCCATCTAGGTTCTGTACACAGGAGGAAAAACCTTCCACTTTTGTTATCACTCGGCTTCTTATTGCCTGCTTAACAAGAATCTCTCTCACACATCATGTCTCTTGTGTTTACCATTTCCAACTTTATCTATAAAACACCTACAGTTTAGTATGTATACAAATGACATGCAGGATAAGGCAAATAGAAATCAATGATACAGGAAGAAGTATTTTCCTCAGAAGCTGAGAAGGCTGATTTAGACAACACTCAGCTTTTAATCATATGACAGAAACAAATCTTCAGTATGAGGCCCAAACCAAATTCTAAGACTGTTCTTTTCTTTACTTAATTTTCTTATTTCAAGGGTATCATTTTCCAAATGTTCTCAAATGAATTGACCTGAAGGTGGTGAAAGCTAACTTTGTAGTACTAGTCATCCATGTGCGAAAAATATTTTCACAGAAAAAGCAAGTGCATGAAAATATTTTTTACCACAATAAATTGCTGGTTCCACATTTCTTTGAAAAGAGGAAAAAAACCCTGTGAATAATTAGTGATGTGCTTAAACTGCCAGCCCAGCATCACTGAAACTTACTGGGTGCCAAATTATTTAGCTGAACAGTATTTAAATTAAAAACTAATGAGTAGGTTAATTTAATACATGTTCATCTCTGCTCCAACTCTGTCTCCACTAATTGAGCTCCAACACTAAATTTTAAACATTCATCCTAGTTAGTGAACAGAAAAACATCTGACTACTTGGATATAACAAGTAAGTTACCAATAACAACTTTTAATCTAAGTTTTATTGTCACTTTAAATGTTTAAGTATAATCTGTTTACTAGACATTTACCAGTGAAAAGGAATAATTTGCAACAAAAATATGCAGAAAACAGCCTTGGTTAATAAAATCAGTTAAATTTGCTAATGTGTTTATGTTGCAGTTACAAGGTTTAACAAAACACCTATAGGTATAAACACTGGGCTAAGAAGTTGCTTAGAGCTCCAAGGACACTTTTAAAAATCTATCTATCACTGGGTATGTAAATCTTTGCAACGGTAGACCCAAACCTCTATGCCTCTTCATCCCACTCTTTCCCCCATATCTATATTCTCTTTATTTTTCCATTTCTCCCTTACCCAACAATCCATCTAGCATATAACTCCTTCATAAAGCTGCAAGAAATTATAATAGTTTACAGATTTTTTAAAAAAGTGTGGAGAATCAGTCCAAAAAAAGAAGCTATGGTAAAATTCCAAAAGCACATAGCTAAACATGGTCTGGCAAACACATGACATACCTATCGTTGCAAGGAGTGTATAGAACAGGCCACCCCTTCAGCTTCTGCAAACCATAAATGTCACAAACATTTGAAACCACCCACAGAGGACCAACCTAAGTGTATGTGGGCTCATCCACTCAATCCCACAACAGTCACTGAGCATAAAACACACAAAACAAAACCAAAAGGAAAAAATGTTTTCACACTATAGCACAGAAGAAAACTTAATAAGCAAACATTTGTCTATAAAGAGTTGACAGCAACAAAAACCTCCCAGACACCAAATGAAAACAATATCTGAATGTGAATTTGGCACAAGAACAAACAGAATGAAGTTATGAAAGCTAGGATTTGGAAAGTGCCATAATCATTTATAACAGTGGCAACTGTCCTGGATTCCCCTCATCAAAAAATAACATGGAGGCAGGCTACCAGCCATCAGTTTCTGGATCTTACAACATGTCCCAAGGGTGTGATGCTGTAATGGAAAAAAAAACACTGTAGGTGCCAGAAAGCCTGGCTTGTAGGCCCATTTTTGCCACGATCCACTTATGGGATCTTCAGCACATCACTAAAAATGTGGGAAAATCCCACTCGAAAATATAGATGACCTAAAGATGGCCCTTTAATTGATATCTATACTCTTGGGATTAGATTGTGGTCAGTTTTGGTGGAAGTGGGAGTTGGGTAAGGAGGGGAGGCAAGAAAAAGGCTTAGAAAGATTATTACTACTATTAGTTGTTGCTGTAGTTGTTGTTTTCAGTACCGAGGACTGAACACATGCCTCCCTGCACTCAGCTACATCCACAGCTCTTTTTGAGACAGGGTCTCACTAAGTCACTACATTGTCCAAGCTGGGTTTGAACTTGTGATCCTCCCGCCTTAGCCTCTCACAGTGCTGAGCCTCCCACCACCAACATCTGGCTGTTTTTAAGGATCTTACATGGAAGATGTAGAAATAAAAACAGAAGCATCTTAAAGAAGTTTTGAGAGATACAGCAAGAGGCCTTCTTTGCCCCCAAGAAATTTACAGTGTAACTTCTGAGAATATTAAAATAGAGAGTTAATCAAAATTTCTTTGTTTGGGTAAATTCAATATCCCACCCCAGGTAGGTGGGTGGGTAGGTAGGTAGATTTTCCCTATACAGTGTTCCACAGATGATCTCCTAACTTACTTTCTTTTTCCTCCCTCCCTGCTTCCCTTCTTCACTCCTTTCCCTTCTCTTTCCTTCCCTTCCTAGATATTTCCCCAATACAACATTCCTGCAAAATGATTTCCTAACCTTCTCCTGAATACCTTTAATCACATGGAATTTTCTGTTTCACAAACCAATAGATCTTATTCTTAAAACAAACAAACAAAACGAAGAAGCCAAAAACTTGACAGAGTTCCTAATAAATGTGGCCTTGATTCTGCCCTCTAATTTCACAGAACATGCTAATCCCTTTTCCTCAATCAGATCTTCAAATATTTGAAAAGATTACTCCATTCCATCCTTACCACCTAGTCCCAAACCAGGTTAAAGATCCGCCCTTCTTTTATCCCTCTTCATCTGATATGGATTCTACAGCATTTCCCTGGGTCTGGCATGGTGAAGCAACTCAACATATGGGACCAAGAATGGAATACGATATTCTGAATGCGATCTGAAAATTCAACTTAATTTAAAACAACATTTACTGAGTGCATTCTAGGCACCAGACTAACATTTTTTGATCTTGACCATACTTCTGTTAATGAACCCTAAAAATACATTAGCTTTGTTTGTTCTAGTTCATTTCATACTACATATCAGGATAAAAATGAGACAAGAGTATGTTATCCAAATGATCAGTTTATTCCTCAGCTGCCAGTTCTGTGGACATCATAGTGTAGTGGAACAATCAAAAGTTTTTGAGCCATGTGGCCTTGGGTGGACCTGTCATTTACTAGCTGAATGACCTCAAACTGGAAAAACACTGGTTCTCTTGCAACTTTTCATGCACATTTCTAATAAAAATAATTTTTAAAAGGCAAAGTCAGTTACAGATTTGTGTGCCACAGAGATTATCCTCTAGATTGACAATGACCCACCAATCCAAATAGCGATTGCCTGTTACGTTTTGGGAAAGAAAGAGATGGTCTAGTTAGTGAAGGAAAAGGAAAGAGAAGCACCAACTCTTTACTATACATTACCTCATTTCATAGCAATCTTGTAAGATCATTATTTTCTTTTCACAGGGACACAAATCAAGAAATTAAGTAAGTGATGTGCATAAGATCACACAGGTAATGAGTAGAGGAGCCAGAATCAGTCACAGTGCTGTCTCACCCTGTCACTAAGCACTACAGAGTGAGTACTGAGCACAAGAATAATATGTGTGGTCACAATAGGTTGGTGGCTTAGGAGAGGCAGAAAATGTATGTAGTGGCACAAAAATATGAAGCTAGAGATAAAGCAAAAAAGGTTAAATTGAGGCCAAATTTCAAAGGGTCTTAAATTCCATAAACAAATGCAAACTTCATTCTGTAGACTATTAATAATCGACCTGAGAGCCAGGCGTAGTGGCACACATCTGTAATCCCAGCACTTAGGAGGCTGAGGCAGGACTGTAGTGAGTTAGAGGCCAGCCTGGGCTACAAAATGAGTTCAAGGCCAGTCTGAACTATGTATAGCAAGACCTTGTCTCAAAAAGACAAAACAGAATCAACTTCTACTGGCTGTATTTAATGAATCAATTCAAATATTTCAAAACTAATTTCACAGATATGATAAGGTCTTCAGTGAAAAATAAAGCAATATAAATGGAGCATACACTGGGGATATCATTTTAGACAGGGTTGGTGGGAACACTTCTAAGCAGGAGAAAGGGATACCAACATCCCAGGGATGAGGACTCTGTCTGAAAGACCTTGAGCGTTCTCGGCATATTCACATGAGAAACACGAAGAAGGCTAGTTAAGTTGAAAAAAAAATTAGAGGATAAAGGACAGGAAATAGAAATCAAGAGTGGCAACAGTCAGATCATACTGGATTCCAGATTTTATTCTTAGAGTAACGAGAAGCCACTAAATAGGGTTTCAAGCAGAGTAGGAAGTAACATGATTCAATTTATTATTTTGTAACACTTTATTGAAACCATAATGCACTAAATTTATGTTTCTCTAAAATACCAGTCCATAACTATCCAAAAGAAGAAAGAACAGTTTGGCACATTTATTCTTAGCAAACCCATGCTAGCTTCTAAATCTTAGCCAAGTGCTCATAAACCAAATATTATTGATATGTTCTAGAATTTTGCCAGGCACTTGGTTTGAGAACCCATCATTTCTCTTCTCCCTGTCCCCAAATCCCTTCTGCAAATATGACATATTCCTTTGTCTTGTGATTTGAAGATGAGTAATAGATTGAATGTGCAGTACTAAATGTAGATGTAAAAGGAGCTAGAATTGGGGAGAAAAAGGAGGTAAAGATAGGAAGATTTGGAGAGATAGAAGACAGCCCATGTGTGCTGCATGGGACACATAAAGGGAGATGAGCTACAGTGTCTGCTGAGGAAGGATGAGAATCATGATTACACAATGGAAATCACAGTCTGTTGTTTCACCCATCATCTGAAGGACAACATGCAAAATGGTAATATCTGTTTTGACTGGATGAAAAGATTGTGGTTTAATTTTTCTCACTTTTTGGTAAATTTTCTGTATTATTATGTGTATAATTTAAAGTAGGTTTTTATGGAAAAGAAAATTGGGGAAATTTATTTTCTAGTGCAAGTAAAATCAACATAATCTCAAATCTTGAGACCTTGACAATTAAATGTTAAGAAACAAGTTAGACTTACATAGAAATTTTGCTTTTTATAAAATTGTTCTGCTGGGGATTTAGCTCAGTGGCTCAAGCACTTGCCTAGTAAGTGCAAAATTGTGAGTTCGATCCCCAGTACCAAAAAATAAATAAAATAAAATAAATTGTACTCCTGCAGATCTTTAGCAAACTGTAAGAGGACCAAGAGATGGTAAGGTTGGGAGAGAGAAGAGAAGAGGGGGAAGTAACAAGAATTAAGATGTGTTATGTACATGTATCAACTCTTCATGAGGAAGGTAATCATTATGTACTGCAAACATATACTAACAGAAATTTTTTAAATGCACTAGGAAGAAGAATAGAAACTACAGAGGTCAGAGGAAAAATTATACAAACTAGAAGAGCAATTCTATGGTCTTTCTAGGTTTCTCATAATACACAAATGATGATAAAGGAATAAGACCAAACAAGAACTTGCTACATGTCCTGTAGTGTCATTCAGGTCTGCTCCTAAAAAGGGAGAATGTGGCTTGGTGTTTCAATGCCCTACAATGCTTCCAGAGACCTAGTTATGCCAAATATAGAAGAGAACAAAAAATTCCTTTGGAGGGGAAAAAAAAATCACAACACACACACACACACGCACAAGTGCATATCTATCTACAAGAACTATTCCAGGCAATACCATTACCAATTATTAGGTTTTAAGGAATTTAACATTTTATGGTCCACTCCTTTTAAAATTATTGAGACTTCATATTTTAATTTTCCCTGGTAAAAAATTTATTGAAAAAGATTTTCATGTTTCCATACTACACAATGAAAACCATTTCCTATCTTCTTTTTAATGGCCATTCCTGATTAACTTTATCCCCACACAATATGGTCCTTTTATGAACCCTCATTTCATGCTTCCCAAACCTTTAATATCTAACTCTATCAATCAGTGTTGTCCCAGATTGAAACTCTACTAACTAGTATCCACTTTTCTTGAACCAGAAACAGTGTCCTGAGTCTCATTTACTACTAATATAAAATTGTAGTTGCCTTAAACACAAATTGCATTTTAAAGTTCTGAGCCTGGTAGATGCACCCCTGTACTCCCAGCTATTGGCAGGTTGGACTGCCATGAGTTTGAGGCTAGCCTGGACTACATAGCAAGTTCAAGATCAACCCAAACTATATAGCCAGACCCTGGTTAAAAAAATACATTTTAATATCTGTCCATGAGGATGACAATAATTTCCTGGAGTTTTTATTATTCTGTCTTTATTATTTCTGTTCAAGGCTTAACATAGTGCCAAATACAACTGTGTCAGTTCTGTAAGGAATGTTTTCTGATGTCCAGGAAAGCTCCAGCTTTCTTCAGTAAGAATAACTTCTAAATATGCTTCAAACTCAAATGATTAACTCTATAAAAAAGATATAAACTTTACCAAAATGGCTCAATTAGTCTTTCAAGAAAATAATTCAGTGATTAAAATATTTCCATTGATGATATATTCAACAGAACATAATAATACACTCACTGGAAGGCTTAGGAATTCATTAAAATAGTCCACAAGGAAAATGTCTGTTGCCAAAGAATCTTCCTGTAAAAACATAAAAGCACAACATTTTGATTATAAACTTTCAAAAAACACCTATATTATTTAATTTTCTTATCAATTTATTATAACACAGATCTTCAAATATGTTTTAGTCAGTCCATACTGCATCCTCACTATAAAAATAACACAATGCTACAGACTCTGGAAGGAAAGAATATGAAAACAGAATGGACATACTTGAAAGAGATCTTGCTATTGCACTTTGCCAAAAAACAGAACATGTGAATAAAGTAGCCCAACATTTCAAGAAGCTCCAACAAGAACAAAATAAACCAATTTGCCACCACACAGTAAATTTCTCCTGGACAGAATCAATGAGCAATGTTTGGGGTTAAAAGGAATTGAGAATACAAATTTCTTAAATTGGCCAATGAAAATGATATACTAATTAAAGTAAATGCTTTGCTGCTCCACTTCTGAATGAGATACTTCTGTATTTCAGTCTTGCTGCGTTTTTGTAAGGCCAACTTTGATGATATATACTTTCTAAGCATAGTGATTGTGTACATTTTTCCATAACTATCTCATTCACCAATGTAGCCACTTTTAAAAATGGCAAAACTAAAAAGCAACTGCCAAGAACAAAGCTCTCTTTCAAATCATAAAGCACATTATTTTATTAGTAATTGTTTCCATTGTGTCAAAAGTATATCGTGACACACTCTTGTATAGTACATGTGTTTATTTTGTTATTCATAATTAGATTTCAATTTTGCAAATCTAACATGAAAGTTGACCAAAATGACACAATGCTCTTATTTTCATATGGCTGATGATTTTCTTTTTATACAATACTGGCCAAATTTTTTTAAAAAAATTATTGCAATATTGTGTTATATGACGATAGCACAGTATATTTACACCTACCTTGGAAAACAGAATTTCACAGTAACTTACTGTGGAAGGTAACTGAAGTATCAGAAGAGAGTTACAAACAATCCTCTTGGGATTTATATGAAGGAACTGACAAGAAGTCTCAACTGATTAAAACAATAAGAAACCAAGGATTTAATAAATCTACTACCTTCTCACTAGTATCTTAGTAGTATATGTTCAAATAAAGTTCTGATTGGCAAAGGTCTAACAAAGCATAACAAGGCAGATACAATTTGGGGGGAATCTATAATGCTAACTTTATTTTTAATTTTATCTTTCAAAGTAACTTTTAGTTTTTGGAATATATTTAACAAAGTACCTAGTATCCACTAACTCTTACAAGAAAATAAGTCTTATACTAAATGCTTTTAGTATCTGCAAGGTAATAAACATTGTGCTACAAAAAGGGCCACTACTGGGCCACATGACCAAAAAAAATCATAGATGGGAAGTGTGTGTATTTTAAATTAATAACAGAAGTAAAGTCCCTAGTTAGTTTTTGTAAAATGTGCATTTAAAAAAATTTTTTTAGTCATAATATAGAACGTGTACATCATGATGGACCTAAATATTGCCTGGAATTTGAGCAGCCACACTGCCAGAAATTTCTAGACCATCCTCAGATATTCATTTCCAGATGCCTCATACGTCTAAGAAACTCTACCTCAACAAACTATAACGAAGCACTCATTTTGTTTTTTTTGTTCTTATTTTTCCTAAATCCATGTCAGACAAATGTAAACTTTATAAAATACAGTAAGAATGAATTATTAGGAAGCAAAATAAAGGACATGAATTGCAAATCCAAGTTATTATTAAATTCAATAGTTATTAGCATGTTCTACCAAACTGCCACAAAGTACACTTACTTTCAATTTCTGAGTTCACCTTACCACAGACCTGTGAGTTCTGGTAGCCCTCCCCTAGCCCCAGGGTAAGTCCATGTATTCATTCACATCCTTGAGTTTGCACTTGCAGCTCTGCTCATGTGGGACAACTCTGGAGTGGAAATTAGGTGTAGACTTCAAATACACCTGCTCAATGCTGTTACGGCACTTCAAAGAGAGTGAAGTAAGCCTGCACTTATGAAATAAGTAAGTGTATTTCCCACTTCAGTGACTAATTCAATCAGTTCCAGTATTGTATCACTTTAGTAGGCAGACAGTCTTGAATATGAATGAAGATATCATAAACCCTTTACTCCCCAAACCTTAGAATAACTACAGCAACAAAATGAAAGCCCTTGATCTCAACAAATAGCTCAGTTAGCCTCAATAAGTTTCCCCAATCCAATTACTCAGATGTTTAAAAATAAATAAGTCTCCATACTTGGGCTGAATATCTTCCAAATAACTAATAAACTGGTGATGGTTAAAAGTACAATCAAGAAGAAAACTGAGTTACAATCAATTCCTCCATTACATCATTTCATCAAACTGACTGCAAAATTTGCGGTGCATGTTCTCTGCTGAATGATGCAATGGAAGATAGAAACACTTCGCAGAACTGAATATACTCTTGAAACATTTTTTTCATATGTTACAGGTGTGCCATCTGTGAAAGTGAAGTCAGATTTTCCATTTTTAGTCCAAACTTCTCAAATTTCTTACTAAAAGGGAGTTAAGAAAATAGTTTATGCATGCTTGCTAATTATGGTAAACATTTTTTTGCTTATTTTGCTGCATCCTTAAATCAGATGAATTACAATTTTTCACAACTCTAAAAGATTCCAGATATACAAAGATTTTATAAACAAGGCAGAGAAAATAAGATAAATACAAACACCATAGTCTGAGACATGCCATAAGAGAATTATAATAGGAACTGTGTTCTCCAAAGGAGAAAAGCATGTTATTTAGTAGAATCAAAAGAGACACAAAAGGGGAAATGATATTTGAAATGTGTTTTAAATAACTTCAAATTCTATATTTAGAAATACAATATGAGCAGCAATTCAAGGTACAGTGTGAAATGCATGAGCAAGAAGAAAAGTCAGAAGGCAAAATAGAATGGTTGTTATATCTGGAGAATAAGGACAAGAATCAACTGGGAAAAGGCTTGGGGAATTTTATGGAATTACAGAAATGCTCTATAGTTGATGAGAGTTTGGATTACAGAGATGCATACATTTCTTAAAATTCAGTAAATGATATTCTCAAAATATTTGCATTTCAGTGTATAAATTTTACACTAACAAAAGAATCATAAACTGACACTGAACACTAGTTCATGATACACCAAAGTTTTGGAATGAATTGTATGAAAGGCTATAAGTTATTTCAAGAGCAGAAAATATTTATTGGGGGAAAGAAAGGTTCTAAAAGAGAAAGGGTCCCAAGTGAGTCGCCTTATAACTTATTTTTAAAATGTAGGAAAAATAAATAGGTTGATAGATGGGTGACAGTATAGATAGAAGATATATTTTTAAGAAACAAAAGCAGTAAGAAAATAACTGAATTCTTGATAGATATATTGGGCTCACTGTACAATTCTTTTTAACTTTCTTACATGCTTCAAAGTATTTCATAACAAAATGTTAGAGGAGGTACTTATGCATATGGAAACAAGATCAGGTTTCTCTGCACCTTAGGGACAGTCTTCTCACCTCCTTGCTCTAGAATAAACCGCTGGTTCTCTGATCATCTACAGACCACTACCGTGAATCCCATCCCCCCAAGTCAGATTGGTGAGCCTTCCAATGCACGCTTCTGTACACACACCAAGCTCCATTTTTTCTACTCTCCTTACTCACACCATCTCATGACCAGTCTTTTTAACCACACCTAAATTAGCACAAAGGGTCTGTTTGTCTGAAGCCTTCCTAAATGGCTTGTGCTGAATGCAGTTTAGCTCCTACCCATCCTCAGCCTCATTTCATACTAACATGTTCAGTAAAAGCAATTTTTAAAACTTCTGCACCTTTGCACATGTTATTCTGCCCAGACAGATTTATTCTCCTTTATTCCTCTTTTTCTTCTCAAAAAATCTAGAATAGTGATAGTCTACTTTTCCCCTATAAAAACCTTTATGTTATTCTATAATTGTCTCATAAATATTTAATGTCTAGAGCTGTCAGTGTGTATAGGTCTTACTCACTGAATGGTGAATTTCTGGAAAAGAGGGGCTGTTTCTTATTCATGCTGCAAATCCCCAATGGCTTTGTTTTATTTTTTGTTTCTTTTTGCAACAGGGTCTCCCTTTGTAATGCAGCCTGGCCTTGAGCTCACTATGTAGCCCAAGCTGGCCTTGAACCCACAGTGATCCTCCTGCCTCAGCCCCCAAGTGAGTACTGGGATTACAAATAAGCAACACTGTACCAGGTTTCAGTGCCTTTAGATAGTAGGTGCTCATAACTTTTTTTTTTTTTTTTGGTGGTACTAAGGATTGAACCAAGGGCCTTTACACTGAGCTATACCTCTAGACCTTTATGAAATTTTTTAAAATTTTGAGATAGGGTCTTATTAAGTCACTAAATTTCCCAGACTAGGTTCAGCCTTACAATTCTCCTTCTCCCCTCAACTCCCATAGGAGTACATCACCATGCCAGGCTTCCTAACATTTTTGTTAAAGGAATGTTTAAATGATTATACATTTAATCTGAACAGACAGATGACCTAACAAAGACTCCAAGAGAATACTAATAAAAAGACATTGTCAAAAGAGAAAAATAAGATGAAATAATGCATCAAGAGATTAGAGGAGTTAAAATTATACAACAAAGCTACTATAATGAAATCAGCATGGCACTAGCAAAAAAAAAACTGAGGATCAATAGAACAGATTAGAAGATGCAGACACAACTGCAAACATGCCAGCCACCTTATCTTTGACAAAGGAGCCAAACACGTTCACTGGAAGAAAGATGGTTTCTTTAATAAGGGGTGCTGGAGGGCCAAGTATGGTTGTATACTCCTGTAATCCCAGCACTTGGGAGGCTGAGGCAGAAGGATCATTGCAAATTCAAGACCAGCCTGGGCTACAAAGTGAGCCCAAGGCCAGCTTGAAGTGCATAATGAGACCCTGTCTGAAAAAGACAAAATAAATAAAATAAAATAAAATAAAATAAAATAAAATAAAATAGTGCTGGAAAACCCGGCTTTCCACATGCTGAAGACCCTTTGACTTTAGTTTAGTGCACAGTGACAGTGCAAATAGAAGATCCAAACATTAAAACAGAAACACTACATCTACTGCAAGACAAGTTAGGTAGATATCTTGAAAACATAGGGGTAGGCAGAGTTCATGAACAAAAACCAAACTGCATGGGAAGCACTTCAAGAAATCAACAACTGAGATCTCACCTTACTGTCTTAAAAAATGGGCATCTGAGATGAATACACACTTCTCAGATGAAGCAATACAAATGGCAAATAAATACATGAAAGAATGTTCAATATCACTGGTCACTCAAGAAATGCAAATTAGCCGGGGATTTAGTTCAGCAGCATATGAGCCTGCCTGGCAAGCTCGAGGTCGTGAGTTCAATCTCCGGTACCAAAAAAAAAAAAAAAAAAGAATGCAAATTAAAATAACACTGAGATGCCATCTCACTCCAGATAGAACAGCTATCATCACACTCCATATGAAAAAGGGAATATTCCTGTTTTGTAGAACTTTCACAGATCAAGCAATGTGCTTGAGAAGACAATCCAGCATCTCTGACCCTGAGTCCTTTACTTATTTTACTTTATTGATAACTGTGTAATCTGCTCCCAGGGTAACATAAATCATGTTTATTTAGCAGTTCCTGTTTTTGGATATGTAAGCTGTTTCCAGTTCTTTCCTCTTATTAACAGTGTCTTAATAAACATATTTATGCCAAAAAGAAAAGAAGAGAAAAGAAAAGAAATCAACCAATAACAAATACTAGCAGGACTGTGGGAAAAAAGAAACCTTTTTCCACTGTTGATGGGAGTGTTGTCTGGTACAATCACTTTGGAAATCAGTGAGGAGATTTCTCAAAAAACTCAGATTGGAGGTCCCATTCAATCTAGCTATTCCCTTCCCGGGTATTTTCCCAGAAGAATTGAAAATATCATACCACAGTGATATATTTGCACCCATGTTTATAGCAGCACAATTTGTAACAGCTAAATCTTATAAACAACTCAAATGCCCATCAATCACAGAATAGAATAAAAAAGGTTGTATTCTTATATAATGGAGTATTACATAGCTTTCTAGACGGATAAACTTGAGGCTTTTATAGGTAATGGATGCAACGTAAGAGCATATTCACAAGTGAAAGAAATCAGACTTGCATGTGTAAACATTGTATTGCTTCCCTCATGTAAGAAGCTGAAAGTGTAAATAAGATCCAAAATGTACAAGTATTGCGAAAGTGAAAGAGGAAAAAACTGCTCAAAAAAGAACAACTGGGATGGGGAAAAAGAGAAAAGACAGGAAAAGATTTATTAGTTCATCAAAAAGAACTGTTTGTGCTTTCACTGATCATTTGTTTCAAGCCTATATCTTGTAATCTGAGCAACTACTTTGAAAGTAATTATGTAATATATTAATCATTGTTAATCTATTATTTTGTTTTGAAATTCTGTATCATTTTTATTCTTTTCTGTTTTAAAATAAAAAAGTAGAGGGAAAAGGGATGAAAAAGGAGTGAAGATATATTATGTACATGTATCAACTCTACACAAAGAATATAAACATTATGCAAATGTACTAACAATAAGCATAATGGAATCAATAAAAAATTCATAATGCAAAAAAATGTATAGTGACATCAGTTCCACAAAGTGTCTTGTGAAAATATAGTTTGCTTAGATGAAAAATATCTTTGAAATTTTAGAACCAAAAGCCCATTTGTCTGATTCCTTGAGATTTGAAAAACTATATTTTCTAATGAATGAAGTCAATGAAGGTGGAAAAAAGAAAGAGTGATTTGCATAATGAACATATGGTACTCCCTCCTTTTGTCCTCAAAGACTGCATTACATCAACATATACCCTAAATTTCTTTCCACTGCATTTCTCTGTCCCTCTCTCCTAGAAAAAAATATCCAAAGGCCCAGGGAAGATGAGAGATGTTTTTAACTCCCTTTTTTTTCAGTCACATTATCACATTATATCTACTAGGCTTCAGCTAATCCATTAGACCCAATATCCTAAGACTTTCTTCCTGTATGAAAGTCCTAAAATCCAATATTCTAATTTAAAAGAATATCTCACACTTTTTCTCCCCTTCTACCATAACTAGGGGTTAAAAGTTTTCTTTGGCAAGCTTTTCTAAATTCTCATGCACTTTTGGCTCTAACCTCACAATTAACACTTAAATACAAGCCGCTTGTCATCTCATTGTTTCATACGAAAGGTAATCTCTCCAATCAAAACTACTTTTGGAACTAGTGACTAACATGTGTCCCCAATAGTGTCTAATACAGCCATAAGTGGAGGAAGTGGCTTAATGATATATTCATTGACTAATTTATCAATGAAACAGTTTCTGCAGTTTCAAAAATAAAAGACCTTCCCCTGAGTACAGTATTCCACAGAGATGAAAGAACTCCAAATAGCCCAACACTTCCCAAAGGTTCTCTGGGATCTGTCTGTTTCCAGAACACTGATCTACAGCATTTCTCTCTCTTCTTTAGGAAAGGGAGGAAAAAAGAGGTAGTAGTGGTAGTACCTCTACTGGGTACTAGGGATCTACTTGTATCTGCTCTCTCCAATTTCCACATAAAGCTACCTGCTGTGTGAACCTGAGTGTCCTCCACAGTTTTCCAACCCAGTTTATGTATAGTCTACTAAGTTTCACTTTGGAAAATAAACAGTAAGTGACTATTAACTTCCAGGTAATTAGAAAGTCTTATTCATGTGGACTGGACTTATATAACGATTTTATATTTTTATTAAAATAAAGATATTATGATCTCATTTTATTATTTCATTTAACCTACAAAATAACAGGATATGAACTTGAACAGGCAGAATATTACCTAAAATGAATACTTTTTTTTTTAGACAAGGTCTCATTATATAATTCAAGCTGGGCTTGAACTCACTATATATGTAGCTTAGGTTGGTCTTGAACTCACTTCCACACTCCTCCTTCAGTTTTCCAGTGCTGGGAATAGGCGTGTGCCACTACACCCAGCAAAATAAATGCTTTTTTGGGGGGTGGTACTGGAGATCCAACTCACAACCTTGCACTTGCCAGGCAGGTGCTCTGCTGCTCACCTAAATCCAAGGTCCTCATAAACACATTTTTAATAAATAAAATGCAATAAATACTGCTTGAAACTAAATTTCCTCTTAATTCAATGGTTCAGATAAAAGGAATCTTTCTTTTAAAAAAACTCTTTTCCTTTTTAAACAGGTTCTACTTTGCTTTAAAGTTAATATAACAGTAGTTTATACAACAGAAAACTTTCAACAAAATAGATCATAACACTATAACATGTTTACTCCATAAAGACTTTTTAAAATTTTTTGATTTGTTTTATTTAAAGAGAAAAAAACAGAAAAAGGATAGAAATATTACAGAATTTCAAGAAAAGAAGATAAACAGTAAGAAATCACTAGTTGATAAATTACATAGTTCTTTTAGAAATAGTTTTTCAAGTTACAAAATTAACCACACAAAGTGGACCCTCAAGCAGTGAGAGTGCAAACAGATCTGTTCAACAATCTAACAAGAACCTAGAAATATGGTTATCAATCCCACACACCTAAACACACATACAGCTGTATCTTTTATAGTGCTTCCTATTTCCTCTTTTTTATAATAGCAATTATACATTTTTAAAATTTTATTTAAAGAAGAAAAAAAGCAAAACAGAAAAAAGGGTAGCAACAATACAGAATTCTAAAAGAAAGAAAGGAAAAAAAAAGGAAAATGAGGAAAAAAACCCACTAAGAAATCTCTAGTTTATAAATTACATATTGTCATCTTGGATGTAGTTGGTCAAGTTACAAAGTTAAAGGGTACATAGTAGACATTCAAACAGTCAAACTACAAACAGTTCTGCTCAAAGATCCAACAAAGATTCAGCAATATGGTCATCTATTTTACATACTCAAACATACATGCAGTTATATTCCTTAGAGCACTTTCTTTTCCTCTCTTTTTTACAATACCAATTACACATTTTGGTTTCATTACACTTGTATAGTTCCATAAAGACTTTTTTGAAGTATGATACAACTATTAGCATAACTGCAAATAAACTGTTTTTAAGGCAAATACAAAAAAGATGAGATTTTGGATTTAAAACACAGATACATACTTAAATCTTAAATATTAATGTATTGTATTTTAATGCTAAAAATCTAGGAGTCACTTCACTTTAAACTTTTCTCAGTGCATACATTACATCTTACTATATTCCAATGTATTATAAAGCATTCTGAAGTATTTGCTATGGCAGACATATTTCAGTTTTTATGTAACATTAGGCAATGAGAGAGGCTAACACTGACAGAAGTAGTGAAGAAACACATTCATTTTATCTATATTATTTGAATTATTAACAAGAATGTACTTATGCAATGCTTATATAATAAACACACTGTGCAAGAGAACCGAGGGAAGAGGTGAATATATTAAATATTTGTGTTTTCTCTAGCAAAGACGTGGCAATAAAACATAATACTGATGCCAAAGTAGAAAAATGTCAGAAGACAGGTAACTAAGAAATGTGCAATAAAGAAAAATGTTCAATAAATATCAAATGAAACTGCAAAAAAAGAAAAAATTATTATACATGAAAAGATCTATCAACCAAGATTTACTCACCTTGTGGCATGTTCTAAACACTACACGGTACAAACTACAGGGAGTATTAAGGTCTTTTGAGACACAATGCACAGCCCAAACTCATAATTTGGTTAAGAAACTCCAAAATTTACAGATAAAGCATCTGACTATAGAATATATACAGTAGTATACCCTGAAAAACAAATGACTGATTCTACATGACTTGCTTTGAAGATGAAGATCCCTTGTTAAGGAAAATATATTTTGCAGACACCCACAATAACCTAATTTTAGATCCAGTGATTGAGAAAATATAATATGATAAAAAGTTACTATGAACATAGAATCACCACACCAAAAAAGCATTATTTAAACAAAATACAAGTTTATTCATTTCATATAATCAGAAGCAGTTCAGAGCTGGTATTATAGCTTTCCAAACATTGGAAGCCCAGGCCTCTTTGATCTTGTGTCTGCCATCCTCAAGATGTCACTTCCATCTCATGAACCAAGATGCCTGCTTCATTCAGTGTCAACATCATATCCTCTTTGCAGCCAAGAAAAAGGGTTCATTCTCCTCTCTCTACATGGATGTTGAGTATTAGGGGTCAGAATAACCTTGCTTCCAACTGTGGTTCACCCAGTTACTAGCTGTGTGACCTATGAAATAGCTTTTTCATCTCTCAAAACATCAGCTTTCCAAAAGTAGGGCACATACTTCTGCTTATATCCTGTTGACCAGAATTGTTCCACAGCCACATTTAGCAGCAGGGCACACTAGCAAGTGTAATCTATACTCTGGTATAGATGGTAAAATGTCTAATATCTATTAAGAAGGAGAAGATGGGGCTGGGGATTTAGCTCAGTGGCATAAATGCTTGCTTTGCAAGCGCATGGTTGTGAACTCGATAAAATCCCCAGTACCAATAAAAAAAAAAAAAAAAAAAGGAAGATGGAGTTTATGGAGATTCAGGTCTCTGTCACATTTTTTTATAAGAATATGCAGTTTATTAATCAGAGCAATATTTTTTTACTTTGGAAAAACAAAAGCAGATACGTATTCAAGACAGGCAGATTAATCTGCAAATACTTGGTTAAGTATATGGATTTAAGGATCTGCTCACAAACTGGTCTCCGTGGAAAGCTGTCCCGAGCTCCAAGACAGTCTGGATGATGTTGGCTTGGAAAGGTTTCACAGAGATGAGTTGGGCCTGGAAGAATGTGCAAGATTGTGAAATGGATGGGGAAGGGCAACTGAGACAAGACTCGACAGCAAAGGCAGGAGCCAAGCAGGGTAGTTTGGCTGGAGCTGAAGGCATGTGGAAGTACTTTACAAACCCAAAACAGGATGAATGTCCCCTTTATCACAGACAATTGGAAGGTTAGGTTAAAGAAGACTGAAAAATTATGCTAAAGCAAGGAGCTTGACATATACTTGATGTGTGGCCTCAGGCCCAGGGACTGAGCTCTGTAACTTCAACTTACTTGTGAAAGGTGGGTAACAATAACCACCTAATAAGGGTTGCTTTGAGGTTGGATACTAACAGGTAAGCAGCATCCAATAAATATTAGCTATTAATAAAAGCTCTACAAAGTCAAATAACATTGTAATATTTTAGAGCTCAACAGCAATCTGATAGCCAGGATAGCAATGATGGGAGAAGTAAAAACAAGGTAGACAAAGCAAAGCAACAGTATAAAATCACAGGTGATACACAGAAGTTTGCATTTTATACTTCAGACCAAGAAAAACTGAAGTTGGCAGAGGAAATACTGAAGTCAGGAATAGCAGGACTACTGCCAAAGTCCAAGCCTCCGAATGAAGGCCTGAAAGAAGACAGTAGCTAAGAGGATGGAGAAAATGATTTGGCTATGCAAGGCACCTGGCAAGTGTTTGCAGGCAGAAGATGAAAGAGGAAGAAACACTCTCATTTGAGTGACTGAATGGCCAGTAACACCATTAACCAAGATGAGAAAAAGTGGAGGAGGAACAGAATTAGGGGTGTGGTAGCAGAGATAAAAGTTTTCTTGAAGTGACACAGGAGTATCGAGGTGATAAAGATGCTCAATAGCCACTGCACATCCAGAAGTGATTGCAAAAGTCGGGTCCAGACTGGAGGAATATAGAATTACGTCAATATTTTCATGGGAAAAGATAAAGAGAAGCTGGAGTGAGAAGAAAAACAAAATGAGAGAAGAAAACAGGAGTGGTGGTGCGTGCCTGTAACCCCAGCACTCTGAGAGACTGAGGCAGGAGGATTGTAAATCTGAGCTCAGTCTGGACAACTTAGTGACTAGAGAGACACTGTCTCAAAAGAAAAAGGATCTAATGGTCTACAAAGGTCAAAGTGGAAGCCACCACAATCTGCAAACTTGGGCCTCACTTCTCTCCTACTCCCTGACAGACTGAACTTTTGAGACTTATCCTCAGCACCTGGGACTGCACTGTCCCTGCCCCACCCCAGCCCATGTGCTGGGGATTGAACCCAGAGCCTCTGCATTAAACTACATCACCAGGCCTTTTTATTTTGACCCAGGGTTTCCTAAATCACTAGCTGCCCATGCAGGGCTTGAACATATGATCCATTTGCCTCAACCTCCAGGAATTCTGGAATTACAGATGAAGTGTACCACTACAGCTAACAAAGCCCACACTTTGAATGTACATCACTCATATATGTTGAATAAAAAGCCCAAAGCAAATAAGATAATCAACAACAGAAATGAGTGCCTGAGGACATGAGTAAACAAAGAAAGTGTTTAGGGTTCTTGAAATCAAGCTCAGAGATCTACTTCCTGTCCATAACCTTGAGCAAGTTCCTTAAACACACAATATTATCCTAAACATAACACTCGCCCAAACTGTAAATGTATATATTCAGGAGCTACTCACGTACTGTAAACCTGTACTAATAAAAAGCACATCTTCTAGAATGTGTATTGTGGGGAAAGTTGGTACATCTTTTTACCTCCCTTCCCTTTCCCCGTACACATCTGGCAAACTATTTGTGACTACTCAACTTCTCCAGAAGTCTGAACTAAGAACAAAATATAAGGAACAATTTTAAAGAAATTAGAAATCAACTCACAGTCAAAGCCATCTACTAATGTTTACTGCGACTAGGAACTGTACAGCCACATCACAACCAAACCATGGAGATAAAACCACCTCTCCTGAAAACACCAAAGAGCTCAGAGAAACGAAAGGAGGTCATTTATGTGAAAGCACTTTAACAATGATTAGCGTCCACTACACAAACCAAGTGGCCCCTTCTTTAAAATGTACCTATTAACATAAGAAAGATCTTGGACAAAGTTGTCGCCATTGTTACTAAACCAAAGCTTCTACTATACTATTCAGTTGAAAAAAAAAAGTTATTTTTGAGGAAAAAAAGGAATAGACAACTTTCTTCTATCACATAATATTTGCTATTGTTAAATAAATAAATAAATAAACGAATGAAAGAAGTAGGTCCTGAAAATATACTTACAAATCCTGCTTCTGTAATATCTGGTGGCTCTGAAAAGAGAAAAATATAACGTGACCTCACTGGACCGGGATTTCCTCTTAGTAAATGGACACGGCGCGCGGCTGTTGGCGCACGTGCCTGGGGCTCAGGCGGGAACTGGGGGGGCCGGGACGCGAGGCTTTCGGGGCCCTGGGCTCGGCGACTCGGGGACGGAGACCGCGCGAGGCGGCGGGCACGAGGGGCTCCCGGGACTCCGGCGAGACGCGGGGGGGGGTATCCCGCCGTC
Organism: Hydrochoerus hydrochaeris; assembly: GCA_004027455.1. Classification (NCBI taxonomy): domain Eukaryota; kingdom Metazoa; phylum Chordata; class Mammalia; order Rodentia; family Hydrochaeridae; genus Hydrochoerus; species Hydrochoerus hydrochaeris. The sequence continues at coordinate 125,281 of PVLA01001443.1, read as the reverse complement.
CCCACGGACGGGCTCGGGGAGGCAGGCCCGCGCCCTACCCGCCGTGAGCCGCTCCTCACGCATGGCGCCGCCGGGGTCCCCACACCCATCCGCGCCGCCCGCCTCAGTCCGGGGGTCTGTCCTTCAGTCACAGCGGCGGGAGGGGGCGAGCCGGGGCGCCGAGGCCGGGCCGGGCCTGCGGCTCGCGTGTCCCGCCGCGCGCGCGTCGCCGTGGAGCCGGGACAATGCAGGCCGCGCAGCGGGCTGAACCCACAGGCCTGGCCGTTACCTTGGCGACCGCGACTCGCGCCGCTACATCCGGAACTACCGCCCGGACCTGGGGGCCCTGTGGAGCGAAGGGCCGCCGGCCTCCGGAGGTCTCTTCTTTCACCCCCTGGGGCTGGCCGGGCACGCGCCCTCCCGCTGAGCCCAGGGTCGGACAACACACCGCCCTTGGAGCCAGTATCGGACAAAGGTGAATGTCACGGCCCTCGGAACCACTCTGGCCCTACACTTTGGCTCCAGCCGGTTAGGGCTGCAGAGTGCTCCAGATAGCCAAGCTTTAAGTTACCCCAGGGGGTTGTAAGCAGAGATCACCTAGAACGTGCACTGGGAGGAAAGTTATGATGGAAGAGTTTATGAAGAATGAAATTTGAAAACAACAAAAACTGTAAATAGAAAAAAAAATTTATATTTTTGGAAAAGTTGTAGTTAACTCCAGTGCCCAGCGCCAGCCTCTCAAACCTCAAGAAAGGCCAAATGTGGTTGCTTGTACACAACCAAACATTGCCAGGGCAAATGCCCAAAAGGAAACACACCCCTTCTCTGTCCTTTATCTTCAAAGTTCATCTGTCCAAGTGGTACCTTAAAACCCTAAGGGAGTCAAACCAGAAACCTGGGAATTTCCTCCAAACCTCATATATATTCAGCCAACCACTGGGTCCTTCCAATTCTAAATTTAAATTATTTCTGGAATCCAGAATCTCCTTTCCATGCCCACTCTAACAACTATAGCTTTAGTACAGGCTCCATGTATCTGAATTGTTGTAAAAACTTCCTGAGAACTTGCTGTCTTTCAGTGAAGTGTCCTTCAAATCCACGCTGAAAGCAAGATCATGCATCTAAATGGGAATCTGACCCACTGAAGAGCTGAGTGGCTTCACATTTGCCTCTGTGTAGAGGAAATGAATGGCTGGAGACCCACAAGCAAGGAGTAAGGGCAGTGAGTGCTTATACTTACTTCAAAGAAGCATAACACCACCTGCTTACATTTACTGCTTTTTCAGTATGACTTAGGAAAAAACAAAAAATCACCACTTTGGCCAGACAAAATCATAAGGTCAAATGAATTTGGTAAAGAGGTCAGGAGAATTTGGGGGAAACACATCTTAAGGACACTGTTGGCTCAAGGAAAGGACTCTGGTCTTCATCCTAAGTGATATGAACCACAGGAAAATTTGAACAGAGAGGTGTCATGAGTTTACTTTTATATGAAAAGAATCCCGCTTGGCTGCTGTCTAGATTCAGATTCTGCATATGTTTTAAAGGTAGAACCTTGCAGACACGTCCAACCTATGGCCTGTGGACATACTTGAGTGTTAATATTTTAAAAATTGAAAAAGGATGTTTTGTTATGTACACACATTATATGTTTTCTATGCAGTGTAAGACAGTAACTCTTCTCTCATTGCAGCCCAGGAAAGCCAGGCCCCATATAACCTGAGGGGACGGGGAGGACTTTCTGAGACATTGGATACAGGAAAGGAACAGAATAATGCCTGAGACTAACTCCAATGGTTTTAACCAAAATAGACAGGTTAAAGCTGTCATCAACACAGAGAGAGAAAGCTGCAAGTGGATGTTGAGGGGGAAAAGTATAAGAAATCTAGTGACCATTCAAATGATAATTTTGAGTTTGTAGTTGGCATAGAAACCAGAATTTTGGGTATAAGTTTGAGAGTCAGCACATAAATGAACTTTGTAGGAGTTTGTTTATACTGTTTCTGACAGCAGAGAAAAACTTTTCTAACCTTTCCTTTACTGGGTGAAATTTTCTCATTTTTTATGACCCAGCTTGGGAGTCTTCTTCCTGTACATCTTCTCATGAATTCCTTTTTTTGGCTCTCTTCTTGTTCCTATAATACTTGATGCAAACCCATATATTAAAACTATATTATGTTTCAAATTATTGACTCAAGAAGGAATACCCTCAACCATCAGTGCCACCACCAGACAGTAAACTCCTGGGAGTTTAGGAGCTGCATCTTGTTTCACCTCCTCTCCCCTCTGCATCATACCCACTACTAAATGCCTACTGTCATAGCTACTTCTTGACATGACCTTCTAGGAGTTCCTCTCTCTTCAAGTCAGCCTTCACTTTGTTCTGCTCACAGACAAGACTTAACTCTTGTTTCAGACAGCCATACTGATGAGAAGTTCATTTATTTCATTGTTGGTGGCTAACACATTCTTTTTTTTGTGAGAAGCTTCCAGTAGCCTAATGTGCTTAATAGTATTCTCAATTTTCAGTTTAGGAAATTAAGAATTAGGTAAGATAATTTACAGAAAGATACACAGCTTGAAAGTGTTGAAGCCACAGATTTCTGATACCAAAATGTTTGCTCCTTAACCACTATGTTATGTGACTTTTCTCTCTAAAATTAACCTCATAAGATTTAAAAAAAAATAGCATGAGAATCACAAAGACAGAAATTTGAACTCAAATGCCTTCATTACAAAGCATTACAATTTTTTGGTGATTTTTGGATAACAGTTGTGATCCTAAATAATTCACATATCATCCAATTACCTATTCAAAATACACAGTTGAGTGGTTTTTAGTATGTTTGGAATTGTGTAACCACCACTTTAATCAAATTTGGATTTTCATCACCTCAAAGAAACTCCATACCCTCTGAGAATTGCTCCCCTCCCTTAAGCACCCACTAATCCACTTTCTGACTCTATGGTGCTTATTCTGGATATTTCATATAAATGAAGTCATATTACCCATAGTCTTTTGGGTCTGGCTTCTTTCATTTAGCATAATGTTTTCAAGACTCATCCATATAGTGGCATGGATTACACTTTATTCCTTTTATGACTGAATAACATTCCATTTCATGTCTTCATTAGCCAGTGAACATTTAGATTTCCACTTTTTGGCTATTATAAAGAATGATGCTACAAACATTTGTGTACACTTTTTTGTGTGTACATATAGATTCATTTCTCTTAGGTATCTTATTTAGGATCACAATTGCAGTGACTGTAGGGCCTGCGTTCTCTACATGCTGGCCAACATTTATCATCTAATAATTTCATCATAAACTTCCTATTGGATGTGAAGTGGTATTATTTGCCCATTTCCCTCATAACTAGATTCTATTTACTTTTAGCTCTATGTTCCTCTCACTCCCATGATATATCATGGTGTTTTTTTCTCCAAAAAGATCTTTTTCTACAACAGTCTACATCATTATTGAAATCAAGGTAGTTCAAAACTGAAGATTTTAATGGGAAATAGAATCAAGCTTTTGTCTGTCCTTTTCTAGTTCTAGACATGTAGTTGGTAAATTTAAAGAGTTTTCGATTACCTTACATACTTTCCTGTATACCCAGAACTCAACTGCAAGAACCCTGGAAAGCATACTTGCAGCTAGTTTTCTCCACAAAACAGCTAAAACTATGATATAATGACTAGCCAAAGTGATAGGGAATAGGACAGAAGTGACCCCATGCTAATCCTCTAAAGACAGAAAACAGTATGGTTTCAAATTTGATCTCCACACTACCACCCTAGAACTGACCTGAATTACAAGAATTGGTTTGCAGTAAGGCTGTTTTATGCTGCCTGCTCAGGGTGAGAAACTGCAAGGATTTATTTGCTGATTCTCTCAGCCTCTGCTGTAGAGGCTACCTCATATGTGTATGTGCAAATAACCCCCTGACAATCAAGACCATATGCTAGGCCTATTACTTGTTGTTTAAAGATTTTTAAAAGTATCAGATATTCTTTGGTTTTGGTGGGAGAGGGTCTAATTTAAACCTTGATCTCACATTTTATGAGTGTGAATAGCACCAAATGATAAAATTCATGGCCTACAACCATGATAATAAACTCTGACCTACAACCTTGCAGCAACCAGCCTTGGAGTCCAAACCACAATTTTGCAGCAATAGGCTCAGAAAGGTCAGGATTGGCCAGTGTCTGCTAGGTTCCTGAATTCTTATCCCACTTCCCACTCAAAACCAACCAGAAAAAGCCAGATATGCTGCCCCAACCAATCATATAGGATCATACCAGATTCCAGATAGCCCACATCTAGCTTCCCAGGCCAACAACCTTGGATTACAGAGTACATAAAGCCTTCCTTTTTTTTCCTACCATTAAAAAAAGGAAGGCTTTCCTACTCTGCCGCCTGCTTTGGGTCTTTGAAAAATGCAAGCAATAGGAGCTGACTCCCTTGCAACAAAAAGCTGTAAATAAACACCCTCTGGTTGTTTTCATTTATTTCCACATAACCAAACTATATTTTTAATTTCTACTCATCAGTGAGTCAGCATGACAGGTCAGCACATTAGAGTGTTTTTCCTAGGAATTGGATGGGAACTCAGCATCTAGTGATGTATGATCCCACCCCTACATTCCAGTTCCTAAAGTAACTGAAGGAGATTTAGATACATAGGCTATAAAAGTTATATGATATTTATTTACATTCTTTTGGTTATTGCTGATTATATTTTTGTTATTGTTAAACTCTGTGTCTTATCTGTATTGTATAACAACTACCCACATCCGTATTACATTTAACTGGAAAATGGCCTCTTTTTCTACTTCTTAACAGTTCATAATTTTTTGAAGAACATAATTAGTTTAATATATTCATTAGGCAATTTCTTAACTCATGCAAGATAACTACCATGTGGACCTGCTGGTTTAGATTTATTCTAATTGTCAATATATTCCATTCCAATGCTTTGTTTTTTGTACAGACTGATGAGATAATTCAAATTTTAACTCTTTCCTAATTCCTTAAATATTGCTCTGAGAGGGGATAAAAATTCTATTGGCTCGAATTTTCTGTCAGCTCACCTGAGGCCAAATCAGCAGCAAGTGATGCTTTATTAAAGCTGGGAGCAGCAGACCCAAATCTGTGGTGATACAGAAAAGGGTCTGTAGGGTCAAGCAGAAAGCCAACACCACCCACCGCTCTAACCCCAGTTCTACACTCACTAATGTGCAATGAACATATTTGTATAAATTCTCTAAGTCTTAGACTTTTTATGTAGAAAAAAAATTTTTGCAGATAAAAATGCTGCCTTCCTCATAGGGTTACCCCTAACATGAAGAAATAATGTCTCCATAGCTCACTGCCAGGCTAATTTAAAAATTAGCTACTAACAGCAGAGCTACACAAACATGTTAGACAGGAGTCCTGTCTCAGGATTCCACAGCCCTTCGCTCATCCCTTTCAGAGTCTGTGGGGTTAGAGCAGCAGATACCAGAGCACTAAGGGGAGGTTAAAAAAAAAGAGGAGCCTGTCCCTGGGATAGATGTACTCCCCAGGAAATACTTCAGGAGCATTTACAGGGCAACTTGAATGTGAGAGTGAATTACACTGTGCCAGTGCATAAGGTGGGAGGCAGCAAAAGAAAAAAGAAGGAGGCCTTTTAGGTCAGCGGCCTTGACACCTCCCCGTTTTTAACAATGACACAGAGGAATGGTTTGATTTAGGAGTTTTTCTCTTTGCCCATCACACTTGGTATGGACTAAACCTACACTGGGTGGAGAAGAGATCACAGAGGTTTCTTGAAACATGGAACTTTGGCTCAGAGTAAGTAATGGGGACACAGGGTCAAGTCAGAAGAACTCACCGTCTAATGAGGAAAACATAAAAGCTCTGATACAAACAGTGGCGATAACACAGTGCAAAGGGCACAGCTGCACTGATGGGAGGGAGCAGCCAGGCTGGGATGGGAGGGAGGTGAGCAGACTGCACAACCCCTGAGCAAAGGATTTAAAGGCCAGCAGGAGGGAGGCATGAAGGAAGGCAGAAGAGTGACAAAGCAAGAGGGAGAGTAGCATTGGAGAGGAGGGAGGGATGGGAAAATGGAAGCAGTGGGAACTCCAAGTGGCCAGAGGACTGAGCAAAGTTATAGGAGATAGGTAAAGTTTTTAGTCCTTGAGAAACTCGCTAATGGTGGAAGATAAGAATTTAATTCAAACAAGACATGCCAGAAATATGACCAAAGGGGGGCGGTAAATAAACACTAGATTCAAAAAAGGTAAAATGTTCATTTTGTTAAAGAGATCAGAAAGTGACTCATGGAAAAAAATAAGGATTAGCTGGACTGTAATAGAATTTAATATGGCAAGAGAAGAAGGAAGTGGGAGAAATCTCTTGGGAAAACAACAAGGAGTCTAGTTTGGCTGGAACAAAGTGTACGAAATGGGAGAGATTGTTAGAAAGTTGGGCCATTTGGAGAGCCTAAATTCTGCTATACTTTTAACAGTAAGCAATGTGCTCAGAGACACATTTCAATACAAATGACCTGGCAAAGAACATTTAGGAGAAATTCAAGTGGGGAGCAAGGAGAAGCAGGAAGACCTGTTAGTAGGCGTTTGCAGCATTGCAGGCACCATGTGGTTTAATCCTGAACCAGGCATTACCTTTCTGCAGGAAGTGTGACACTTCTTTCATAACCAGCACTCATCTGCCATGTTTCCAAAGCTCCTTCCACTTCTCTGGCTCCACAGTCCATGAGAACAGAACCAGGAGTGCAGAGCTGTTGGGCAAGGAAGCACAGATGGCTAAGGTACAAATCAGGGCCAGCCAACAAGGTGTTCTATTAGAAGGCATCTGGGAAAGAAGTTCACTTTCAGGAGCCAGCTAAAATATTTTAATTACCAACTCTGAGTAATAACTATTCCTTAGATTTAGTCTATATACACTTTAAAAATTAACTTTGAAACACTTCCTCTATTTGGCGATGTCATAGCATATCAACATCAAATACATAAAAGCTACATTTTGTGAAGAAAAGCCAAAATCATCATAAATGAATCTTTGGTGCCCCCTGGTGGAATATTTTAGTGTGATCTTTGAAATAGTTACCTTGCATAGAAAAATAATAATGGGTCTCTCCATCTTTTATTTTTTTAATTTTTAAATTTTTTATTTTAAAGAAGATAAAGTGAAAGAGAACAGAACAAAGCAAATCAGAACAGAAAAATGCAAGCAACACAGCACTTCACAGCAAGACAACCGGTCAACAGTAGCTACCATAATGTCTTTTCTTTGACATAGTTGAGCATACCTTCACACACAATATCAAACATAACAAAATAGTATAAAACCATTCAAAAGGATGAAAGCATTACAGGACTTCAAACCCACATAACAGGAAATGAACAATGGCTACTATAATATCTCATTTTCCTCCAAATATTTGTTTATCCCATCTCACATAATAAAATCAAATAAAACACAGCAGGATAGAACCAATCAAAACAGAAGAACAAAAGCATGGTAGGACTTCAACAAGATGATAGTAAATCAGCAATGATTGCCATAATGTTTTGTTTTCTTCAAAATAGCTGTTCATACCATCACACATAATAAAATCAAACAAAACAGAATAAAACCCATCATACCTATGAATGAAAGTATTATAAGATTTCAAAGCAATATAATAGGAAACCATAATTACCATAAAATATCCCATTATATTCAAAGTAGCTTCCCCTCCCATCTGACAGCATAAAATTTAACAGGACAGAACAAAGCCAAACCTTAACAAAATTGTGTAAACAATGCAAGAGTTCAAGATGAGACAATAAGAAATTGACAGTGGTTTCTACCTTTCCCTCCCAGGTGTTTCCTCCCCTTTGCTCTTATATTAACTGTTTTGCTTTTGGATCCCATTAACTCCTTCTGTTTCTTATGCTAGGGTTCATGCCTATGGGTTTGAATTGTTTCACTCATGAGCATGATCTCCAGTTGCATCTATTTATCTATAGGACCCTTGAGATTATTCTACTTTACAGCTGGGTAGCTTTCCACTGCATAAAAATACCATATCTTTCTTATCCATTCTGCAGTTGATGGGCAAGTTACTCTTGCTTTTTTGTTTTTGTTTTTGGGTTTTTTTGGTCTCCTGTCACATGGAACAATTATTTTCTCTCCTTTGATTTTCAGTCTATGAATTTCCTTTCCAGTTAGATGTGTTTCCTGTATATAGTTTATCAATGGATTTTGTTTCTTGATCCACTCTCCCTGTTTCATTTTATTGCTGACCTGAGGCCATCTACATTAATGGTTACAACCAGCATACATTGGTTTTGTCTCTGCCCTGCTGTCCTCCTGTTGGCCCTCCACTTTTCCCCTTCATTCAATTGCCTGTACTGTTTGGTGATCCTCCTCTGCTACCATTCCTGGAAACATGGTCATATTTATCTCTCTCTAGAATATTCTTTAGCACTCTCTGTAGGGTTGGTTTGGTAGTCATGAATTGCTTTAGTTATTCTTTATCATGGAAGTATCTTCTTTTTCCATCAATTTTGAAAGATAGATTTGCTGGGTAGATCACTCTGGGTTGGAAGTTGTTTTCTTTCAGGGTTTGAAACACTTCACTCCAAACTCTTCTTGACTTGATGGTTTGTATTGATAAGTCTGCTGTGACTCTGATTGGTTTTCCTTTACAGGCGATGTCTCCTTTCTCTAACAGCTTTTAATATTCTGTTCTTGTGCTGAATTTCTGGGATCTTGATTATGTCTGGGTGTGGATTTACTTTGGTTATGGCTAGTTGGAGTCCTATATGCCTCACTTACCTGCATGCCAGATCCATTTCCCATGTTTGGGAAGTTTTCTTCTATTACTTCTGTGAATATCCTTTTAATTTCATTTGTATTGACCCCTGCTTCTTCATTGATACCTATCACTCTTAAATTATGCTTCTTTGCATCATCTTGCAGTCATTGAGTTGTTATTTCCTGATTCTGTGTTATTTTTAAGAGATCTTTCCTCTCATGATCACTAGCTGCAATCCTGTCTTCAAGGTTTGAAAGTCTATCTTCAGTCTCTTTCAAGCAGTTTTGCCAACTTTCAATTGAATTTTTAATTTCCTGCATCTCTCTTTGAATGTTTCATGCATTGTAATTCCTTTCTACATTCATTCGAGGTTTCCATCATTTTCCTATGCTCTTCTTTATTGTCTCTGTCTTCTTTACACCTGAACAATTCTTTCCATATGTTTGTGATTTCTTCTTTTACCTGAGACATTATTTCTGATTTGACTACTTTTACAATCTCATGAGTTTCCTTACTTCAGTTGCTATCCTCTCAGAGATTTCAGATGTGTGACTTCTGTTTTCTTCCATGACTGTATATCCCAGACTTATTGTGTGTGGGCTAGAGGTCTAAGTTTGCCTTTTGCTCCTTCATCTTGACATTCTCCTGGGTTCCTCCAAACAAGCTAGTTTTGGGGCCCCAGGCATTTCCCATGTTGGCTACCCCTAGGTAGTGTAGGGGGTTGAGACAGGCACCTGGGTTCCTCTAATTCCAGATTTACAGGGTGGTGGCAGGGCATGGAGTAGGCTTCTCCAGACCTATGCAGTACACTGTGGCTTTGCTGATAATCAGGGGTACATGGAGGTGGGCCTGCTTTTCTCAGCCTGTGTGTCTACACTGGGACTCCCTCGATGGTGCAGACACATAGGAGTGTGTTTGTCTGATTCTGCTAGTAGGTGATGGCTGCCTGAGGGAACCAAGGCTCCAATGGTGGCCTACGGATGCACAGGGCTTACCTGGAGATCCGATCTGGTTCTCTCGGCCCGGGCTAGGTGCACAGAGGAAAGGGCCTTCGGGTGGGCGGCACCCAGCAGGCAGAGGAGGATCTTCTCCTGGTTCTCTCTGCCCACGCTGGGCACGTGGAGGAAAAGTTCTCTGTCTTTTAAAGCATGTAAACACATATATCACACTTTTTAAACCGGAAGCAATTAAAAATAAAATCATAATAAGTAACTCAATACAAGCCAGAAGCATAATACACAGGAAAATATTCAGTTAATTTTTATGTCATAAATTTATGACAATTTTGCTCTGTCAAAACTTGAAGGCAATAGAAAAACAGATTACACAGTGCCGAGTAAGTATCAAAAATATTTTCTCCACAGAACTTTAATCCTCATTGTTAAGAAGTCCATAATAAAATAGGGCAGTGCACACTTGTAATCCCAGCACTTGGGAGGCTGAGGCAGGTGGATGACTGTGAGTTCAAGGCCACCCTGGACTATGCAGCAACACTCTGTCTCAGAGAAAAGGAAAGAAAGAAAGAAGAAAGAGAAAGAAAGAAAACAAAGAAAGAAGAAGAAAGAAAGAAACCCATAATAAGATTTAATTCTTTAAATCACTAGAGCAAATGTGTGTATCTGTGTTTGTACCTACAGGAAAGCTAGTATAAAATGACAAGACGGTTTTTAGAGTGTTTATCTTCCATTATTTGACGCAAGTCTCTAACTAGCTTTTCCAAATTAGGAGATGGGAATTAACAAATAGTTGTACATTTTAACTAAAAAGTCAAATAGAAAAATCCTGCTCATTAGCTTGGAAGGCTGCCAAGGGATCAGACTAGAGAGGGGAAGATTGAGCGATCCTCCTCCTAAAGCAGGAGAAGGTAGAGCAATTGGTGGGTTTCCTCCGAATTAAAGTCATTGTGCTAAAAAGAAACTTCCCTTCTGAATTCCTATTTTGATATTTTTCTTTAGAAAATTTTATTATAAAATCATTAAAATGTGTGCACTAGCTGGGCACTCCCGGGACTCTAGGAAGCTGAGGAAGGAGGATCAAAAGTTCAAGTCTAACCTGAACAATGTAGTGGTTTAGTGAGAACTTGTCTCAAAATTTAAAAACAAATGTCTAGGATGTACCATTATGGAAACTCCTGGGTTCATCCCCCCATATTTTGCATACCTGTGCCTACACACACAAATGCACAGTGTCCTTACATTATTTTATTCATGCTCACTTGATCAGAATACTTAAATCTCAAGTAAAACCAGAAATATAAAAAACCCAGCTTACATTGTTACAAGTATCTTCAGTACAAAGGAACATGCTTATTATTTGTTTTTAAAATTAAGTATAGTAAGACCTATTTTCACCACCAAACTGAGATAAAATTGCTTCATCCTAATTGGCTAAAAATGACAAGATGACATATGTGACCATTCTTGGAAGGCACCTGGCTGCAAGACCAAAGACAACACCAAAGTGTCTCTGGGTGAACTAGAAATAGGATTCCAGGTTATGCTGCACTACTGATACTGGAAGTCACAGAAATGTTTATCTTCCTTTCCCATTATTCTGTAATAAAATCATAAAACTTCTCAAGATACTGGAAAATATGAACATTTAAGTGACAGACAACATTACGTTTAATTTTTTAAAGAACTGTCAAGAAACTGGATATGTGATTTTAAGATCTTCAACGTCACTTCAGAAATGACATTGAGATCAGGCAGAAATCAAAATCAAAGAGTATAAAATAACAAAAATGTCCATGTCACAGGTGAAGATTTATTTTATTATTTGTTTTTCATGCTGGGGATTGAATTCAGGACCTCACACATGCTAGGTAGGCACTTTGTGCTGCATCCTTTATTCTGAGACAGGATCTTTGTAAATTGACTGAGCTGGCCTCAAACTTGTTCTCCTCTTACCTCAACCTCCCATATAGCTAGGATTGTAGGAATGTGCCACCATGCCCAGCTGAAGATGGGATTTCATCAGAGCCACAAAAAGAGATAGTAGTCTGGATTAAATAAATTGGTGAGGTGAGTGAAGTGGCCTCATACAGTAATAGAACCATGACTGGAATAAGTTTCTTCAAAACAAAGAAACTTCTCTATAAAGAAAAATTAAACCTAGCTGGGTGTGATGGCACATGCTTGTAATCCCAGCACTTGGGAGGCTGAGGCAGGAGGTTTGCTGTTTGAGGCTAGCCTGGGCTACATAAGCAACTTAAAGCCAGTCTGTGCTACACAGTGAGACACTGTGTCAAAAAACAAAACAAAACAGAAAAGGTAAGCCTGAAAAAAATGATGTTAAGCAGTAAAGTGATCCTGATGTGGAAGATGTTCCAAAAAATTAGACACAGAGAACTGAATTTGGTTAGAATCAAATAAATTGGAGTGTAAAATTTAGAGATCTTTTATTAAATACAACTAACACTTTGTTCAGTTTACTAATTTTTATATTTTGTCTCCAGAATCCTGTGTAGAATTAGAATATAAATAAAATTTAATAATTTATCAGTGAACCAAAATTTTATAGCAAGTTAAGCAAAAAGCTAAAATTAATGGCAGAATTTTCCAAACATATCTATATCTAAATTAGCACTTTAAACCCTTTTATTAATGTGTAAGAATCACCTTTAAATCTGTATGTATAGTTGTAAACACAAATATCTGTGTACACATAGCAGTTACCGAAAACACACAAAAAATTATAAAACTATTTTCCAATTTCTTTTGGACCTTACTAACTTTTTCAGCAATAGGATTTAAACTTTATTATTTTTTTGATTGCTGTTCTATAAATGGAATATGCAATCAACCTCACATCATTTTTGGGAAGGAGTTGTAATGGCCTGTAAGTAGATGTCCCCCCCAAAGCCTTTTTGGGGAGGTGACTAGATCTTCAGTGAGTGTGGATTATGGGCATATAATAACTGGCTCAGTCTATTGATTGGACTAGCACAGTTCTGAGTGTGGCTGAATGAATTTACCAAAGACAGAAGAGCCACTCTGTGGTTTTAGTCTGTTTTGTATTGTTTAATCGAAACACACATGAAGGTATGGGGGTGGCTATTTTTAAGACAACTAGAGATATTATGGAAGCCTTGCTGATTTTCTTTTTGTCTGGTTTTGAAGGCCTTTCATGCTTTCATTACTCTGTTCTGATCAGTTCTATACTATTTTGTTTTGTATGAATTCATTGTGTGTGAAGCTATAGACAACTATTTAGAAGAAAACGAGACATTATGGTAGCCACTGTAAATCTCCTGTTGTCTTGCTTTGAAATCTGTGTCACTTACATTGTTTTCTTCTGATCTGCTTTGTTAGGTTTAGCTTTACCCTCTTTAAAATTAAGTTCTGCAGAAAAAAAAAAAAGAAGACCCACTCTGGGTATGAGTGGCACCAATAACAGGCTTATAGCCTGAATGGAATAAAAAGGTCACCGCTTGCTGCTTTTCTGCCTGCCTTGCCGAGGACTGCTTCTCCTCTGTCCTGCTGTCCTGCCTTGGAGTCAGCTGACTATGGACTGAAACCTGTACAAACTGTGAGCTAAAATAAACCTTTCTTCTTTAAACTTGTCAGGGTTGGGTATTTTGTCCCACCAATGAGAAAATAACTAAAACAGAGGTACACTATAAATCTACATAACCAGTTATAACTCAGTAGCTTTTCTTATTTAAAAATTATATAGCCGATTCTTTTCCAACCACAGTTTGTTGAAATAATAGGTGAAATCTGTGACTAGTTTCAGAAATTTTAAAACTATGTTTTGGAATGTATGAATTATAAGGGCTTATTAACTTCCCACTATGGATAATCACATATTCTCCATAATTTACTTTTTTATGTCTATTTATCAATACAGGACAGTTAGCAATTTGGTTGCAACCAGAATTGTGGCATGAATTCTGTGACTGGAATCATGGAAAGAATTGAGTTCACAAACCATGAACCACTGTATTACTTAACCAGAAGTCTATCAAAATATGCCAAAGAAGAGAAAGATGGAAATTATGGAGTAAATTCAATGAAACTCCTGAAAACTTTTTTATATTTTATTTTAGTCAAGTCAGGCATGGTGGCACACACTGGTAATCCCAAAACTGGAGAGGCTGAAGCAGAAGGATCACTGTGAGTTTGAGGGCAGACCAGGCTACAAAGTGAGTTTAAGGCCAGCCAGAACAGCAAAGTGAAACCCTGTCTCAAAAGGACCAAAAAAAAAAAAAAAAAAGTCATTTCACTCAAATGCTCACTTTCCAAATTCATAAGACCATTGATTTTAATTCCAAAATTTTTAATGTTTTGGAAAATTGTTTTCTCATAAATGATTAAAGAATATTTCACTGCATAGCAATGAAATACAAATTTAAAAGGTTACATGAAACAGTAAGATACATATATATGACAACACTCAAAATTCTTTATTTAAAACACCAAGTTATTAAAATGCATAAAAATGACATAGTAAAATAAATTTTTTTCAAAACTCATCCCAAGCAACAACATGTATTAAATATATACAAAATAGGAAACAAATCATCATCTTTCATTAATGGGAAGATTTGCATGTGTTCAAAAGTCATAATTTTAAGTCAAAAAAACAAAACACTGCACAGGGAAGCACTTCTTTGAAGTCTCTTCACAGTCGTTTTAAGTTCCGTTTACTCTGGGCACTTCCTGGGAGGGCATCTTTTCTATTCCTTGGCTTTGCTGTTCCTTTGCTGCATTCTTCAGACCCATGATAAGCACACAGACATAAGACACAAAAGTCAAAGCCGCAGGCTGTGCGGCTACACAGTGCCCTTTTCTTATACGGCTGGTACTTGGCAGGGGATTGGCACCTCGGGCAAGGTTTCAATGCTTCATCAATAAAAAGTGTCTTGGCGACCTGCAGTGGAAGCACACACACTCGGTCTGCCCGTGTCATATACCACGTACAGAGACTCTTTATTTCAAGCTCTGTAAATACTCATCCTTAATAAAGTATGATAAATGTTTACCTTAACATATTCTTCCTGTTTACTGCCTGAGTGGTTAAGTGCAGAACTCGCCACAGGTGTCAAAACTTCTCCCCAAGGAGACAAAGTTGCAGTTTGCTCTTTCTGAGAACTGGGTGTCCGAGCCTGTGCTTGCACTGATCTTAAAGCTGAGCGATTTAAAAGATGGAGGCGAGTGGCAGCATCCTCAACGTTTAATACAGCCCTCTGCGGCAAAAGACAGAGTCATCAGCATGCGGTACCAAGACAGGACAGCCTTCTGGTGCACACAGATTTAAATGTTTCACTGTGGTTTGTACCTTCACAACTTTCTCCCAGGACCATTTCTTTTTAGGAAAGCAAAACTTTTCTCATCGAACATTTGAAAGTCACAGAAATATTAAAAGAAAAAATTTAACTGATAAATTGTAGCTTGTATGATTAGTTATTTTTCTATTTATTTAAAGCTGTGACTTCGAAAATATTTCCTGTAAACAGCCAGATAATATACAGTTAGACTTTGCTGACCGTAAGTGGCAACTTTTCAAGTCTGCAGCTATAGAGAAAGCAGCTGTGGACATAGGTAAATGAAAGAAAGGCTGTGTTCCACCAAAACTTACTTTAAAATACAGCTGACAGGCTTGCAGTCTGTAGTTTGCAAACTGTTTTAAACCAAGGTCTAGAAGGAGATGAATCTTTTAAAGATTTGCCATTAGATGTCATGGCATTCTTTGACATTTTAAAGTTAGCCACTGAGGAACTGATTATGCCTTAAAACTCAGTTTCTTTGAGTTTTTACAAATATCTGGTGCTGATTTATTTTTATAATAAAGTTTTAAATAGCTTTGGTATTTTCGAAGGAGCAAAAAAAATCATTTGAAATGGATTCCCGTATTATTCAAATAGTCAGGAAATACAATAATTAGCCATACACCTTAAAAACATACTATTTCTATCACCAATTACATATTAATAATTCTGGAAGATTAAAAAGTGTTCAACAAGTGATCCTCACAGGCTTCTACTTCTTGGAGGTGGGTAATGGAAAAATATAGTAGTTCTTTTGTTAAGAAATTGACATTCTTAACTAATTATCAAAACAAAATGTACAATGGATGAATTTCCTTATATGACCAACTATAAATTGTGTACCCTCTCTCTCAACATCTGTGCCATAATTAGGATCTTGACTTTGGGAAGAGGTAAAAGACAATAAATTATAGTAGGATAATTACAGTAAATGAAGTTAGTGGGTCATAAAGAAATTACAGGATTAATAGTTTAAAAATAAATGCAGAAGAGCAACAAAAAATATTGGTCTTCAGAAATTGAATAAAGAGAGTTAAATTTTAAATTATTCAAGAATTCCATACAATCTTTTATATTTATTTGTATAAATTATTTGCAACCACACTTTAAAAAAACCTTTCTGGACTTCTGAGCAGCTGGTAAGCACAGTGTGCATGCAGAAAAAAAAAAAATGAATAAAAGCATGTTGTTGAAGCAAATTTCAGCCACAGAAGAAACAGCTATTCACTTAATAAATATTTATAGAACTCCTAACAGGTGCCAAGTGAATAAAACAGCATGATCCTCCTGGAGCTTAAAAGGTAAGTTATTTTTAATAAGAGGCAAAACAGTCAACAGAAGTACACACTCATTAGTGCCAAAACACTTCAAACATAGCTATTGTCGCATTACCGGATTTCAAATGTGAGAATGCAGTTATTTAACGGTTGTTCATTTCCATTAATATTAGAGGAGAGTGAATGAATTAAGAAATTCAATGGAAAAGTGTGGTACTCCAATGCTGATGCTCATTATCACTGCTCCAAAGCAAACAGATAAAGCTGAGCTCCCCTTACTCACCTAACCTGTGCTCTCTACTTCCCACACAGAGAAGTTTTTAATACCACTATACAAGTAATGAGAAAAATCACCAAACATCTTTGTTTTATAATTTTTCTGTTTTGGTTAGTGATACAGACATTAGGACTGCTCAGGTAGAAAGCAAGCATTTCAGAATAACGGGGGAACGGGCCTTAGCAAGAAAAAAGGAACAGGTAGAATACCTAATTTGTTTAGGTTTACAGAGAGGAGACTTTCAGTTCTGGTGGACAATGGGAGATTAATTAAGTATCCATACAGAGAAACATTAAGCAAATGAGAGGGGAGCAATTAACAAAAGTTAGCCAGGAAAGAAAGTGTAATCATAGTATACAAGTCATAATACTTTCAATACAATCTCAGTGATGTCATGATCTAATTCTAA
Source organism: Hydrochoerus hydrochaeris (assembly GCA_004027455.1). Taxonomy (NCBI): domain Eukaryota; kingdom Metazoa; phylum Chordata; class Mammalia; order Rodentia; family Hydrochaeridae; genus Hydrochoerus; species Hydrochoerus hydrochaeris. The sequence continues at coordinate 108,254 of PVLA01001443.1, read as the reverse complement.
TTCACTCTCAAATAGTGGTATAATTACAGTTTTATGACAGAATAGAGAAGAGAATTTGGAGTGGGGTGGGGTATAGGGAAGTCAAGGAAGTAGCAGTGAGAGGTTATTAGAGAACTAATCCTATAGAAAAAATATAATAAACATCAATCTATGAGTTTTATTGGGAAATTCAATATGGAAGTAAAGACTATAAGAAATGCTAAAGAAAGTGGTTGTCTTGGGGGAAAATTGAGAGTAGGAAAGGATCATGGGGCAAGAGAAAAGTGTGTTTTCTTCTAAGCCTCATAATCAAATTTCATTTTTTAAACAATATATTTATATTACTTTAAAAGAGTCTGTAAAAGCAAACCAAAATAAGAAAAATAGTAAAACAAAAAGTATGGATATTTAAAAGGTTAAGATTTTAAAAGTGATAGCTCCCATGTTGGCTGGGGAGAACCAGGAAGGTAGCTATACAGCCCCACCATGTGCCAGCGGAGGCCCTGCTGGCTGGTGGGGAATCAGGAAGGAAGATATGCAGTGTCCTGTGCATGAGCAGTGGTGACACTGGCTGGAAAACCAGTAAGGATCCCCTGCCCATCCCGTGAGCCAGCCAGAGAAGAACATGACCCTCACCCCAAGCAACTGGCTGATCGAGAGGACACAGGCTGAGACGATAACTGAAATAGAGAAACAACCTAATGATTATATTGTTAATTGACTTTGCAAACCCAAAGCTGCAACTATTTAGCAGTTAACAACATGCAATACAGTAACTATTATAGACTTCCTACTGTCTTATCACTGTTTTGTTTCATTTTATTGTTCTGTTTTATTCCCTTTAAAAGTATAAATAAATAAATAAAGCGATGATCGCTCAGGTAGAATAGAACATTTTATCCAGAATTACCTGACAGGTTGCTAACACATCCACATTATTTCCTTAGATGAGTTAAGCAGTATATGAGACTAAAAGTTAAATATTAATAGGTGCTTGCTTAAAAATAATTTTTCTTTAGGTATATCTCCAGCATATAAAGCATCACTCTAAAAGAAGGCAGTCAATCTTAACTATCTTCACTGTTAGGATCTACCAGGACCAGCAGCTACAGCAGCAAGTGGCCAGGAGCCCTGAGTAAGTCACAAGGATACATCACAGAAGAGAAGATGAAACTTTTCTTCAAAATTTTTGTTAATAGGAATCTGTAATATTCTGAAATAAGAAGCCCATCAATCTGTATTTAGGTGTTCACATTTGTTTATTCCATGTTTTTTCTCAATTGTTATATGCAATCAAAATAGCAATGTACTTTAGTGCATTATTAAATACTTTTTACTATAACAAGAATAAGACATCAAACAGTTTCTTTTGGTATTGATGCCAAAAGTTGAATCTACAAGCAATATGAGTGGCAGTAATCAGATGTCAGTTACACAAAGCAGTGTCCTTGTGAGGAATTTATCAGCTTTTATGGGACTTTTCTTGCAACTTCAAAGCCAGCCCTCAGATCCTCAGAGGAGTACAAGGCTATCATGCATCACAAATGCTAACTGCCAGTCTCACGTACTTCACCCATATGGAGGGCTCTAAATATGCCACTCACTACACACTTTAATGAAATACTCTCCTCTGTCTCCTTCACCTACCTAACTGCTACCTCATTGTTCAGGTCTCAGTTGAAGAATGCACTTCTGACTCCCCAGTATTAGTCCAACACTCCTTTAACTATCCTGTAGAACTCTGGACTTCCTCTGACACCCGTATATTGTAGTCACTTGTTTACTTGTACCACCCCTGGAAAGAGCTCCAAGTGAGCAAGGACTGTGCCTGAAATATCATTGTCATTCAAGCACTTGGCATGGTTTGCTGGCATGTAATATGCACTCAAAAGACTGGATAAAAATGAGATGTATGTAATTCTTATGACCACCCAGCACATCATTGGTATTCAATAGCTGTCCACAGCAAATCTGTGTAAACAGCAATAAAACCCAACGAGATATTCATGATGCTCAGTAGTCTATGCCATTTTATCTATATAGGTTCTAGTGGAGTTTGAAAAACATAATGTGTGCTAAATGGAGAAGGTTAAAAGATAACAAGGAAACCTAGTTAGGTTGTCCAGTGATACAGAATGATTAGATAGTTGTAAAACTTCACTTTAGAAAAACATTATATACATTACCTCAGAGTCTGCTTTCAGTTGTGTGATATAACGTTTCCTCCTGCGATTTGCTTTTTTATCCTGAACAACAATTTCACGCCAATTTCTGCTGACATTCCAAACACTAAAATAAAAAGATCAGTCCTTATATTGCATGTATCCCCAAAGATTATCATTTTGTATATTATCATTAATAAGAAAAAATTGTTTTCAAGATTTTGGTTGCTAAATTTAAACCAAGAATTTTCATTAAAAATATGACTTGAGTGGTATCATTTATCATATTGATTCACTATATGGAATTACTCCTATTAAAATGTTAAGTTAATAATGCTAGCATTGCTGGGGATTTAGCTCAGCAGCATAAGCGCCTGTCTGGCAAGTGCTAGGTCATGGGTTCAATCCCTGGTACAAAAATAATAATAATAATAATAATAATAATGCTAGCATTATTTTAACATGTCACTGTTTTAGGAATGGTCATATAAAGGCCAAACAAGTCCACTGGGAAATGAAGATGATATGACACTAAGATTACAAATTTGAAACACAAATGCAGCAAATCGTCTGAAGCACAAGAATGTTAAATCGTTTTCTCATTTGTTTGGTGGGTGGGGTGCTAAAGATCAAACCCGAAGCTTTCATACTCAGTTACATCTCCAGCCCCTCTTGTATTTTGAGACAGGGCCTGCCTAAGTCACTACATTGCCAGGCTGGGCTCAAACTCGTAGTCCTCCTGCCTCAGCCTGCCAGAGGGCTGGAATTGCAGGAGTATGCCACCAGGCCCAGCTTGTTTTCTTCTATTACTGTATTTAACAAACCTCTGTCATTTGGACTAAATTAACATAAGAACAATCTATCCTTCATTAGAAGAATTAATAGATACAATTTGGGTAGCACTACAAAGCTCCTATTTCATTCATCAAAGTTATGAGAATAAAATAGCAAGAAACAAAAAAAGGTTTCATCCAGTGATTGCTTACTTATTGATTTTGACTATATTAATTAAATCAAAAATCAAAAATAATCTCCCAACTATTAACTTTGCCTTTTTATTATTCTCAGTTAATAAATCACTTAAAGGGGGAAAGGTCAGATTACTGAAAAAAAAAAAAGTCACTTGTTTTGGAGCGGTCGGGCAGTGCTTCAGTTGTCAACACTACTGTTTCTCCGGCTACTGTCTCCTCAGAGAGAGCCACTGCCTCTCTCTAAGCCAGTGTATGTGCCTTACATCAGACAGGAAACAGGCAGGAAGTTGCCCATTAATGGGGAAACAAATGATATAATAGCTGCTTTAATTGACATCACCCCTCATGTTACCAAAAACACCACTGTTAAGATAATACATTCACATTCTGCAGTGTTCCGCAAACACTGACTTTTAAAGGTGGTCAGGAGTGGACATTTTTAAACATGACCATCAACTGCTCATGCCCACAGCACTCTTCAAGTTATCACCCAACTCTTTAATTGGCCCACATTCAAATACTCCAGTGTATAAAAAAAATGAGTCCTATATCTAAGCCAACTCCTTCATTTTTAAACAAACAATTTATAATTTGAAAAATTTAAAAGATACACCAGGGTGTGCCAACCTGTTTATTATCCTACTTGGGTGACACCAAATACATTTGCTACAATGCCTATTCTTTTTTTTTTTTAGTTTTTTTTTGTTTTTAGTTTTTTAAGTCAGAGTCTTGCCATGTAGCTCAGGCTGGCCTTGAACTCACTAGGTAGCCCAGATTGGCCTTGAACTTGTGGCAATCCTCTTGCCTCAGCCCCCTGATTGCTGGGATTATAAGGGTGCACCACTGTGTCTGGCTACAAAGTCTATTCTGAAAGGCCTTAGGCTTTAAGAGTTTGGGGGGAAATGTTAGGTGAAAATCAAAGAGCTCAGCTGTAGAGCTACCTCTATTCCTATGCCTCTGAGTCACTGCTGGCAGATCACTTAGTTTTTCTGGGACTGTTTCTCTAACTGCAAAATACATGGCTAGCATGAATATCTCAGAAGACTTCCAGCTATGAAATGCTACAGTTCTCCACCATAGCCTACACTTACTGTATGGGGGAAAGGTGAAAAGGGCTTTGGAAGGAACTGCCATGGCTGGGTCTGGGTGCCACCTGGCTTCCTGCTGCCCTGGCCATGACAATCCTGAGGCTCTTGTCTTCTGATAGCCCTGCAGCTCCTCCACATCACCACCAGGAAAGCTCTTGAAAATCTTCGTGATCCTACCCCCATTCTCCTAAATGTATCAGTTAATTTCTTTTCAATTATGAAAATCTGTGAACACAAATTCTTCAGTTTCTAATTTCCCCAAAGAACTTAACTGCATCTATTATATTACCAATAAACACACATTCCCTTGCTCTCTAGAAAGGAGAGCTAACCGGTATTCTTGGATTCTAGAATTTGGATTAAAGAATTAAATGGTATCTAATATATGTGGTTATTTCTTACAACAGTGCTATTATTTGTAAACAAGTGTCATAATCTGAAGACAATTTGGATCTAACAATAGCATAGGAACTCTTAAATATGTCATTAAACAAACTGTGGAATAACCCTTGCCATCTAAAAAATTTAAAGTTCAACTTTTAGGAACTCCCATTCCAAATGACAGTGATAAGAATTTTATCCAGAAAAAGATTATCATTGTTTCTAAAGAAGACTTTTAAACAGGACAGACTACTCTAGCAAGCTCTTCCGGGAAGGACACATAAACTATTTTTGATATAATTAATGTAAGACAACCAAAGATAGAAATAATGAAAAAACAAACAAAAAATGGGATAACCACTCAAGTCAGAAAAACCTTCCAACTTAAACAATGATAGAAGTTTTATTTCATAAACAACTTTAATTTCTTACCTGTATAGGCTCTCTGAAGTCAAGGAATCTAAAACCATAGTAAGGATATGCTTTAAATTTCTATATTTTAATTCTGATAAGATGTCCAATTGTTCTATACCCATCTTCTTGCCAATCAATCCAGCAAGAGCACACTGCAGTACAGCTATTTTCCCCCCATCCCTTTCTTCCAAGAATTCATCTGTATCCTTTCCCTGGAATCTTTTCCTTTTGCTTTTCATAAAGAGTTCATGCACTAATTGCAAGGCTGGGGTCTTTGATAAATTCTTAAAGTTTAAAGTTAAATCCCTACTCGTAGTATCAGTGCTCAGCTGACTCTCCAAGATGTCTGAAGCAGCTGCCAGACTTGTTTCAGAGTTGGGGAGGATGATGTGCTTTTCCTCTTCTGTCTCTGACTGTGAGCTTTGCTCCTGAAGAGTGGACAGTCTTCTTGACCTGCCAAGACACCCTGACCTTCTTATTGTGTCTCCCACATTGTGAGTCCCTTTATATTTCTGAAATAGTTCTTGAAAAGAACCCTCCTGATCAGAGAAGGAATCTTCTGACTTATCTAAGCTCAGTGAGTTAAAACCACTGTCTTCTGGAGTGGAAATATTGCCTCTCACCCCAACTGAAGGAGAAAGTCTTTGACTTGTAGCAAATTTAATGTTTGCTGCAAAATTACTTACTGGAGTCACAAATATGTCCTCATCTCTGCTATAGGATATTCTACTACCAGAGGAGCCCAGTTCAGGATATGTATTTTCATCACTGACACTTAAACTGCTATCACTAAAGCCATGTGCGATTAAATCTTTAAAATTATTGCCCTGGATTGGAGATATACATTGAACTTCAAATAGACTACAAGCATCTTTGGAATCATCAATCGTAGAAGTCTTGTGTTGAGAAAAACTTAGTCTTAAGGTTTGACCGCTAGAAGTTACTTCTTCTGTCTTTACACTGCTAGTAACTAAAGGGCTAAAGTTATTTTGCCTTGGAAAACCTAAAGTACTGTTAGGAATACTTTTTTCTAAATTGAGTACTTGGCTTATACTACTTTGAGAACTGTTTTGTGATTCAAAGTCTTTCTCTAGAAGAGAGAAAGATACATCTAACCTTCTACGTGGTAAAGATTTTTTCCCACCAACTTTAGGAGTTTCACATAGTTCTGGGGTCTTATCATTTTCCTTCCTAGGGAAGAAAAATTTTTTTCTTCGAGCACGAGACTCTAGGGAACTTATTGAGCCCTGGCCTGAAATTCCAGGGTGTTTGCGGACTAATATTGGTTCCTTTTCTGTCTTTCCAAAAAATTCTTTATCTGCATTATCAAAGCTGTGAGATCTTGACAATTCAGGATGGCCACTGTCTTCACAAGATGTGGAACCAAAATCTTGGAGGCTGGAGTACTTGAACTCAACAGGTGAGGCCACCTCACTTCCTGCTCCAGGGCTGGCTGAGTGCTTTCGAGACATCTTCAAACTCCGTGCTTCTGCAGAGTAAAACATTTCAGTCTTCTTTTGAAATGAGTAGCCAGGTACCTTTCTCCAAACCACATTATTCATTTTGTGTATAAATAATAATGGAAAATTGACAATTTTAAAAAAATTCACTTAAAAACAAATCTGTCCCACAATATACTATACTGTTATATACTCTACTTAAAACAACTTCTTGATATAATAAAAGCAAAACTTCCAGATTACTTGACTAAATTCTAGGCCAAGTACCATGCACAAATATTTTCTTGGACTTACTCTTTTAACAATATCTAGCAGATTCATTTTTAGATTATTTTATGATTTTAACAGCATGAAGGCATGTAATTTTAGTTTAATATTTTAGATTATTCTTCCTGGACTATATTAGTAAAGTACATATTTGATTTAAGAGCTCTGGGTGTAAATAAAGCTACTTAAAATAAATATATGTTACTCTTTAAACAGGTCTTTGGAAAATGTGTATAATAATGAAAATGAAGTCAGGCATGGTGACACACACACTCCTGTAATTCCAGCACTTGGAAAGCTGAGGCAGGAGAATTATTTGCAAGTTTGAGACCAGCCTGGACTACAAAATGAGCCCAAGGCCAGCCTGAACTGCATAGCAAGACCTTGTCTCAAAAAAAATGATAATAATAATAATACGGATAAATATACATATAACAAGGCCTGTTGCAGAAATCCAGTACCTATGGCCATTCACAAAATCTGAATTTTAAGGCTTCTATAGTTACTCAGACATTTTGGCTCACTTATAAATTACTGACACATTCTACTTGATCTAACTCGAAGGAACTACCATGCCTTAAATATAGAGTCAATTTAAATGGCATGTTACACTTATGTCTTAAGTTTCTAAATACTTTAATGTCCTACTGCAGTCTTGAAATCACAAATAATAGACAACTTTGTCAGAAAACCACTCTTTATAATAGTCTCAAAGTTGAAAATAAGAAATTCAAATCAATTACTTAAAGAACAATTACTCAACAGTTGCATGAGTAAGGAATGACTCTAGGAAATATTTTACTCAATTTTTTTCAACAGTATTATTATGTTTTATAGAGAAACTTCAATTAAATCTTATCTCAAAAGATGCTAATATAAGAAAGTCACAGTTGTTTTTGGTATTTCTCCAGAGTATTCAACAAACACTAAGAAAATTATCTCTCATTTAAAATTTTCTCCAGGCCAAATACAAGCATTTTCTTCATTAAAAGATCTTGAGAAGATATGTTTTAGTTAACTTCAGTGAGACTATAATTTATTGGTATGTTACATTGGTTAAATACATACAGGTGAAGCAGCATATTACAAAAGGAAATTGCCACACTAGACACAAAATTATTTATGGAATACTGATCATTAGGTCGTTTCACTGCAGAAAGTATCTAACTCTTCGCACTTGTATATTTTTTTTATAATTCTCACATATGTTCTCTGTGGTCACATTTTCTATATGCTTAGGAGACAAGATTATCAAACTTTGCTTTCTACAATTAGCATTATACTTAAAAATTTGCCTTTTAGATATATTAATAAGGTATAATGTCTTCAAATTAAATCTCCATCCACTAATCTTTGCCTCTTCTCAGAATTATGTTTTGTGCCACTATATCCTGCAAGAATGTCTTTTAAGTAACAAGTTTCCCTCAATTTGCTAAGAGTAGGTCTTTTAAATTAAAACAAATTTTACTATTTAGTTACTTCACCACTAGGTGTCGTACCATGCCAGAAATTGGAAAACAGCAGCAAATTGTTGGAAACAAAGGGATGCAAATATTTCCTTCTCTTAAAGACCTTATTAGGCTTTCCCTGCTGTCACTTTTAACTTTCGACTACTCCAAGACGTTAGTCTCAAAACTTGGTTAGTAAAAACTTAATTTTAATAAATATTCACGCAATAATCATAGAAAACCCGTTGACTTATTTTACTGATACGACAGTTCACTGATGAACCAAGTAAGAATCTCTGATATTCATTTTTAAAAACCATGCTCCTGAAAGGACTAAAAACACGTATGTCTAAAGGTTTTTTTAAAAGGGCCGGGACACTATTAAATCAGAATGGAAATTATTTTGCCACGTTAAATCCAATTTTCTTTCATTGGTTAATGGAAAATCTTACCATCCGTCAATAGGGAGCTCTTAGATGTCAAAATTAGGTAGTCTTCCAAAACCAAAGAAACCTCACATGCTTGCCCTTAAAAGTCAAGCCAAACTAATGCCACTTAAAAGCTCGTGTTTAAACAGTTCACTGAAACATGCAGCAGCCCTGGAAGGCTAAGGCTGCGAGGGAACCTAGAACCCACGCTGTGGGGCTCATTCCCAGCACTCTGAAAAGCCCGAGCCCTTCATTTTCAACCGCCTTACTCTCAACGCCCTCGTTCTCTGCACCTGGGCTTGGGAACCAGTGGCGCCATATTCGGGCTTCTGGGGGGACTGCGGGCTGCTGGCGGCGGGCGGATAACGGTCTTTCAGGCCTGGGCCGCGGACGCCGAGGGCGGCGCCTGCGAAGCCGCTACCCGCACACACCTGGGCCCGCTCCGCGCACCTGGAGGACGGGCGGATGGGCAGCTTAGGGCCAGGCGGCCGCGGCCGGGCGCACAGGGAGGAGGCTCGCCTCGTCCCGGAGGACGCGGGCTACTGCCACCCGCACTCAGCTCCAAGCGAAGCCGCCGCCTCGCCCTCCTCGGTTTGAACTGCCCGCCCAGCAACCGCCCCGCCCCGTCCCTCCCACTCCACGAAGCCCCGCCCCTTCCTGCCGCTCCACCCCGCCCAGCTTCTCTCCTCCTGCTCCACTACACCCCCCGCTGGCCACCCACAGGCCTGGTCTGCTGCGTTGGAGAAGGATCCTCTCTAGCTCCTGTGCACCTTACAGGACCTGAGAAAGTGTCCGGCCCTCCCTGTCTTCACTCTGAGAAGCACTGTTTCCAAAGCGCTACTGACCTGCTGGGGGATGCCTTCAGGAGTAATGCAGGAGCACTGGCTAGGAATATAGCTCAATGGCAGAGCCCTATCGAAAGTCCTGGAGTTGATACACAGCACGGAGTGGTGATGGGGGAGAGAGTTGATAAGCAGAAGGATATTCACTAGAAAATGTTTCTGAAGATTCATCCACTAGAAGATTTTCCCTAAACTATTAAGTGTAAAAACAGGTAGATTAAGTGTACAAACATTGGATAAGAATGAAAAAGTTTCAATGACTTTTTGGTTACTCTTTTGCCACCACTCTGATGATATTTCTCTATCTGGGTGTTTATTACTCACCCTAAATGTAATATATCCTGAATCAATCTCATAAATATGAAGCTCAAACTATGTGCCAGTTACTGGATTAGGAACTGGGAACATGAAGATGCCTAAGGCAGAATTGCTGTATTAATGGGCATCATACAAGTGTTCTCATAGACAAGCAGTGGCACCAAGGAAAGAGGGACCAACCAATGCTACTAGAAAAGAGTGTGTGCAACACCAGCTTCCTAATGACCATGTTGCAAAGTGTGGGTTGTGTGTGTGTGACTTGAGTGTGTTATGGTACTAGGAGTTGAACCCAAGGCCTTGAGTAAGTGCTCTGCCACTGAGGTAAACACCTCAGCCCTTTTTATTTTATTTTATTTTTATTTTTTGAGACAGGGTCTTGCTAAATTGTCCAGGCTGGCCTTGAATTTTTAATACTCCTATCTCAGCCACCTCAGTAGCTGGGACAACGGGTGTGTGCCACCACATCTGGTAGGAGGTAGATATGTGTTGGACATGTAGCAGTTTGAAAGACAAATAACAGGAAACTCCAAACTCAGAATTGTCCAAGGGCAGGGAAATCAAGCACTGGGTACATTAGAAAGACTGTAAGTAATTTGTTGTAACTTTGAAAAACTAACATATACTAAAGGAAAGGGCAAGAAAAAATTCATGAGAAGGGGAGGAACCAAGGCTTGGGTGCCATGTTGTGGGTACATGTTGCGAGTCTGAAGTTTATATACTAGCTGGGCAATGTGCTGCATTTAACAAAGACCACTTGGTGGCAGAACAGAGGACAGAATGAAGAGAGGTGAAAGTGAGTGAAGGAGACCTCAGAATTACTCCGGGAAATAGTAGGGGTAGAGGTGATCCTGGATTCAATAAACTCGGCAGAATCAACTGCGTGGGGCTGAGAGGTGGGTGGAGGTGGACAACATTTACGTAATGTAAGGTTGTTAAACTGAGATAGGTACCTGTAGACTTGAGGTAAGAAACTGGGGAAATACTCGCTCTTCACAGCATCTGGCTGAAGCCTCTGCCACACTCACATAGGGTGAGCAGCAACCTTCCCTGGCCCTTCAAATGGATCTGTAACAGCAATTCCACGCTTCCCTGCTCAGCAGTGGCAAACTTACTTCTCTGCTGATTTTTCTGTGCATGTCTTCTCCTTCTGAAATATGATATTGTTTACTTATTTTGTTAAATATCTGCTCCTCATCTCCACTCTGTTGTAAGCTGAACAAAAAATTTTGCTTATGTTTAAATAAAATCTACATAATCACAATACATTATATTCAAACAATGCCCTTCTCTTTTTGATTAATTTATTTTTCTTCAGATATTTTCTTATAAGTGTGTAATAAAAGAGCATATTGTAATGCCTTTAAATTTTTTATGAAAGAATAATTTTTAGCCCTCCCTACCCAATAAAGGGCAAAAAGATGCATAGTAATATTTAGGTTTCATTGAGCTTTACATATTCCAGATACAAGTCACTGAGTTATATTGTTATATTCTTTAGCCACTGTAGTCTTTTGTTTTTTGGTTTCTCTCTCTTGGATCAGGCATCACCCCAACATTGACTCAGAATTGTTTTTTTATTCCATCTTTTTTTAAAATTTTGAAGGTAGTAAAATATTACAGAACAAGACAGAACAAAGCCAATCAAGACAATGCAGTGAAATTGGTACAGAACCTTACAGCAGGATACGGGATAACAGTAGCAGGAACCATCATATATCTCGTTATCTTCATAACAGTTGTCCATTCAATCAGGTATAGCAAAACCAAACCAAAGACAGAACATTATAAAACCTATCAAAACAGAATACTGAAATAAGTACTAGATTTTTTTTTTTTTGGACTGGGGATCGAACTCACAACCTTGCACTTGCAAAGCAGGTGCTTATGCTGCTGAGCTAAACCTTCTGGCCCAAAACAGAATATTAAATAGAGCAAAACAATTAATCAGGACTAAGCAAAACAGTGAAAACAATATTTGCCTTCAACGAGATGACAGAAGGAAATCCCCCATATTTGCTATATTGCGTACAGTCATTCTCCCAAGAGATGCTCAGACCTCTGGCTCCCAGTTGCTAATGGAGGGTGAGGGAATGGGGGATGGGATGTTTGATTCTCAGCCCGCTCACAGGAGACGCTGACTGGTTCTTTTCCTAGCTCGCCTGCCACTCACTTGCGCCACAGCTACTTACCAGGAAGGTGGGCAAGTTGCTTTCTTGCTCAGTGATCTCTATAGATTGTACTGTGACCGAATCATCTTGATATTTGAAAAAGAGAGTAAGAATTCAAAATAGTTTTCAAACATGAAAGTCTTACTTTCAGGATCACTTTGTTTACTTTCTCTTGTGATAGCAATTGTTTTACTCTAGTAGTTCTTGTAGAGAAAGCCTACTGTGCCTCTTGTATTGGATTACTTCTCTTTGGTTGAAAGAGAGACATGTTATAACTAGGCCAGTGATCAAAATGCTTATGCTCTGAAATCATGTATGGAGAAAGCAGCAGGAAACTGCTGTTTCTCCCAGAAATTTTTATTTGTTAAAATTTATTTATTTATTTTATTGTGCTGGGGATCGAACCTAGGACCTTGAATACTCTACGCAAGCACTCTCTCACTGAGCTAACCCCGGAAAAAAAATTTCGACCCACAGGCAGACTGGACAAATCAAGTTAAGATAGAAAAGATGTAATGCACATTGGAAAAAAGCCTGCTTAATTAACTTTTTAAAAGAAATAACATTTCTTTAGCACTTCATAAATGCTTACATATAAAAAAATTCAACAATATTCAGAGTAAAGACAGATCAAAATATGAAAGTTAACATATCCATGCATTTTGAGGTTGGACTTTTCTTACAGTCTAGAGTAGAAAACACTCAGCAAGTGCATTTTAAGTCAGTTCTAACAATTTTCAACCTGTGGTAAAGATCTGTCAGGACATGAAGAAAATTCCAGTGAGCAACTAATTATAAAGATGACATCAATATTTCTTCTTTCCATGCCAAGCTAAATTTTTCTGGTGAGCCTGTATGGTCCAATTTGATGTTTTCCCAAGTTTACAGTACATTCTTAATCCTAATTTTCTTTTTTATGTAGCTAATGGCTATATTTACTATAAAATGTTCCTCACATGAAAAGAATAGTAGGTTCTTCACGATGGAGCCTGCTAAACTAAATACATAGATCTTTACAAATGTTGTACTTCCCAAAAGTTTCAAGTCATACTTTGAATTCTGGATTACTCTGAGTTGCACTCTTCTGCATTAAAAGTCTTTGAGTTTCCAGGATAAGATTTTTTGATGAGGCTTTTGTTGTAAGTTGCCCTTCATTAGCTTTCAGTTAGCAGGTCAGTGCGCATACTTACCTAGCTAGCTACATTTTTTATTCTCAACCCAACATCTATTTATGTATAGCCCAAAAAAGATTTTGGAAATCAACCAGAGCTCAGTGGCAGTTTGTTTCAAATGAAATAATACGGTGGGACCTCAGCTTGCACAGGCTGAGGTGCAAGACTTGGTATAAGGGAGGAAAACTTTCTAAATTCTTCAGGATAAGGCATCAGGCAGATGGTTTCTTATTTTCCCTTAAATTGTGTCAACTCCAAGATTACCAGATCCTATATTCAGATAAGCAGCGTGAAAATAAATACCAAAAAGCAGAACCCATACATGGGTTGCATTGACTACCACTTGGAATTTGCTAAGCTACTCTTCTCAAAGAACATATGAAATATTTTTTCATAAGACTTGTATTTTATATCTTTCCAGAACTTCATTTCATTCTCCAAAAAACAGAGATTACTGAATCTTCTCTTGGAGGAAAAAAAAAAAAAAAAAAAGAGGGAAGGTTCATCTTGGATCTGAAAATGTAGAAAAAAGTAAAGGGACTTGATTGTAATGTGCCATGTTTGGAACAGAGAATAATGTAGGAGGTAACTGGACTCTTTCAGATAAAATGGTAATTTCTTCTCTACAGATTCCCTCTTTCATAGAGAAATGGCTATAGTTTACAATCCCGGCAAAGGCTGGGCTATGTTTTTTCCAGCTAGCAGCTCTGCTAGCTGACAGGGAGCTGCTGTGGCCCTGCATGTCCCCCAGCTCATTCTATAGCCTGACAGTCTCCTCCTCCTCCAATAGGCTCCTCTTCACAGTGTGTAGCTTCTGCTGGGCCTCACATTGGATGTCACTGGCCACCACCAGGGCAGTCTGCAGCTCTGCCTGGAACTGCCTCCATTTCTCAGTCTCTTCCCTTATTTGCTTTGTCACAGTCTTTAACTGCCATTTCAGGTCTGTTCTTCCAGCTTGATCTCACTGCTTTCTAGCTCACTAAAGAGTTGACTGTTGTGGAACTTGACCATCTGGGGCTTTTCCACTTGATCTTTCAACTCAAATATGGTTTCTTTCAGGTCTTTCATCTTTGCATCACTCTCTGATGTTTTCTCTTGCAGTTTTAGGCTGGTTCTTCTCAGTTGTTCTGCTTGATAATCACATATCTCCTTCAGGTAAGTATAATATTTTTCCATCTTAGCTAGCAGGCTTGAAATGTGCTTAATGTTACCATTTGCTTTTAGCAGTTATTTTCTGAGCTCAGTGCAAGATAGTTCCAGCTGATCTTTTTCAGCTCAAGCTACTTGTAACATTTCCTGAAGTTCACAGTTCTCTGCTGTCTGCCCCAAGGTACTATTGATCTCCATAGCTTCCTTTATTCTCTCCTTCCAGATGAGGCTTCAAGTAATCATTCTCCATCTTGGAGTCTTCCAAGGTAACTACATTCTTCCAAAGTTTTGGTCATCACATTATTGCTACATAGTTCTAGTTCTAGAAATTCATTCAATTTTCATTTTCTTCTGTCAGGTGCTTGATCATGTCCAAAGATTTTGGTTTTCTTCTTCAACCTTCTGTAACAGGTCAACTGCTGCTGAATATTGAATAGCTTCTCTTTCAAAGTGGCCCTTCTCTGGCTGGGGATGAAGCATAGTGCCACAGTGCCTGCCTGGCAAGTGAAAGGCCCTAAGTTGATTCTTGGTCAAAACAAAACAAAAAATTGTGGTTCTCAAAAATATGTGTGTGTTTCTGTTCTAGCTCAAGGATTTTTCCTTCTTGGATACTGGGATTATCATTTTTCAAGTTTATAAAAGGTTTACCAATTCCTCATTTTCTTGACTTAGCTGCTCTGTCCTCTCTCAATGCTGATGAAAGGATATCTCTAAAATAAGTCTTCTCATCCATCAACTTCTCATTCAATGTTGTCAGTTCCTGTTGATCTGATAATTTACTTGTAAAGTGGCCTGTAGCTCCTCTGCAGTGCTGTGGTAACTCCCTTCCATCTTCTGTATCTTCTCTGTAAGGTAAAGTAGGGACAGCTCACTTGCACTGTTTGGAGAACTTCCAGTGATTATACACTTTTGAGAACTTGGAGTTCTTAAAAGGGCTGATGGTGGAGGACAGAGACAGAAATGAGGTATTAGTAGTGATGTGCTCAAAATCCAAGGCACTTGGTGACAAAGCTTTGGTAACACCACTGCTTGAAGAACCGGATGTCATTAGTGTATTTCTGTATGTGTTTTATTTTTTTTTCTTTTTGTACATGTTTTATTTTTAAACATCAGTTTCACTTGACGGTTCACTTCCTGTTGGGTATCCAAAGTTTGCTTTTTGAGTTACAGATATTGGGCAGCTGCTGTCACCAGTGTGACTTGCTGCCCCTTCTGAATTTGGTGACTGTTTAAGGTAAGTCAGTTTTTGTTTCAAGACCTAGTGTTCTTCTAAGTCAGAAATCTCTCTATAAGTTCTTGGTCTTCTTCTCAAGGGTTCTTATCAAAGGTTCTACGTCTCCTGATGGAGCTAACGTTCCGTCTGAACTTGGGTCTGAAAGCATCAGTGTCCTAGGTGCTGAGGGCCTTTCTCTCCCTGAAGTCTACTCTGAAGCTTGTTGATTTCACTCTCTCTGGCTTTGGCATTTGCTACAAGTTTCCGAATTGGAAATCAACCATTGCCTTCTCTCCCTTTTCGTTCTCTTGTTTGAGTTTGCAGAAGTCGTCCTCAGGTGCTTGGTAGGGGTGTGAATGCAAGAGGAATTTGGACTGAATCCCAATTTCCTTCTGTTGCAGGGACCTCATGGCACAGACCTCTCTCTTGAGACAGTTACTGAGAGTTCCCAGGGAGTTGAGATGTCTGTCCACTTGGTTGTTGAAACAGCCACTGCTTCAGAATCCTCTGGCTGTTCCAAGTGGTTGCCTATGCTCAGTCATCTAGGGGAGCAACTGGCTGGCCCACCTTCCACCAGGTGTCCACCATACCACTGGCTGTACCAGTACCGGCAGGCAAGGCAACTGCCTCTTTCATTAACTTTTAACAGTTAATAACTGATTAACATTTTTAAATTTGAGTAACTTTGTGTTCTTTGCCCTACTTCTAATATCAGTAAACTATCTGGTGTGAATTTAACAATGTACCCAAAGGATATAGTTATCTCACTGAAATTCTGATCTCTGAAGGAACACACCTCCATTACACAAGTCGCTTTGTTTTCTTATGAACGTATACATAAATAGGACAGAGGACCTGAGGAAGGCTAATGTTACCAAAATCCCTTAAGTTTGAGTGCAGTAAATGATGTAGCTGCCCTCACGACAGCTTTCGCTTTACAAAGAAAGTGAGGGAAAGGAATAACTGGAGTTTACGAGAGAAAGGGTTGGAAAACAAAAGCGAAAGAATGCGGCAGCCGTGCGACTCCAGCTTAAACCTGAAAAACAATAAAGTGTTTGTACACGTAAAACCACCGGTGGAGCCGATTATTCTGTGTAAATCCCAAATGGCTAGTTTAGAATTCCACCGACACCTGTTATCTTAGTTTCTCTTCCAAACTCAGCCCTTTCAGAAAAGCATTATTTCCTATCAGCGTCTTTAGGCAGAAACAGAAACTTCCTTCTACCTGAGTGTCACAAAGTCTTCCTTTTCTGGAATGTGAAAGTAGGGCTAAAATAGGCACTTTCATTGATGGCGAATCTTTTGGAGCTTTCAACGATAACAAACCGCCGTAACACACATTAGCCACGGTTGTAGTGAGCTTCTAAACACAAACGCGCGGGATTCCCCGCCTCTGTGCCATGGGAGCTTCCGGGCGGAAGGGGCGGGGTACTACTTGCGTCATCAGTTAGCGACGGAAGCTGGTAGAGAAGGCGTTGGGCGAGTTTCTGCTTGGAAATTCTGAGCGAGAACTTTCTCGGTGTTTCCCAGGTACGGTACTAATGGTTCGGGGTTTAGGGGCGGCTCACGCATGGTGTGTATATGTGGGGAGGAAGGAGTGCGGGAATGTTTGGGCCAAAATTATATGCTTCAGGTTAAAAATGACCCAGTAGAGTTAGTATTTGGAGAGGTTGGAATAGAAGTGATACTCTTAGTCCTTTTAGTTTAGTTTTCGTTTAGCCGCTGAGAATTAACTTTATTGCCTTTTCTCCTTCCGTTCCCCTGTTCCCTGTTAAAGGGTGTAATTTTTGGCACGGGGAATATGATTTTTTTACTGCCTTCAGCTGAAGTTTTAAGAATGGAACTTCTGTTAAATGATAACGCTAGCTTTTTTGGTCAGATCTGAAGCCCCTTGCTTGATAGTAGCTGAGCGGTATTGTATAAATTAACTTCTCAAAGCCCCAGTTTCTTCATCTGTAAGGCTATACTTCCTGGCCCTGTGGTGAAGATTATAATGAAATAACATGTATAAGAAGTTTATTATTTTGTCCATTGTAGGTTAAACATTCGTTACTTTGCGTTTCGTCTTTTCGACTGGAATCATAGAATTTGGGGGGAAAGCACAGATAAAAAATTGTAATCTTTGTAGCATCTCTTTAGAAAAATGGGGCTTGCCTGATTGTGTGATGAGCTTCTTCGAGATAATATTCAGTATTTGGATCTGATTTCAGAGACTAACAATGGACTCACAGCAGGACGTTCAACCTCCAAAGCAGCAACCAATGATATATATCTGTGGAGGTAAGAGTAGCACTTAAAGTAACAGCACTTAAGATTTTTAGCAACCATTAAAAAAAAAATTCTTGTTAAGATTTCACTTTTTCACCTGGAGAAGTGCCACTGCCCACAACTGTTTCTTTAGTATATTTAGCAATATCAGTAAATTTACAATGTGTTATATACATGTACATAACTCCCTACATTAATGTAATCATTGTGTACTATGAACATGTACTGTGCTAATAAAATTTTTTTTAAAAGAAACTGAGTGTGTACTGGTGCTTTGGGTTACTTTGCTTAGAAAATATGGTTAAAATAATTTGCTTGTCTGTAATGTTTTTCTTCTAGCCTTTGAATAAACGTGATTTCTTTTTCTAGAATGTCACACGGAAAATGAAATTAAATCTAGGGATCCTATCAGATGTAGAGAATGTGGATACAGAATAATGTACAAGAAAAGAACTAAAAGATGTATCCTTTTTACTATACTTTCTAAATATGAAGAGGAAATACAAAATAATGCTGGGTTTGATACAGACAAAGTTATGGTAAGAACAGTAATAACTTTTGGATTTCTTTAGAAACAGGATCACCATTTTCATAGAGCAGTGTATAGGCTGTACATAAACACTGGTTATTTTGGTTCTTGTAAGTGTATTTTTTTGGGATGCTGTACTTATTTAAGTACTCCTTGAGCTTGAGTTTATGGACAAAATAAATTATACAGGGAGAAATGTAAATATTATATACCTAATGAAAAAAATAGGGCATACAAATTAACCCAAATACAGGAAATAAATGTTTATGTGGTAACTAACAAAGTCTTTAAAATTAGCAAGTTATCCCCTTTAATATTGCTTAATGGTTTTGATGCATTGGCTTTTGTATCTGTAAAAAGTTGTTATAAAAAAAGAAAGTCTTTAAAAGGTAAACTCCAATTATCATAGTAAATCTATTTTTTGTATACATTAAATAAAATAGAAGGCTGTGCATGGTGGTGTATGCCTGTGATCCCAGCATTCCAGAGGCAGAGGCAGGAGGATCATGCCTGTTCGAGGCCAGCCTGCATTGCACAGTGAAACCCTGTCTTAAAAGACAAAGATAAATAGGTAGAATAGCAAATTATCTTACTTCAAAGAGAAAGTGACTTGGAAACTTTAAATCTTTTAGCATTTTTACATACTTTTTTTGGTCCTTAACTCAGTTTAACACAGTGGTAGTTTTTGATGCTCGGTGAAAGATGGAAATTCAGAAAAGTGTCCTTGTTGGTACCTGGATTTGCTCCTTAATAATTCTCATTGCTGTATAGCTTTTGATTTAACACACTTAGGAATACAATTATATGCATATGGTTTCATCTTTATTTCATTTTCAAAACCAGATTGTATTTAGGTATCTGTGTATACTTTGTATAAGGAATTTTTTGTTCAGTTATATGACTTGTAATTTAATTTTATTGTGTATGTACTCTGACAACAATAAAGGTTAAAATTGTTTCCCCAAACCATACTTCTAATAAAATTTATTAAAAATTCAGATTTCTAGGGCTCTCCAAAGATCTGATTAAATACATTCTGTAGAAACCACTGTTCTTTGTCATTGTTTGTAAACATAATAGCTCCATTTAGTACAAAGTATGCCAGCATATTTGCTGTCTGTGTAAAGTTATAAAAAATAATGGTAGAAATTAGAAATGAATAGATATATAAACAGATGTAAAAACAAGTTGGTTTCTCATATATATAGATACAACCCCACCTTGCCGAAATAAGTCCTTTGTAGAAGAGTAGTTAAGATGAAGTGGTTACTTGAGCAGAGGACTGAATGATGAAAGGAGCTGGCTATCGGAAAAGCACAAGGAACATTACTAAGATAGAGGAAACAGCCATTGTAAAAGCTTTGGGGTGGGATGTGAGCTCATCTTGTTCCCCTTTTAAATGAAGACCCTGTGACAGACTTGGTGAACAGTGAGATAATAGGAAAAGATGAGGTTGCAGAATTGAGCAGAAGCCTAAGCTGGGATGCTGTATTGGACAGCAATTTGGACAGTAAGCAGGGACATGGTTTCAAGCTGTTGTGTGAAGATGGACTATACAGGGTCAGGTGGTAGCAGAAGGAAGAAGGGCTATCTGTAGTAACTAAGGCCAGAGATAATAACAGGGCCAGGGTGGTTACTGTACAAAGGATGAGATGTAACTGGAACCCATGTTGAAATTGAATCAAAAGGACTCATTGATGAGTACAGTAAAGAGCTTAGTAAACCATATGGACCTTGGTGTGAAGCTTTGAGTCCAAATACCCAGACCATCCCTTAGCTGGCCATGTGGACCTACTAGGCCTCTTGTATATATCTTGTTTCTTGGACGAAGTATTTTCTTTTGTATCCATAAAGACTAGTGATTATTTTCATATTGCCTTATTTCCTTCAAGTTGCTCTGTATCCTGCTTGTTTATTCAGTGTAAATGTATATGTAATTACAACAAAACATTAAGTGTGACTGAAAAGAAAAGGGCATGTAGAACTGATACTTTAAAACGATTTCTTCCTCAAAAAATTTGAAGTTACACTATATGAGATTTAGGGCATAATTTTGGGGGAAGTTTGCTGTCTGGAATTAGTTATAAAATGACTGCAAGACCTGGAACATGTGACACCCATGATGAAGAATTTGGTAAGGCAATTTAAGACTTATTATAAAATTCTGTATCTATCAGACTTTTTTTGGGGGGGAGGGTACCGGGGGTCAAACTAACAACCTTGCACTTGCCAGGCAGGCACTTGCACCACTGAGCTAAACCCCCAGCCCTCGAGTCTTTACCTGTAAACATGCAAATTTAACATTTTCCACCATGGCCTGTGGAAGTGATAATATAATCACAGCCCCAGCTAACGGTCTAAATGCAAAAAGATGATAAATAATTTATCGAGCTTCCTTTATGTGCTAGGCATTGTAGTAGCTACTTTGTTCATGTTTTAACCAGTCTGAAATGTATTTAAAACGGAAATTGCTGATGACCTAGTTTGTGCATCTGAGTTGTCTTCCTCGCCTTTGTATCTCAGTGCACATAACCAGCATTCTGAAAATGGAATGCATAAAAAGAAAAGCGACCTTGTCTTTCATTTATTCTTGTTTAAAGGCAAGGGGCTCAGTAAATACAAGTTGCAGTTCAGGTTCTGAAATTTTAATTATGTTTTAATAGTTAATAGGAATAAATACCTACTTAGCAAGAATACAGCAGGTTACGGTAACGGGCGGAGTTTTAACTCTAAAATGAACGAATTCAATGGAGAGGAAAGGGTGTTTGCAAGTTTAAACTTTTGTCGGGGGAGGTGGCGGAGCCGGGAGGTTGGGCCCCACGGGGCCAATCAGCAGGATGGCGGGCGGGGACGGCCAATCGCTTTGCAGAGCCGCCTTACCCCTGTTGTCCTCTCGCACCAGCTAAGAGGACTGGACAGTCCCCTAGAAGCAGGTGAGTGCTGGCGTGTTTCTGCCCGCCTGGAGTAACATCGTCTCTTTGCAGCCTCTCCTTGGAGAGTGGAGGTGAAAGACAGAAAAGCACACTCTCACGCGCGCTGGAGAGAGGACCACGTAGTCGGTGAACGACCGTCTAGGTCCGGGCAACTGACGGTAGCAGATGTTGCGGTAGGGTCACAACACTGGATTTCTACGGTTTGACCCGCCTGGCATCCTTGGTAACCAAAACAGGGGGGTGAAACGCGACCTCAAACAGTTACAGGTCGGCTGTGGAGCTGAAGGGCAAGATGCGACCCTGCTGCCCTCTCCGGCCAGAGTGTACATAGAAACTGTTGCCATGGCTGGAGGACGCCAGTTCCTTCTCTCGATCTGCAGGGTGCGCTGAGCACTACGGATGCTGGGAAGGTGACAGGGAAGATGGCCAGGTTTCCGGTTACTAGTGTAACCACTAATCCTTTGCAGTTTGCACCGCACGCTTGATGGTGTAGGAAGTGGAAGTGGATCAGGATGACGGGGAAGGAATTAAATCCAGTTAGGACTAAATGTTTTTCTAACCAGAAGCAAAGAGATGTGGAAGAGTTCTCAGGAGAGCAAGTAAAGGGAGACTTTACGGAATTTCAGAATTGACATTTTAGTAATCTTGAGAAGGTGTATCCCACAAGGAAAAAAAGCTCGATAGTTTTTGAAAAAGGGTTTCAGAGATATGTTAGAGTACTGTTTAGAATACAGTTTGGGTAAGGTGTGGTTCTATCATTTCACGTTTTTTCATTATAGTTTATTCAAATTCAAATGTCATTGGTTGCAAGATACTTTCAGTTTACCTTAATCTGTTTAAATCCTATTAGATGCTTAATTCTGTCTCACAAAAGATCCTCCAGTTCTTGGGAAAATTCTCCCTAGGCACCCCTTTCTATTCTGTGAAGTGTCATTAATTTAAAAGTTCATCTTTTTTTCCCCTGTACTTTCACTCTTATTATTATCCTTCTGACAGGAGCCATTTGTCATTCTACGTCCTGCAGTATGGTGTAAAAGCCCCTCTACTTTTTCAGCGGGGTCTCATCCCAAAGCCTAAGAAGAGTTCATACCCAATTCTAAGCTGGCAAGAATGGGGATAAATTGACAATGTTCTCTTTCTCTGCACAGGCTTGATATATGGTCAGATTCCCAGAGGGAATTCACCCTGAAATAGTTCTGTGACTTAGACTTATTTTTCCTTTTCTTTTTTTTAAATGATCATCCAATAGGTTTTAGTGCATTTTTTTGGTTTTGTTTTTTGTTTTTTGGTACCAGGGATTGAACTCATGACATCGCACTTGCCAGGCAGGCACTTGTGTCATTGAGCTAAATCTCTGAACCTACATTTTAAAAAAAAAACTGACAGTGGCTCCTAATGAAAATATATTTCACTTTGCAACCATGTACATTTACACACGCACAATTTCCATGTATATAGGCACAGACTAAAATTTTTTATAAAATAACATTTAATATTATATGCCAGGTAGTCTTTTTAAATTTATCTCATTATAAAACAATACGGATTACGAGCTCCCGGATACACAGTTCCCAAAGCCCTGAGGCTTGTGAGAAGAGGGGCTGGTCTTCAGTGGAATGGCCTAGACCTGACATCAGCCTGAGGTGTGAGATCCCGGCACTGCCTTGTAGGACCATACGGAGATGTTCTCGTGGGTTTCCTTGAGACCTGGCACAACAAAAAGAGCTTGTTGATGTGGCCTTTCCTCACAATAGCTCACCCTGCTTTCTCCAGGATGTTCTTTTCTCTTACTTTTTCATCTTTTACTCAGCCCAAGTTTGCTCCACAGAGCCACTATTCACTTTTACTTTTTCAAACAAACTTTGTCACTCTTAAAGAAATGCTGATCGCAACTCACTAAATTGATTTCACGAATTGGGACCAGTAGTTTGGAAAGTATAAGCATGATGGTTAAGTATGTGCGCTCTGTAGTCTACTGAGATTCATTTCTGTAGTGGACTTGTTACCTTGCTTATCTATAAAATCAGAATAATTAGCAACATTATTACATTTTAGTTTATTTTTAGTGTTGGAGATTGAACCCCATGACCTCACACATGCTAGTCAATTGTTCCATCACTGAGTTACATATCTAGCTCTAAAATGCAATCCTGGGAACTGTTCATTGATAGGAGTGAGGGTAGGAAATGTAATGAGGCAAGGGATGAGAAAATAAGTACAGAGAGGGTATTGTTACTGTTTGTACCAATTCAAATAATTGGGATGTGAATAAATAGCTAAAGCATAAAATCATCCAACATCAATTTTAAAAAATTCTTTAGGGGCTGAGGATTTAGCTCAGCAGCTCAAGCGCTTGCCTAGTAAGTGTGAGGTTGTGAGTTTGATCCCCAGTACCAAAAAGAAAAAGAAAAAAAAATTAAAAAGTAATTTGAGGCTGGGTGCAGTGGTGTACACCTGTAATCCCAGCTCTTGGGAGGCTGAGTCCGGAGGATCACTGGGAATTCGAGGCAGCCTGGGCTACAGAGTGAGTTCAAGTTCAGCCTGAACTACATGGTGAGACCCTGTCTCAAGAAAAAAAAAAAAAAAAAGAAATAAAAAGTAATCCGAGTACCAGAACCAGCTTTGTCACTATATCCCAGTTTTGCTTAAGTGAAGATTGGATGAGATCATCCATGGATGACATATAGTAATTTACCTCCATAAATGTTAGCTTATTATCAGGGAAAGTACAAAATGAGTATCCTCCATTCTTAGAAAAACCACTCCATCTCTTTTCCTATTGGAACACTGAGATAAACGCTGCTAACAAAACTG
This sequence comes from Hydrochoerus hydrochaeris, assembly GCA_004027455.1. Lineage (NCBI taxonomy): Eukaryota > Metazoa > Chordata > Mammalia > Rodentia > Hydrochaeridae > Hydrochoerus > Hydrochoerus hydrochaeris. The sequence continues at coordinate 84,250 of PVLA01001443.1, read as the reverse complement.
ATAGAGGTTCACATCTGTTTTCCTATGTTATATTTCAGCCATGACTTCCAAAGATCATCCATCACTGTGGGGCTTTGGAACAACAAAAACATTTAACATTCCCGTTGAACATTTGGATTTCAAGTATATTGAAAAATGTTCGGATATTAAGCACCTGGAAAAAATTCTTTATGTACTCAGGTAAGCATCTAAAAATCATTTATGTTTTAGTATGCCAACTTTTATTATGTTGTTACCTTCTGAAAGTTGAAGGAACAATGGAAATACTGAAGAAAATGTTCAGGTAGGGTTGTTTTTGCCTACAGTGGGTTCCAAAACATTGGTTTTGATACTGTGGTTAGTTTGGAGGGCTCTGGCTAGGTTTACTTTCAGCATGAGACTACTTTCAGCTCATGAGAACCCAAGAAGGCATTTTTCTTGCTTCCTCTACGTTTCCTATGAAAAAGTAAAGCAACTATCAGGAGGAAGGTTATCACCCAGCACTTGCTGTGCTCTGACCACAGATGAGAGGCACAGGGCCTTCTCCTGGTGGTGATAATCAAACTTAGCTGCATGTGTTTGTTGAAAATGCAAATCTGAGGGTCTCATTCCCAGGAATTCTGCTTCAGGGAATCTGGGGTGGGACTCAGACATATGTTAACAATCCAACTGATTGATTGCTATAAGTGCTGGTGGTCTAGAAATCCACTTGAAGAAACCCTGCCCTGTAAAGTAGCAACCTAGGGCAATTCCTTTGGGTTTTTAAAGCTGTTTTCCCTGGGAAAGCAGGTTCTATTGCAGAAGGCACTTGTGGAGCATGAACCTTCCTTTCTAGCCTCAGCATTCTGGCAGCTCGGCAGTGGTTCTTGCATTTCTTCTCTCTGTTTTCCGTATTGTTGCTCTCTTTCTTTCTTCTCCTTCATCACCTTTAGCCGCCAGTCTTTCCTGCCTGAGGAATGTAATAACTGTATCCTTTCTGAAATGGAGAAATGAAAAATCATACTTGTTTTTCCAGCAGAATGTTGTCATTCATACATATAAAAAAAATATGTATATATAGATGTGGTATTGGAAGCCCAGGGAATGCTGTGCGCTGAACTGTACCCCTAGCTGTCTTGTCACCCGGTCAGACTGGGAAGTTTCACTGGAAATTTAGGCAGTCCTCAGAAAAAACACAGAACTATGACTCAGTTGAACATCTTTTATTCAGCTGCTTAGTTGTGGTCCGTCTCTTTAGCTGCTCTTGTGGCCTCATCCTGTGTAGGTCCTGCAGTCCTCAGGTTCCTGGTCCCTGACCTATCCATTCTCACAAAAGTCCTTGGGTGCTCAGTCTACATTTATACCAAAATGCAGTATGGTGGCCATGTGCCAGTAACAGCCTTGGTTATGTAAGTTATTTACACCAGCCAGGATTGACTTTTGGTGAGGCAGTTATGTACCCTGGGTTGTAGGGAGACGTACTTACCCTGGAGCTCTGTGGATACAGAACCCACTATCTACCAGATCCTCTTCCCTTCACAGTCTTAACTAAATGTCTTAGTCTGTTTTCTCTCATTGCTGAGAGAAAATACCCAACACCCAAAATTAAAACGGTACAGGTTTCAGTCCATAATTGGCTAGCTCCAGGGCAGAATGGTGCATGGCAGAGGGGCAGCAGTTCATGGCGGCAGAAGATAGCAAAAGCAACAAGAACAAAAGCGGGAGACAAGCACCTTTCTATGCCTTATATTGTATCCAGTCTACTGGGATTAGGACAACGTCAGTGTAATCAGTGGACTGATCCAGCCACTATGCACCTTAATCCCAGCACTGCACACTCTAGATTCAGCCGCCTCTGAAAAAGTCCTGTGACCACATTAGGCTTTGGGGGGGCATCTAGACACAAACTATAACATCAAAGTACCACTGTCTTGTTCAAGTTTCCTACAGTAGTCTTTATTTTTATTTTAATTTTAGTTAATTTGTTGGGGGGGGGGTACCTTCAATGAACCCAGGACCTTCATACTGAGCTATGCTCTTGTGGTGGATTGACGACTGATGGGCAATTTATACTGCCCAGCTGAATCAACATGGTGCTGAATGTGAATGGCCTACCTGAGGATTGTTACCAACAACATAAAAAGGAGAACTAGAGAGGAAGAAGTTTTGTTGTTCATTTTCCTGTTGCTGTGGGTTCTCCTGCAAGAGCTTGTTGAGCCTCTGTTTTGATATGAATTTGGTTCTTCTCATTGTCAGAGGCACTCAGGACTTTGCTGTCACTGAGAATGGCTGCAGTTCACTTTAGGGGAGTTCTGGTCCTTACTTTGAGCATTGCTTCCTGGCTCCAGTGTAGAATCCTCAGCCTACTGGCACGGATCCTTCATCCCACTGGCACAGACTTTTCTGGCTTTGGGCAAGAAAAGACTGCTGACCTTTGGGCCTTCCCAGAGCAGATCTGTGAAACAGACTTGCATGAGTCATTGTCATGGGCTCTAGGTCTTCCGCTGGACTCATGCAGGACGTTGCCATGGGATCAGGCCCTCAGCTGGATTCTCTGGATCTTCAGTGTATGGACAGATTTCCTGTACTTTTTTAATTTGACTGTTTGGGTGACTATTATAAAATAATTCTATAAATTATGTGTCCTGTATTAAGTTGTTTTCCTTGCAAAGCCTGACTACCACAGTTCCCTGCCTTTTTTGTTTTGTTTTGTTTTTGTTTTTGTTTTGAGAAAGGATCTCACTAAATTGCCCAGGGTGGCCTCCAATTTGCAATCCTCCCTCAGCCTCGTAGAGTACTGGAATTATATACATGCACCACCATGCCAGGGTCCTTTTTCATTTTACGATTTGAGACAGGTCTCAGTAAGTTTCCCAGGCTGGCCTTGAAGCTGTAATCCTCTTGCCTGACCCCTTCAAGTAGCTGTGTGTCCACCTTTTCCTTTATATTTAGTCAAGGACTGATTTTTTTTTTTTTAACGAGGGATGAAAGAGTTTGAAGCCAGAGTTACAACACTGGGTCCAAGAAATCCTACGAATAGTCTAATTATATTCTATTGACATGGAATTGTTTTTTAAAAAATTTTGTAAGTGGGATTTGTTGTAATTTTCCATAAATTTAAGAGTGAAGAAACCTAAAAGAGAAGGAGGAATTACTGATTTTCTTTAGACAAAAAAGAAGAAATGCTGCTCTTTAGCTCTTCAAGGAAAGTTTAGTTTCTTCAGTGGTTGAATATAGGAGTGTTTTTTTCTAAGCTGTTTCTCTGCCATTTTCTTCCTCTTCCTTTTTAAACAAAAATTGAATTCTGAAAAGATACTCCTGACTGAAATGTAAGCCCATATTTGTTCTACCTTTCTCTAAAACTGAATCTCCATTTATATATTTAATATTGCCTTAGGTACAAACTGAACATATGTATGTAAAATAGGAGTAAAACTGGTATTTATTCAACTTTTAAAGTGTGTGAAGGGAATTCGCATCTTTGGAGCTCCTTTTCCCTTCCCTGTATCACTCTACAGATTAGCAGATAAAGCACAGGCTGTGTGGGTGATCTCTGATGAGCTCTGGGCTCCACACAGTCCAGTTTACAAACCACTGGTCTAGAGGATTTCTCAATAAGATGCTAACACTAAACCTACAAATCTATTTTTTTAGGTCTGGTGATGAGGGATATTATCCTGAACTTACAGAATTTTGTGAAAAGCGCCTTAGAGGCTTAGCTCCTGGAAGCAGAGCCCTGAGGAAAGATAAACCTGCAGCAACAGCAGCCAGTTTTACAACAGAAGAATGGGAAGAAATCGATGGTGATATAAAGGTAGAGAATACATAGGCTTTTGGTAGACTTTGTAGTGATGATGTAGATGTGCGTGCTTCACTTGTCTGAAGTCTTAGGCTTCTTATTCATTATTAAAGGGTTTTTCGTGGCAATTACTTAGGAAGTACGGTTGCTTCTTATACCTAGAAAAACACTGAATTTTCATTTGCATGTGGATTTTAGAGGCTGCATAATTCCCCATCCTATAAAAGAAACATTTTTTTATGTTTATCATTACATGTTTTGTGTACAACATGTGCATTCATGATGGGGAGTTGGTACATATACATAATACATCTCAGTTCTCAAAGAATCATAATTTAACAAGCTTCTGTAAATAGTGCTATATAAACATGTTTGTTTGTAGTTTTGTGATCTTTCCTTGCATCTTCCTGATGATTCCCTCTTTATAAATTATTAAACTTTAAAGTATTTGAGCACATAATTGGAATACTTCTAGGGCTTTTGAAACATTCTTGTGTTCTCAGGAAGAAAAATTGTACCTTCATACTGACACTCCAGTAGGGTATAAGAATGCCCATTTTCAAGTTCTCTTCATTGGATACTGTAATCATTTTAACCAATTTCTTAGCTGAAAAATGAGAGTAATGTATTTTTTGATTACTAGTAAAGTTGGACATTTTTCATCTGTTTGTTGAACTCCTTCTTTTGTTACTGACCTGTTAGTGTCTTTACTCTTTTAAATCAGCCTTACTGATGTATAGTTTATATTCAGTAAAAGTTACCAATTTTACAATGTATATTTAACTGAGTTCTAATAAATGTGTATGATACCAAATATTCTCATCATTCCAAAAAGTTTCCTTTTGCCTTTTTGTAGTTAGGTTTGCCCAATACCTTGGCAAGCACTGAACTGCTGTCTGTCACCACAATTTTGCCTTTGCTAGATGTTTAGATAAATATGATCATACAGTATGTTTTCTATTGTGTCTGTCTTCTTTCACTTAGCTTAATGCTTCCCAGATTACATATGTTGTTTCAGGTATCCACAGTTCATTCCTTTGAATGTCTTAGTATCGAATTGTATAGATTTCCCACTGTTTGTTTACTGTTTACCAATTAATAAACAAAATACCAAAATATTTTCTAAAGTGGCTGTACTATTATGTAGTTGTGCCTACAATATGTAAACTTTCCTGTTGCTTTGTATATTGCCAGTATTTTGTCATTATTTAATATTTCCAGTTTTGTTAATGTTCATCATTCTATTAGGTAGTTAATGATATCTCATTGAGATTTTAATTTGCATATCTCTAATGACTAAGGATTCTAAAGGTCTTTTCTTAATACTTCTTTACCATTCATGTATCTTCTTACATGAAGTGTTTTTAAATCCTCTGCCTCTTTCAAAAAATTGGGTTTGTGTTTTCATTATTGAGCTGTAAAATATTTATCTTTTACTAGGTAAATGTTTTGCAGACATTTTCCTGATACACTATGGCTTCCTTTGCCATTTATTAAAACAATGTCTTTGGAAAAGCAAAAATTTTAAATTTTGATGAAATTATTTTTTCTTTGCTCATTGATATTTCATGTTCTATTTAGGAAATATTTGTCCAGTCCATGATTTCTAAGTTTTTCCCTAGAAAGTTTATAGTTTTAACTCTTAAATTTATTTATTTATTTATTTATTTATTTATTTATTTATTTTATTAATTAAGTTTATTGGTACATTTTAGGGACACATAATGATCACATTTATCATAGGGAATTTGTACTTGTACATGATATAACCTGATTCTTTTTTTCCTTCCCCCCTCCCCTCCCTTCAACCCCTTTCCTCCTCTTTATTTACAAAAGCTTTGTTTTCATTTTTCCTTCTTTTCTGACTTTTTTCTTTTCCCTTCCTCCCTTTCCCCCTCTTCCCTCCCTAGTTCCCCTTCCCATTTGACAATTTTCTTCCTATTTCACAATATCTATTAAACATTTTGGTCCTTATGTACAGTTTCAGTCTCTCACACCAAAGAAACAATGAGGTATTTACATGTGTGTGTTCAATTTATTTCACTTAAGAATATGGTCTAGGGCCAGGGGTTTGGCTCAGTGGCCTAAGTGCCTGCTTGGCAAATGCAAGGTCATGAGTTTGATCCTCGGCACAAAAAAAAAAAAAAAAAAAAAAAAAAGAATATGGTCTAGCAGCGTGTGGTGGCACATGCTTGTAATCACAGCACTCAGGAGATTGAGGCAGGATCATCACTGTGAGTTCGAGGCCTGTCTGAACAGCATAGTGAAACTCTATCTCAAAAAGATGAAAACAAATAAACAAACAAAAACCAGTAGGGTCTCAAGGTGCATTCATTTAACTAGAAATGTCTCAAGTTTACCTTTCATTATGGCAGAGTAGTACCCTACTGCATAAAAAAAAAAACAAAACACGCACCTTGTTTATCATTTCATCAGTTGATGAACATTTGGCTGTTTCCAAGATTTAGCTCTTGTAAACTGTGCTGCTATAAACATAGGTGTGCATATATTGCTGTGGTATGATGCTTTAAACTCTTTTGAGAAGATACCAAGAAGGGGAATAGGTGAATCAAATTGAACCTCTCGACCTGTTTTTTTGTTTATTTGTTTTGAGGAATCTTCACATTGATTTCCATAGTGGTTGCACCAATCTATACTCCTGCCAAGAGTGAAGAATTGTTCCTTTTTCCTCCTACACCTTCACCAGCATGTTATTGGTTGATTTCCTCATAATGGCAACTTTTTTGGAGTGAGATGGAACCTTAGCATTGTTTAATTTGTATCTATTGAATTACCTGTGATGTTGAACATTTTTTTCATGTATTTATTTTCCATTTCTACTTCTTCATCTGAGAAGTGTCTATTTATTCAGATGCAATTTTTGGATTGGGTCTTTAAATTTAGAGGGGTCTGACTTTTTTTTCAAGTTCTTTATATATTCTACAAAGTAGTTCTTTGAGGAACAGCTGACAAAAATTTTTCCCCACACTGTGGGTTATCTCTTCACTTTTTTGATGGTTCCTCTTGCTGTGCAAAAGCTTTCTAATAAGATGAAGTCCTAGTTGTTGATTCTTTGTGATAGTTACTTCTGTGAGATTTGGGTTTTGTTCAGAAAGTCTTTGCCTACACCAATGTGTTCAAGAGTTCTACCTATTCTATGTCCCAGCAGGTTTAATATTTTTGTTTTAATATCTAGATCTGTCATCCATTATGACTTTAGTGCATGGTGAAAGATACGGGTCCAGTTTTAATGTTTGGCATATGGAAAGCCAGTTTTTCCAATATCATTTATTAAAGAGGCTTTCTTCCTTCAACAAAGGTTTTTGGCCCCTTTGCCAATGATAAGGTAGGTGGCTTAATATGTCTGGAGTTGTTTCTGCATCTTCTAACTTGTCCCATTGATTCTTGGGTCTTTTTTTTTTTTCCGGTGCCATGCAGTTTTTATCATAGTATTTTTGTGTTATAATTTCAAGCCAGGTATTATGATGCTCTCTGCCTTTCCTTTGTTGCCCAGAATTGCCATTTTCTATTTTAGGTCTATTCTGGTTCCAAATGGATTTTAGGTTATTTTCTCTAATTCTGTAAGATACTTTGATCAGGATTGCGTTAAATCTGTGTAACAATTTTGGAAATAGGGCTATTTTCACTGTATTAGTTCTTGCTACCAAAAAAGCAAAGGGCATCTTTCTATTTTCTGATATCCTATTCAATCTCTTTTTTCAGAGTACTGTCATTTTCAATACAAAGGCCTTCTACTTCCTTGTTTAGATTGAATGCTATGTATTTCATTTTTTTTGGATGCTATTGTGAAAGGTGTAGTTTCTCTGATTTCTTTCACAGTGAATTTGTTATTTGTGTATTGGAAGGTTACTGCTGAATTTGGTTATTAAATCTAGAAGTCTTTTGGTGGAGTTTTTGGAGTCTTCTATGTAGAGTATCATGTCATCTGCAAATATAATTAACTTCTTCTTTTCCTCTCTTTATTCCTTTTATTTCTTTCTCTTGTCTAATTGTTCTGGCTAATGTTTCCAAAACTGTATTGAATAAGAGTGGTGACAGACATTCTTGTCTTGTTTCTTATTTTAGAGTGAAAGTTTTCAGTTTTTGTCCATTTAGTATGATGTTGATTGTTGCTTTGTCATAGATAGCATTTATCAGATTGAGATAAAGATTATCTATTCTAATTTTCTGTAGGGTTTTATTATGTAGGTTTTTTATAATGAATGGATGTTGGACTTTGTCAAATTCCTTTTCTGCATCTATTGATATGATCAAATGGTTTTTGTCCTTGGCTCTGTTAATATGGTATATTACATTTATTGATTTGCATATGTTGAACCATCCCTGCATTCCTGGGGTGAATCCCACTTGGTCATAATGTATAATCTTCTTGATGATTTGTTGCATTCTGTTTGCCAGTATTTTACTGGGGATTTTTGCATCTATGTTCTTTAGGGAAATTGGCCTGTAGTTCTCTTTCTTTGTTGGGTCCTTCTGTAGTTTTGCATCAGGGTAATGCTTCCTTTCAGGAATAAATTTGGGAGTGTTTCCCTTTCAATTTCATTAAAGAGTTTGAGAAGTAACAGTATTAGTTCTTCTCTAAATTTCTTGTAGAATTCAGCAGTGAATCTGTGAGGCCCTGGGTTTTTCTTTGTTAGTAGGTTTTGTTTTGTTTTTCTTTGCATTTGCTTTTGATTTTGGTAGGTGTTTTCATATCTTCTTGATTCAGCTTTGGTATTTCATAGGCATCTAGGATTCTGTCCATTTCTTCTTCATTTTCCTTCTTATTACAATGCAGGATCTTCAAGTAGGGGTAGATGATCTTCTGGATTCTTCATGATCATTGTGATTTCATCCTTTTCATTCCTAATTGTATGGATTTGAGTCTTTTTTTCCTTTGTCTTTCTGTCTTTTTGAGACAGAGCTTCACTATGCAATTCACACAGGCCTTGAACTCACCATTTTGTAGCCTGTGTTGCTCTCAAAATCATAATGATCCTTTTGCCTTAGCCTTCCAAGTACTGGGATTACAGGTGTGTGTCACCATGCCCAGGGTTCTTTCCTTATTTTGATAAGTTTGGCTGAGGGCTTGTCAATTTTATTTAATCTGTCAAAGAATCAACTGTTCAATTCATTGATTCTTTGTATCTTTTTTTAGTCTCCATTATATTAATTTCTGCTCTGATTTTTATGATTTCCTTCCTGTTACGGGCTTTGGACTTGACTTCCTCTTCTTCCTTCTAGAAGCCTGTGGTTCAACATTAAGTTGTTTATTTAAGCTTGCTCTGTTTTCCTGACATAGATATTCACTGCTATAAATTTCCTTCATAGGACTGCTTTTGTTGTGTCCCTAAGTTCTGGTATGTTGCATTAGCATTATCATTTAATTGTAGAAACTGTCTGATTTCTTCTATAATTTCATCTATGATCCATTGGCTATTCAGGAGACTGTTATTTAATTTCCATGTTTTTATGAAGTTCTTGTGGTTTCTTTTGCCATTGATTTCCAATTTTATTCTACTATGGTCTGGTAATATGCATGGGATAATTTCAATCCCTTTTCATTTACTTAAGCATATTCTATGAGCTAGTATGTGGTCTATTTTGAAGAATGTCCTCTATGCAGCCAAGAAGTATGTGTATTCTGATGTTGTAGACATTTACTAAGTCCATTTGTTCAAAATTTTTGTTCAGTTCTAATATTTTATTGTTGCTTTTTGTCTAGTTGATCTGTCTGTGACAGTAGGGTATTAAGGTCCACCATTACAGTTGTATTAGTGCTTTTGATTTTTCATGTCCATTTATATATATATATATATATATATATATATATATATATATATATAGTACACTGGTATTTGGTACATATCATTTATGATTGTTATCTCTTCCTCTGAGGTTGTTCCCTTTAAAAGTATGTAGTAAACTTCTTTATCTCTTGTAAATAGTTTTGGCTTGAAATTCACTTTGTCTGCAATATAGAATAGCTACCACTGCTTTTTTCTGAGTTCCTGTCACATGGAGTATTGTTTTCCATCTTTTGATTTTTAGTCTGTAGATTTCTTTTTCAATTAAATGTGTTTATTGTATGCAGTATGTTGTCAGATCTTGCTTTTTGATCCATTCTGCCAGTCTGTTTCTTTTGATTGGTGAATTCAGACTGTTAACATTGATTATTATAACTGACATGTATTGGCTTATCCTTGTCATGTTATTTTCCTGTTGGCTCCTGTTTTTTCCCCTCTGTTTAATTCTTTGCCTTGTATTGTGGGTTCATTCTGTTGGGATTCATGAAGTTGTAATCCTTGTTGCCTCTTTATAGAATATCCTTCTGAACATTCTGGAGTGCTGGTTCAGTGTTCATGACTTTCCTTAGGTGTTCTTTATCATGGAAGTATCTTATTTCTCCATCAACTTTGAAATATAGTTTTGCAACGTACATGAATCTGGGTTGGAGGTTGTTTTCTTTTGGAGTTTGAAATACTTCACTCCAAGTCGTCTTCACTTGAGGGTTTTCATTGAGAAGTCTACTGTGATTTTGATGGGCTTCCCTTTATAGGTGATTTTTTTTTCTTTAACAGCTTTCAATATTCTCTTCTTTCGTTGAATCTAGAATCTTGACTATTATATGCCTTGCTGTAGATTTTTTTTCATCATGGATAATTGGATTTCTATATGCCTCACAGATGTGTTTTGCATTGTTTTTTTCCTGCCAGGGAAGTTTTCTGTAATGATGTCTGTGAACAGTTTTTCTTTTTGTGCTGTCTCTTGCTTTTTCATTGATTTTGATCAATCTTTGGTTATTCTTCTTTGCACCATCTAGCAGCTGCTAAACTGATTTTTTGTTGTTCTTTGCCACTTTTAAGAAATCTTTCTTTTCATGATCACTAACTGCAGTCTTTCCTATCTTGCATATCTGAGATTTTTGTCTTCACATTGGTTCTTTCTGCTGTGTATACTTTCAGTGGAATTTTTAATCTCCTGGATATCTGTTTGAATCTGTTTCTGGAACTCCATTTGTTTCTTATTATGGGTATTTATGGTTTCCAATATTTTCCTAAGCTTCTCCATATTTTTATCTGTATCTGCACTAGAGTCTCTAAGTCTATCTTTCATTATAGTCACCATTTCTGTAATTATCTGAAAAATTATTTCTGATTTGATTTTTTTCTAGAGCCTCATTCTTTTGCAATGTTACTTTCACTATTACCACTTCAGAGAGTCCAGGTGGGTGGCTTTCAGATTCTTCTGCCTCATTGGCCTCTGGATTAGCACTCTGTGAACTAGATGTCTAGGATTACATCTTATTTATGTGTCTTCTCATTTTCTACTTCCTTTTTTAGTTTAATTCCTGGATTTGTGCTTATAGATTTCCTATGGTGAGTAGCCTTATTGCTAGTATTTAGAACTTTTAGGAAATGACTACTTCTCAGATGTGTTTTCCAAGTGTAGTTGGCTTTTGGCTTTTGAGTCTATTTCAAGATTCTACCTTTTGAACTTATTGGGATGAGAAGTTGCTGCCTACTTGGCCCAGCCTCTGGTTCTTTGGGGCTGGGCTATAGTATTTTTTGTGATCCTTAGGCAATCTCAGTCTTGGTAATACCAGGAAGAACAGCTGGTTAAAAGAATTATGTCATTTTGACTAAGATTATACAATCAACAATAAAAAAAAGCATCAAACAGCCTAAAAAAGATAAATTGAAGTGACTATTAATTTGCCACCTTTAACTGTACAAACTAGATTTGTGGCTATATGTCAAATTCTAAAACAAACCAGGAAATTGTATGCACAAAATAAGCCCTGAACATGGCCATTTTTAAAAAATTAATCAACATGGCCATTTTACCCTTACGGGTAAAATTAAAAGAGGGTAGGGGAAAAAATAAAGAAATAGAAGAAGGGGAAGAGATTAGAAGCAAGGCTAGAAGAAAAAGGAAGATTATAAAAAATTGGGAAAATGGTGAAGGAGAGAGGAGGGAAAAAGAGAAGAAATAAAAACAAGAACAGAACAACAATAACAACAACAGACTAGAAATCATGTTCACAGCATATAAAAACAAGAACAAATAATGAAGAAAAACAAGAAAAAAACCCCAGAAAAACAAGGCACAAAGGAAAAAAAGAAATAAAATTTCCACTTCAAGGTGTTTCTCTATTGTCACTGGTAGACAGTGTGGCCAGACAGAGTTCAGATCTGTGTTTGCTTGTCTCAGCAAACCAGCAGTAGCTTTATGATGGGTTAGTAGGCAATCCCAACTAGACTATGCCTTTTTTTTTTTTTTTTTGTACCAGAAATCAAACTCAGAACATTGTGCTTGCCAGGCAGGCACTTACACTGCTGAGGTATATCCCCGGCCCTGCATCTTTATCCACTGAAGTTCATGCTAGTTTCTGGTCATGAGCCTGGAACCAAACATGTTTAACCTGCAGCAGTCCATGTGCCTCCTGCTGGCTTGAACTCAGCTGGGAGCTGCTAGATGGAGCTAGCAGTTGCTCTGAGTTCTGAGCTCAGTTGGCCCCTCTCCAGGATGGCTACCAACCAATTGCCCTGTCCTGCTAGATGTCTGAAACCAAGTAATTCAGCAGCCACTGCAGCCTTCTGCATTCACTGCTCCATTCCATGGGTGCATTTTTCTCCAGAGACCTCTATTAGTCTGCCAGTTTGAGCATCCCTCCCATGCAATGAGTCTGGGCCAGGGAGAAGGCACACTTGATACCTCTCTCTTCTTTGCTGAACTTTCTCTCCTCAATCTCTCCGTGTGCTTCAGTTCTAATTTCAGATCCTTCCTGGGTCATGAGGACCCACTTCTGTCCTTTTTCTCTTCCTCATGTTGCTATATTCCACTGTCTGGACACCAAATCTCAGAGAGGCTCTTTCTCTGCTCCTCACCACTCTGCTGTCTTCCTGAAAGTCTCTTAACTCTTTTTTTTTTGTCTTTTTGAGACAGGGTCTCTATGCAGTTCAGGCTGGCCTTGAGCTCACTTGGTAGCCTACGCTGGTCTCGAACTTGCAATGATCTTCCTGCCTCAACCTCTCGAGTGCTGGGATTACAGGTGTGAGCCACCACTCCTGGCTTCTTAACTCTTTTTTTTTTTTAAATATCCAGTTGTCTTTTTTTTTATTTAAAGAGAAAAAAAACAGGAAAAAGGTAGAAATATTACAGAATTTCAAGAAAAGAAGATAAATAGTAAGAAATCACTAGTTGACAAATTACATATTGTTCTTCTGGAAATAGTTATTCAAGTTACAAAATTAAAGCACACAAAATGGACACTCAAGCAGTGAGACTGCAAACAGATCTGTTCAACAATCCAACAAGAACCTAGAAATATGGTTATCAATCCCACACACCTAAACATATATGCAGCTATATCTTTTATAGCACTTCCTATTTCCTCTTTTTTTACAATAGCAATTATACATTTTTAAAATTTTATTTAAAGAGAAGGAAAAAAAGCAAAACAGAAAAAAGGGTAGCAACAATACAGAATTCTAAAAGAAAGAAAGGAAAAGGAGAATGAGAAAAAGCCCCACTAAGAAATCAGTAATTTATAAATTACATACCGTCATCCTGGATGTAGTTGTTCAAGTTACAAAGTTAAAGGGTACATAGTAAATATTCAAACAGTCAGACTACAAACAGTTCTGCTCAAAGATCCAACAGAGATTCAGCAATATGGTCATCCATTTTACACACTCAAACATACATGCAGTTATATCCCTTAGAGCACTTTCTTTTCCTCTCTTTTTTACAATAGCAATTACACATTTTGGTTTTATTACACTTGTAGTTCTTTTTTACTTTTTACACTAGAGATACAATATGATATTTATAACATGATTCTTATTTATTTCACTAATGAGGATAGTCTCAAGTTGTCTCCATTTACCTATGAAGGCCTCAAGATCATCCTTTTTATAGCTGAGTAATATTCCATTGTATAAAAATGCCACATCTTTTTCATCCACTCTGCAGTTGATGGGCATCTTAGTTGTTTCCAGGATTTAGCTATCACAAATTGTGCAGCTATGAACATGGATGCACATATATCACTGTGATATAAACTTTTCAGTTCTTCAGGGAAAATACCCAGGAGGGGAATAGCTGGATTGAATGGGGCTTCCAATCCTAGTCTTCTGAGAATTCTCCATGTGGATTTCCATAATGGTTGCACCAGTCTACATTCCCACCAACAGTGGAGCAGTGTTCCTTTTTCCCTGCGGCCACGCCAACATTTGTTATCAGTTGATTTCTTGATGGCAGCTATTCTTTTCGGAGTAAGGTGGAATCTCAATGCTGTTTTAATTTGCATTTCTCAAATGATCAGTGATGGTGAACATTTCTTCATGTATTTATTTGCCATTTGTATATCTTTCTCTGAGAATTGTGTGTTCATCTCAGATGCCCATTTTTGGAGAGGGTCTTTGAATTTTGGGGGCTTGATGTTTTTCAATTCTTTATATATTCTGGACACAAGTCCTTTGTCTGAGGGGTTGCTGGTTAAAATTCTTTCCCATTCTGTTGGTTTTCTTTTCACTCTGTTGGTGATTTCCTTTGAGGTGCAGAAACTTTTCAATAATATGAGATCCCATTTGTTGATTCTTTGAAGTGTTTCCTGTGCAGTTTGCGTTTTGTTCATGAATTCTCTGCCTATCCCTATGTCTCCAAGACTTCTACCTACCTTGTCTTCCAGTAGATTTAGTGTTTATGTTTTAATATTGAGGTTTTTGATCCATTTAGACTTTAGTTTTGTGCATGGTGATATGCATGGATCTAGTTTCAGTCTTCGGCATGTAGAGAGCCACTTTTTTCCAACACCATTTATTAAAGAGACTATCCTTCTTCCAGTGGACATATTTAGCCCCTTTGTCAAATATCAGGTGGCTGAGTGTCTTTGTAGTTGTGCTTGCATCTTCTAATCTGTTCCATTGATCCTCAGGTCTATTTCTTTGCCAGTACCAAGATGATTTTATCACTGTGGCTTTATAGTACTGTTTCAAGTCAGGAATTGAGATGTCTCCTGCCTTGCTTTTGTTGCCTAGAATTGCCTTTGCTATTCTAGGTTTCTTCTGTTTCCAAATGAATTTTAGTGGTGTTTTATCTAGATCTGTGAGGTATGTCAATGGTATTTTGATTCGGATTGTGTTAAATCTGTGTAACAGTTTTGGGAGTGTGGCCATTTTCACAATGTTGGTTCTTCCTAACCAAGAGCAAGGAATGTCCTTCCATTTTCTAATATCCTCTTCAATCTCCTTTTTCAGCATAGTATAATTTTCAGCATATAGGTCTTTTACATTTTTAGTTAGGTTGATTCCTAAGTATTTCATTTTTTTAAATGTTATTGTAAAGGGTGATATTTCCATAATTTGTCTCTCAGTGAGTTCTTTGTGTACAGGAATGCTATTGATTTTTGAGCATGACTTTGTATACAGCTACACTGCTGAACTTGTTTATTACCTCTAGTAGTCTTTTAGTGGAGTTTTTTTGGTCTTCTATATAGAGTATCATGTCATCTGCAAATAGTGATAATTTAACTTCTTCTTTTCCTATCTTTACTCCTTTTATTTCTCTCTCTTGTCTGATTGCCCTGGCTAGTGTTTCCAGAACTATGTTGAAAAGGAGT
This sequence comes from Hydrochoerus hydrochaeris, assembly GCA_004027455.1. Lineage (NCBI taxonomy): Eukaryota > Metazoa > Chordata > Mammalia > Rodentia > Hydrochaeridae > Hydrochoerus > Hydrochoerus hydrochaeris. The sequence goes on along the minus strand of PVLA01001443.1, from coordinate 68,867 downwards.
GGTGATAGTGGACATCCTTGCCTTGTTCCTGATTTTAAAGTGAAAGCTTTTAGTTTTTGTTCATTTAGTATAATGTTGGCTGTTGGTTTGTCATAGATGGCCTTTATAAGGTTGAGATAGACAACATGTATTCCGAGTTTCTGAAGGGTTTTTATCATGAACATGTGTTGGACTTTGTTGAAAGCTTTTTCTGCATCTATTGAGATGACCATGTGGTTTTTGTTTTTTGCTCTGTTGATGTGGTGTATTACATTTATTGATTTGTGTATGTTAAACCATCCCTGCATTCCTGGAATGAACTCCACTTGGTCATGATGTATAATCTTCTTGATGATTTGCTGCATTCTATTTGCCAGTATTTTATTGAGACTCTTTGCATCAGTGTTCATTAGTGAGACTGGCCTATAGTTCTCTTTTTTGGTTGGATCTTTCTCTGGTTTTGGTATCAGAATAATACTTGCCTCCAAGAATGATTTAGGGAGGATTGCTTTTTTCTCAATTTCATTGAAGAGTTTAAGGAGCACTGGCATCAAATCTTCTCTAAATTTCTTGTAGAATTCAGCTGTGAATCCATCAGGACCTGGGCTTTTCTTTGTTGGTAAGTTTTTAATTACATTTTCAATTTCAATAGCTGATATTAGGTTGTTCAAAATTGCTATATCTTCTTGGTTGAGCTTTGGTAGTTCATATGTTTCTAGAAATCTGTCCATTTCCTCTGTGTTTTCCACTCTATGTGAGTAGAGATTTTCAAAGTAGGTATTCATGATCTTTTGAATTTCCATGGGATCTGTAGTAATTTCTCCCTTTTCAGTTCTTATTGCATAAATTTGGGTTTTTTTCTTTCTTTCTCTTGATAAGGTTAGCTAGTGGTTTGTCAATTTTGTTTATTCTCTCAAGTAAACAAACTAAATAAATTTTGTTTTCTTAGTTTCAATTCCATTGATTTCTGCTCTAATCTTTACAATTTCTTCTCTTCTATGAGCTTTGGGTTTAGCTTGCTCTTCTTTTTCTAGAAGCTTGAGATGGAGCACTAGGTTATTTATTTGTGCTCGTTCTGTTTTATTGATATGACAATTTATTGCTATATATTTCCCCCTTAAGAGCACTTTCATTGCATCCCACAGATTACAGTATGTTGTTTCTATATTTTCATTGAATTGTAGGTGTTGTTTTATTTCTTCTTTAATTTCATCTGTAGCCCACTGGTTGTTCAAAAGGCTGTTATTTAATTTCCATGTATTTATGCAGGTTTTACAATTTCTTTTGCCATTAATTTCCAATTTCAGTGCACTATGGTCAGATATTATGCATGGTATGATTTCAATTCCTTTTCATTTACTTAAGAATGTTTTATGGGATAATATATGGTCTATTTTGGAGAATGTCCCACGTGCAGCTGAGAAGAATGTGTATTCTGATGTGGTTGGGTAGAACACTCTGTAAACATCTGCTAAGGCCAATTGCTCACAGGTATGATTCAGTTCTGTTGTTTTTTTTTTTTTTTTTTGCTAACTTTTTGTCTAGTTGATCTATCTCTTTGTGACAATGGGCTGTTAAGATCTCCTGTTATAACTGTGTTCTTTTATATTTGTTTTTTCATGTCCATTAGTATCTGTCTTATATAGTTGGGTGCTCCTGTATATGGTGCAAATATATTTATAATTGTTAGTTCTTCCTCTTGAATTTTTCCACTAACAAGTATGTAGTGACCTTCTCTATCTCTTTTAATCATTTTAGGTTTGAAGTTCATGTTGTCTGCAAATAGAATAGCTACCCCTGCTTTTTTCTGAGTTCCTGTTGCATGGAATACTGTTTTCCACCCTTTGACTTTTAATCTATGAGTTTCCTTTTGGGTCAGATGTGTTTCTTGTATACAGCATATTGTGGGATCCTGTTTCTTGATTCATTCTGTCAATCTATTTCTTTTTATAGGTGAATTGAGGCCATTTATATTTATGGATAGCAGTGACATGTACTGGCTCGACTTTGCCATGTTATGTTCCAGTTGTTTCTTTCTGCTTTTCCTCTTATTTAATTGCTTATCCTACTTGGTGGTTTCTTTCTGTTGTTGTTTTGGGGATTGTGGTCATTTTTATCTTTGTCTAGAATGTCTTTCAGTACTCTTTCTAGGGTTGGTTTGGTGGACATGAATTTCTTCAGTTCTTTGTCATGGAAGTATCTTGTTTCTCCATTAAATTTGAATGAAAGTTTTGCTGAGTACATCAGTCTGGGTTGAAGGTTGTTTTCTTTCAGGGTTTGAAATACCTCACTCCAAGCTCTTCTTGACTTGAGGGTTTGTGCTGAAAAGTCTGCCATGATTCTATTGGGCTTTCCTTGATAGGTGAGTTGTGTCTTTTCTCTGACAGCTTTTAATATTCTGTTTTTATTCTGTATGTTTGAGATCTTAATTATTATGTGTCTGGGTGTGGATTTATTTTTATTGCGACTGTTTGGTGTTCTATATGCCTCACTTATCTGCATATCAGATTCTTTCCCCATGTTTGGGCAATTTTCTGCTATTATTTCTGTAAATACTTTACATATGTCATTTGCCTGGACTCCTGTATCTTCGCTAATGCCCATTATTCTTATATTGTTGCTCTTGGCATCATCATGAAGCTTCTGGATTGTCATTTCTTGCTGCTTTGTTATTTTTAAAAGTTCTATCCTTTCCTGATCACTAAATGCAATCCTGTCCTCAAGGTCCGAAATCCTATCCTCAGCTTCCTTTAGGCGGTTTTGCACGCTTTCAATAGAATTTTTGGTTTCTTGGATGTCTCTTTGAGTTTGTTTCATGAATTCTGCTTGTTTTCTATATTGTTCATTCAAAGTTTCAATCAGTTTCCCATGCTCATATACTTTTTTCTCTAGTTCTTCTTTAGCTGCATTCAACAACTCCTTTACTAAAGTTGTTATTTCTATCTTTACATGGGAGAGTACTTCTAATTTGATTTCCTCTATAGCCTGATGCAGTTGTTTTTTTATTTCACTGGCTATCTTTTAAGAGATTCCTGGTGTGTTACTTTTGGGGTTCTCTATTTCAATGTCTCCTATACTTGCTTCTGGTGAACTATATGTTTGAGACTGCATTTTGCTTTTTCATTTTGTCATTTTCATTCTGCCTGGTGTTTTCTATGTGTAGGAGGGGATCATACACACTCTTTTCAGACACACCAAAGTCGTACAGTTAGTTGTAGGGGATTTTACTACTGGCCCTATTAATCCCCTGTATACCTCTATTTTAGGGGTATACTCACCACACTGATACAGGCAATCTGCTGTAGTCCAAGGTTTGCCACCTGGGAGCAAAATTCCAAATTTTCTCACACTAACTGGATCCCGCAGAGATCTTCTGATGTTCCAGGTTAGAGGGCGGGCCCAGCTGAAGCAGTCCAGGGCAGTTTTCAGTCTTGGGCGGGCCTCCTCCATGTTCCCGGTGGCAGAGCTGGCCCACGGTGGAGGTTCTGGGCAGCTTACCCTGATGCAGGCTTCCGCTGAGTTCCTGCTGGCAAGGCGGGCCCACGGTAGAGTTTCCGGGCCTTTTAACTCTCATAGTTAGACCTATGATCTGGTTTTTTTGGAGAGTGTTATAGAAATATATATCCAAGTGTAAGTAAGATAAGCAACCACAATGTGAATATTCTTAACAAAACTGAACTGTACGCTAAAAATGGTTAAGAAGGCTGATTTTTGAGCCAGGTATAGTGGTCCACATCCGTAATCCCAGCACTCAGGAGGCTGAGTCAGGAGAATCATTGCAAGTTTGAGACCAGCCTGAACTGTATAACAAGACTCTGTCTCAAAAAAAGACTGGATAAATAAATAAATAGAAAAGATTCCAATTTTTATGTTATTTTGTTTGCCACAATTAAAAAGAAAAGGTAGGAAAGGTGTTCCATAGATAGAGAACGGCATATCCAATTATCACCTAAAAGTGGACTCATAGGAAATTAGGATGTACAGTCCTTTCTAATGTCTGGGTAATTATTACAAATTGCATATTCACTTTCTTTTTTTCTCCTTCTTTTTAGAGTTGGGTATCAGAAATTAAAAAAGAAGAAATTAGAATGCAATTTCAGGAAACTGAAAGACCTCCGGAAACCAGAGATCATTTGCCTCCAGTTCGTCGTTCAAACAATGATCTTCATGTCACCAAGGTAGATCTTTATAGGCTGGGCTGGGCTGGCTTGTTGTAGGGAAAAGATGCTGGCTTTGCTGATGGGCCTGTCTCAGTCCATCAGAGTAGCCAAAGCTTGATCTCCTCCTCCAGGAAAACGGGGGAGGTTTGCAGCTGGTGAGTATTGTCACTGTGTTTGGTAGGCCGTATTTCATCCCAAGAGAGCTCAAAATGAAGCAATGTTTCCTTCGAAGTCTTACATATTGGGTTTACCACCTTCCCTCTCCTTCCTTTTGCTTTCCTTTCTCTGCTACTCTGATCAGTTTTTATGAGCCCCTAAGGTCCTACTTAGTGTGAAATTTTTCTAGGAACAATTTTGCTATATTCAGAAGAGCAGAGGATATGTCTTATTATGTGATTTAATGAACTACAGATTAACAGTGGTAAACAGGTACCATCACAGATTTATACATGTGGTCTTCTGTTGAGTGCATGGTTTTTTGTTTGTTTATTTGTTTGTTTTTTTTCTCTTATCTACATCTCTCTGCAGTTGGTCCCTGTTTTGTCACATGAACCTCTCCTTTTTTAACCAGGGGTTTCATGGGGAAGTGGCCTATGGGAGGTCCAGGTCCATCTATTTAAGTTTAGGTTGGAACTGGGCCTCTTGGCATGCAGCTGACCTTGTCATTTCTAGCAGGATGGTTACCAAAGTGTTTTCATTCTTGGTTAACTCATTCTTGTTATTCTCTCTCTTTCTTTTTTCTTTTAATCTTCAATTGTATTTTAAATACATCTGTCGCCTCCCTCATCACTCTGCTCTCTAACCCTGCTTTCCCGGACTTATTTACTCTTCATTAGGAATTATGTAGGTGACTGAATGGGGCCACTATCTGTAATCCACAAATTTATATTTATTAATTGAACACTCTGTGTTATGTTAGTGCCTTAACATTATAGCAATAAATAATACTCAGTCTTGGCCCTCAAGGAGGTTAGAGTCCATTGCGGTAGAAAGACTTGACAGTATAGTGATTCTCGGTTTGATCCAAGGATCCTAGAATTCTAGGGGTCCAAAAAATCAGTGCTATGATTTTACTTTGACTCTGGAACAGTCTCAACTGGGCCCAGGTGATCTTCCTGCCTCCACCTTCTGGGTAGCTGGGATGGCAGGCGATGCCATTGTGCTTGGCCACGTTATTTTAAGAGTCACTAATTAGTGCTTTGTTTCTTCCACTGTGTTGATATTTGCACTGAAAATAAAACTCCTGATGCCTTAACATAAATGAAGGCAGTGGTATCAAACTGAAGGCATTGCACATGGTGAAAAAATTCTAGTTTAACTTAAAAATACATTTCCTGAAGCAGTATAATAATAACTGTGTATGATTTTGAACCTCAGAGATATGTGCTCTTGTTTTTTGTGTGTGACGAAGTAGTCAGCGTGCAGGAAGTGCTTTCCTCAGTAATGTAACACGGCATTGCTCAAGAAAAGCACTTGAGGGCTGAAGTGGCTGCTTCTTGGAATACTGTTTTTACTTGAAACAATGTCCAACAAGACAAACTAGGGTTATTCAGACTTGGGTGTTTGTGGGCATTTTGTTAAATGAGCAGAGGACCTGTCACTTTAAGAAAAAAAGATTGACAGTGTTTGTTGCCAGTACTTTTTTGTTGCAAGTAGGTATTCAACAAAGGCATAGGAAACTGAAAACCCTAATTTGCAATTGAAAGTTCAGATCTTCTTACTTGTGACAAAACAGTATTGTATTCCCTTAGGAGGATACTTGACAAAAGACTAAAAGACAAAATTATAACAAATTTAAGTTAAAGAGCAAATTGGGTTTTATTATGGATTCATGGAAGAGTGGTATCTCTTCTAAAAATTTAGAAAAGGTCTTCCATTGCATAGGGCAGAATAGCGGTTTTTCTTAGGTATCATGAGGAAGAATGAAGACTATTAAAAGCAGACTGGTCAACATGAGGTTACTGTTCTTGAATCAGGGGGGCTTTCCTTATCCTACTGATATAGGGGATAAAACTCCTGACTTACTATATGTCCAGTATGAGTTCGTGTTCTCTAAAATCAAAGAATGAGTTTTAGGAACAATGGAGGTTCTTCTGTCTGAGAGACAGAAGGGTTCCGAGTGGGTTGCCAGGGACTCTGTCTTTTTTCAGGGCTTTTACAGAATAAAATCATGAAGTTAGATGGGTCAAAGGTGGGGAAAAATGGGAATTTGCAAGGTGAGCATAAGGCGGGATAGAACTATGGTCAACCAATAAGATTAATTGTTCAGGTAAAATTGATTAAATTAGGAGCAAATGGGGGAGCGAGTCACTTAGTAAGCAGGCCTGCTTAACAGCAGTGACTCTTCCTGTAGGGGGCAGGATGCTGACTCCTGTCTTCCTCAGGGTGATAGGGAACTATTTGGACTGTGGATCCTTAGGATGTGACTGTATTTGCTTTGCCTTTTGTCTTGAGATTTGGCCCCCAGCAGGAAGTGATTGTCTCTTCCAAAGCTGTAAGGTATCTGAACTTCTGCTCTGGCTCCTTTGAGGGCCCAGCCCTGTCTGACTGCCTATAATATTTATAACTCAGCTGCCTATAACACTACCAGCCAAAACTGGCCTGTTTGGAGGTATGGCTATTATCTCCCTTTCTCCTTTCTGAAAAGGTCAGATAAATTAGTTTTTGTGTAGTGATGTGGACTCCATTTAGCATGAGTGACTCCATTTTGGTTTGGTTTGTTGGAACCTAGTGCAAAAGTTCATTCCAAGTCAATGGCCTGTAATTTTTTCAAAGCATAATTTAAAGACTTTTCTGATGAGATCCATGAGGATATTAACAATATGATTTTAATTCTATATTGAAATGTGTGAATGTTTGGAATGATATAGGGGAAGGAAACTCCCAATCTACTATATGTCCGGTACGAGTTTGTGTTCTCTAAAATTGAAGAATGAATTTTAGGGACAATGGAGGTTAAGAATAAAAAATATTTATTGAGAGAAAGAAAGCTTATGTCAGAGAAAGAGAGAAAGAGAAGGGGTCCTGAGAGAGGTGCAAAAGACTGTCTTTTCTAGGGACTTATATAGAGTAAAATCATGAGGTGAGATGGGTCCAAAGTAGGGAAAACATGGGAACTCACAAGGTGGGCACAAGGTAGGACTATAGTCAACTTGTATGAGTAATTGCTCAGGTAAAATTGGTTAAGTTGGGGACAAATGGGGAAGTTAGTCACACAGCAAGCGGAATGCTTAAAGAACAGTCCTGTAGGGGGTTGGGATGGTGACTCCTGGATTCCTCCGAGTGTTAGAGACCTAGTTAGACTATCAGTCCTTAGGATGTGGGTGTATTTGCTTTGTCTTTTGTCTTGAGATCTGGCCCACAGTGGGAGATGTCTGTTTCTTCCAAGGCTGCAGGGTATCTGGTCTTCTGCACTGGCTCCTTTGAGGGCCCAGCCCTGTCTGACTGCCTATTATATTTCTAACTAACTCAGCTGCCTGTAACAGGAAGATCAGTGTAATTTCAAATGGCCAATAATTTTCAGAAGTTTGAAAGTGTCATGACACCAAAAACTTTGCACCCGCTGACATGGTATGAAATTAGTGGTATAGGATGTATGACATAGGGATGATACAGGGCCTCCAAGTAATTCAAATAATATAAGGAAAATACAACTCCTGACATGCTAGATGTCTGATATGCCAAGTTCATAGTCTCCAAAATCAAAGGATGAACTGTAGGAACAATGGAAGTTAAGAATAGGAAGTATTTATTGAGAGAAAGAAAGCTTCTGTCTGAAAGAGAGACAAAAAGGGGCCTGGAAAGTGGGTTGCCTGCCAACCTCGCTTCTCAAGGGTGTTTAATTGAATAAACCCTTGAGGTGAGGTGGGTTCAAAGTGGGACCAAACTATAATCGATCAGTAACGTTACAAGTATAGTCACTTAGGTAACACTAATCCTGTGGAAAATCATAGGATGTGTGTGAGACAGAACAAGACTATGGTCCAGTAAGATTACAAGTATAGTAATACCTATTTAGATACCCACCAATTAATATACTTATTTAGAATATCAATCACTTCTTTTCATCCTTAGGGAAGTGTATGGGTTTGGTCATTCCGCTGTCTTGAGGCCTGACCTTCAGTGAATGTGCCTTCAGCTACAGTTGTCTTCTGCACTGGCCTCTGGAGGACCCAGCCCTGTCTGATTGCTTGTAATATTTCTAAGTAACTTTTTTTTTTTTTTTTTTGTACTAGGGGATTGGACTCACGACCTCACACTTGCCAGGCAGGCGCTTATGCGCTGAGCTAAATCCCCAGCCCTAAATAACTTAATTATCTGTAATATTAAGACAGGGGACTATGGAATATATGGAAGGGATGCATGCCCTAATTTTTCACAGTCCAAGAGCACTGCCTTTTGTCCTTTCTCACTGCCCCCACCCAGGTTTATTTAGGCAGGGTCTTGCTACGTAGTAACCTTGACCTTGACCTCTCTTCATAGCCCAGACCTTGACCTTGATCTCTCTACATAGCCCATATTGAGCTTGAATTTATAATTCTACCATTGCCTCCCAAGTACTGTCCTTTTCTGGAGGCCTGAGTTACAAAATCTTAAAACATAAAAATATAATATTGTGCAGTATATTTTATCCCATACACTAAATCTGTATCTTGAGATTCTTACTGATGTACGTTCATTTTATTTACCTATTAAATATTTCTTTACTATGTTATAATTGACAAATGCAAATTGTATGTTTAACATGATGTCTATATATATTAATATGATATGTTTATACATATGCCATATGCACATTGTAAAATGATTACTACAATCAAGCCAACTCATACTAATTTTTTCATCCCTTAGTGAACATATTTTTTGTCACAGGCGAGTATTAGAGCGCAACAACCTGTGTCCCTTAAATCTAAGTTGTGCCACCTGCATTAGTTTTCTGGGTTGCTATGACAAAGCAGCACAAACTGATTGGCTTAAAACAGGAGGAATATATTCCTTCACAGTTCTGGAGGCCCGAAGTCTAAAATTGAGGAATTGGCAGAGCCATACTCCCTTTAAAACTTGTAGGCAAAGATCCCTCTTGCTCATCTTGTTTCTGGTAGTGCCAGGCTTTCCTTGGCTGATGGTAGCTAGTTACAGTCTGAACCTTCATCTTCATGTGGCCAGCCTCCCTCTGTGCCGGTCACTTCTCTCTGTTTTATAAGGACATCGGCCAGATCGGATTAGGGCCCCACTCTGACAACATCACCCCAACTTGCTTATATCTGCTAAGATCTTGTAGTAGTCAGCTTTCCCATTGCTGAAACAAGGTACACAATTTAAAGGAGGCAATGGTTTATTTGTCTCAGGGCTTCAGAGACTTCGTGCATGGTGGGCTGGCTCCAAGCCAGGTATATCATGGTGAAGGGGCATGCTACAGCAAAGCTGCTCACTTCATAGTGGCTGGGAAGCCCAGCACAGGGGAGAGCAACGTGGAAAGATGCACCTTCCAAAGGAACACACACCCAGGGACCCAGCTCCTCCAGCCAGGCCCAGCGACCTGAGAGCATATTCAGCTGTGAGCATCAGTGCATTAATCCACTAATGAGTACAGTGCCACATGATCCAGCCACCTCTGCAGGAGTCTCTTCATCCAGTCAAGTTGACAGAGAAGATTAGTGAAGACCTTATTTCCAAAAGGTGTCATCCACAAGTACCAGGAGTTGAGACTGTATCGTTTTTGGAGAGGTAGAGTTCAACCCAAATACCATCTTATCATCAAGGACTTTGTCTCTATGAGCAAGAAATAGAGTCCAAGCATCAAATGATACCTACCAAGCCTGTAAGAATGCACAGTGTTCCTTCAGACAGTTTACAGTGCCATCTTCTAGTGAACACATACTTAGTAAAGATATATAATAGTTTAAAAACAAGCCAGCAGCTATTTTTATTATAAATTTTGCTATGCTTCTCTTTCTTCAGACTACAGAGACAGGTATTTTTAAAGCTCACATTCCTTAGTACATATCTAGCAAGTGTACTGTGGCTATGGCTCTGGAAATTTCATTACTGTGAATGTAATGGCTGTTGTCTGCATTCCTCCCATTGCTGTCTGGTGCAGAACTGTCCTCCCTACCCGTCCTTAACAATGGGTTCTGGGACCATGCCAGAGCCACTTGGCACCCAGATAGTGCTTGGTTAGGGATGCGTGCATGACCACAGTGGCCAATCAGCCCTTCCCTGGAGCTTCTCTAACATAAGGTAGAGAGAAAACAGCCCTTTTCCTCTCTGATGAGGAAGCCTGTGAGGTGTAATGCCAGACTGCTGTGGACACACTCTCTGATGCAAACAGAAAGCAGGCTGCCCTGGATGGAGCGAAATCTGCAGGCAGGGAATGACAGAGATTGGCTGGGTTGGGCCCCCACCTCTGAGCAGCAGTGGTAGGGGTGGAGCAGGGCTGGAGAGATGGCATGGGAATCCCTTTACTTGGCAAGTATCCCTGCCTGTTCATCAGTTTGGTTACATAAATGGGTTTTTTGCTTTTTAATAGAATTAGCCCAAGCGGGGTATCTGTCCTCGCAAACAAAACAGCTTTATTAGAGGTACAGCGAAGTAATTATTCCAAAGTAATTTTCCCCAATGTCTAGGTTTTAAAAAAATGAGTCAGAATTTAGTTCATCAAAAGATGTGGGGAGGACAAGGGGAAATAAAAAGAAAATGTGTTACACCCAGGTGTGGTAATGCACATTTGTACTCCCAGCACTTGGGAGGCTGAGGCAGGAGAGTTTGAGGTCAGCCTGGCCTATAAAGTGAGTTCAAGGCCAGCCTGCACTACATAGTGAATCTCGTCTCAGAAAGAAAAAAGTTTGAAAAAAAAAGTTTGAAAAGATGTGTTATGTACATATACCAACTCCCCCGTGCATAAAAACAAATTTATAAAGTATCCACATGTAAGTTTTCAAGTTTTATATATGTGTATATATATATATATATATACATACACACCTACAGATTATTCCCAGAATTAAAAACAAATTTAACATGCTCTTTACCTGCTATGTATTATTAGATTATGATACTTAAATGTTACAACTTCAAGGTTACCTATTTTTTTTTACTCATTTCATTTGTGTATCTTAATTTAGTATTTTATTTGATTTGCATTTATATTAAACCCTGATAATCTTAGATAAAATAAAATAAAAAGAATAAAACATTATTTTATTTTTTCAGGAAAAATATTCTAAAAATAAACCAGCTAAAAAGAAAATTCCAAGGGATTATGCAGAGTGGGATAAGTATGTTTTACATTTCTTTATATAAAATTTGTCAGTGAAAAATTCTTTACCATTATATACTATAATAACTTTAAAAATAATTATTATAAACCTGAACATACCCTCCGGGCGTGGTGGCTCATGCCTGTAATCCCAGCACTCGGAAGTCTGAGGCAAGAGAATCATTGTGAGTTCGAGACCAGCCTGGGCTACAAAGTGAGCTCAAGGCCAACCTGAACTGCATAGCAAGACCCTGTCTCAAAAAAACAAAAAACAAAAAACACCTGACCATACCCAAATATCAAATTATTTTAGTAGAATACTGAACATATCTAAGTACTTTGGATTTTTTCAATTAAATGAAAACTATTGCATTTTTTTTTATAAACCAAACAAAACTAACAATTTCTCTCTTCCTACTCAAACTTTAGTTTAAAAGTATAAACACTATAAATGGAGAGAACTTAGTCACAATTTTAATGTCAGCATTCTGAACAGGTTAGATCTGTTAATATTTTGCTTACTGATATGTTTTCTTAGGAAAGAATGTATGTGACTTGAAAAAAAAACCCGTTAAGCATGCTTTAAATATGTGTTCAAAAGTACAAATGCAGGTTGAACCTCCCTAATCCAAAATTATGAAATGGTCCAAAATGTGGAACTTATTTTAGCATTGACAGGATACCACAGATGGAAAATTCAATTCCATGAAACTTTGGCTTATGTATAAAAAGATTTTTTAAGATATTGCATTAAATTTGTTCAGGCTTTGTTTATACATTGTATATGAAATATAAATGAATTTTGTGTTTTGATTTGGGTCTCATATACAAGTTTTTTCATTGTGTCTATGCAAATACTACAAAATTTAATTTGTGGGTCCTAAGTGTTTCATATTAGGGATACTCAAAGTGTAATTCAAATATATTTTCTTGCTTATATTGTATCTTTTTTCAGCTTTTTTTCTTTTTCCATTTAAGATTTGATGTGGAAAAGGAATGCTCAAAAATTGATGATAATTGTAAAGAAAAGACCATAATAAACAACAAGTCACATTTATCTAAAATTGAGACAAGAATAGACACAGCAGGTAATGGGGAGAAATAAGACTAATTTAGTACTCTTTAAATTTTCTAGTGGTGGTAAGAACCGTCAACCCACAAAAACTATGGGTGAATAAGTTATACTAACTCGATTTGCTAAGACTTGAAAATACAAGCCTGTTTCTCTTCCTGTGGTTCATTTGTTTTTATTGCTTTTTAAAAATCTTTTCTTTCCTATAAATTACATGTTTTGCTTTCTGCTTCACTACAGAGGGATGTTGAAGTCATAGGAGATGACAAAGCTAATCATAAAAAGTACCCTAAATTCTTAACAATTCTGAATGTTTGTTTTTTAAATCCCTCAACTTAGGAAAGTTTCTATTTTATGCTTTGTTTAATTTATGCTTTCTGCTCCTGTTACAGGTCAGCACCCTGGCGGGCAGGGCCGTAGCTGGGGGGCAGCACTTGGTTACTATGCCCAGTGCCCCGAGTCCCATCCCTAGCACTGGAAAACAATTTTAAAAAACATTCTTGGATTGAAAACCTCTGTTACATTTTCACCTGTAACAGGTAATATTATCTTTAGGTCTCACTGAGCAGGAAAAGGGTTTTCTGGCTATCCATGAAAAAGAAAAAGGAAATGAAGCTTTCAATGCAGGAGATTATGAAGAAGCTGTCATGTACTATACGAGGTGAGCAGGTGTGCGTGGTGGTTTAAACTTGCCATGTAAAAAATGATAATCTTTTAATTATTGGGAAAAATATAACCAAGCTAAATAGTCTATGTCAGAGTCACTGAAGGTTCTGTTCTTGTGATTGCTCATAAATTCACTTATATTTGTTCTTTCAGTATTTTTTCAGACCTCTTAGGTTTTTACCCTACTCCCATCTGGACAGAGGACCTTTCGTATTTTACAGAGAACAGAAACCCATCTGAAGGGAACTTGACAGAAAATCTACACAGCATGCAGGCAGACTGCCTTGACCTAATCCCCCACAGGACCTTTGTACATCCCAAATCCTCTTTCTAAAATGCTCTTCTCCCTGGGCATGGTGGCTCATGCCTGTAATTCCAGCATTCAAGAGGCTGAGGCAGGAGGATCATGAGCTCAAGGCCAGCCTGGGCTGTGTGTTGAGACCTTGTCAGAAAACAAACAAACCAACACCAAAATTAATCCTCCCTTCCTCCTCTCTCTGTTTCCTTCCTTCTTTCCTTTCTTTCTCCCTCCTTTCCCTCCTTCCTTTTTCCTTCCCTTCACCTTCCTTCCTTCCTTTCTTCCTTTTTGATCAATCTCAGGGCCTTGTACATGCTAGGCAAGTACTTTACCACTTACCTGTTAGAATTTAGTCAGTGTCTTACTTCTTTGAAGAAATATCTTTTTTCCTTTTTTTTTTTTTTTTTTTGTTTGAGACAAGCTCTCACTATGCAGTTCAGGCTAGCCTTGAACTTACTATGTATCCCAGGCTCGGCTCAACTTCATGGCAATCCTCCTGCCTCAGCCTCCCTAGTTCTGGGATTACAGGCATGCACTGCCATGCCTGGTGAAATATGGTCAGACCCCCTAGGAAATCTGGTTAACTAGGTTAAACCTCAGCCTACCCCTGCTACTGCCACCATGTCAGTTTAGAGGCTCCTGTAGCAGTCTCAGCTCTCCTTTGCAGCACCTGTCAAAACACTGTGCGCCTGTGCGTTGACACTAACTCGACTGCACTTCTGTCAGTGCAGAGCTCACTTTCCACCACTCTATCCTTGGTTCCCAGCACTGTACATGGATCCTGGTGGACATTCAATAAATACTTCCATGAACTACTGAAGTTCTTTACAGTCTATGAAAAGTAGATGAAATCCCTGAAATGTTGTTTCACAAACTGTGCTTATAGAATCACTAATTCTTCCTTAGAATTATGTAATTAAATCATCTTTAAGATCTTCAGTGATCACATTGATTTCTTTTCTATTCGCACTGTCTATTCATCTAGACTTGGTAAATTCAATGTGCCGGGGCTTGGCTTTCCTGTATATCTGGGTCTCCATTATTTCAAAGCATTCCAAGCCAACTTTTTAAGCCATAGCCAGGTAGATATTAAATTCTTTTCATTAATTATTTTGTGCCTGTTTTCAGCTTTGGTGGCCTTTATACCCTTATGTTCCCTTAGGTCTGCTTGTTGCCAATCAGCGTTTCTTTTTCAGGAGTATATCGGCGCTTCCCACTATAGCTGCTTACAACAACAGAGCTCAAGCAGAAATCAAATTGCAGCACTGGAATAGTGCTTTTCAGGACTGTGAAAAGGTCTTGGAATTAGATCCTGGAAACATAAAGGGTAAAATAGTCATTGAATGCTTTTATATTTATAGCAGAGTTCACCAAACACTATTTGTAGATAATATATTTACATTTAACATATTAGAAATAATACATTTTTTTTCTTAGATAGGGTCTCACTGTGTAATTCAGGCTGGCCTTGAACTCACTTTGTAGCCCAGGCTGGTCTTGAATTCCGATCCTCCTGCTTCAACCTTCTGAGTGCTGGGATTATGGGCGTGCGCCATCGTGCCTGGCTTGATCATTGTTATGTCATGGATATTTCTTTATGGAAGTTCTTGTTGGAAACCCATGGCAATGGCAGTAGCTGAAGTATACTTAAACTGTGATGCTACTGTATTAATTAAATTTACGACAAAATGATTCATCCTTCAGGTTTTGAAGACTCATCATCCTAAAATTAAAATCACACTGGTTAAATTTATAAATATGTTTTAAAATAACATTAAAATATGTCAGATATAAAACTCTCACTTCTCAGCATTATTGAGGCTAATTTTTTAATCTATGTGTTGACTTAATGGACAAAGTTCTCTCATTATGTGATGATCAATGATGGGACTACATAGGCATTGGTTGTCATTGTTAAGTAATCATAAAATTACATATCAAAGTCTTCCCAAAAATCTGATGCAGATTACTAGCACGCTCAATTTCACAACCTTAGCTGACTTTGTCATCAGGAGTCTCTCAGTCCCCCAGGCTAGGTGACTCCTGGTTTTAGAGATGGCTAACTAGATTTTAGTAATGTGCCTATTCTGAGCTAGAGGCCGCTCAGTAATATACTAAATTTCAGCGAGGAATTTTCTAAGTTTTAAGGAAGCAGTGAAACAATAGTAGTGCTGATGGTAAAAAGGAAAGGGCCACTGTTTTAGCAAACAGCTTCCCAGTGATACAGCACAGCATGGTGCTTGTGAAGACCTAAGGCACAGAGTCTCTGCCTTGGGGAGGCAGCCAGAGTTAGGGTTAGGGTTAGGGCCAGAGGCTATTAGAGGACACAGGTTATTAGAGGAAACAATTGGCTGATGCAATCTATTCTGTTTACCACAAGACCATTTTCAGTGTCTTCCACAATGTGAAAATAGGTGTATTGAAGCTTTTGTATAGTTATATCCTACAGTGTCCCATGCTACTTACAGTTTTATACTTGCAAAATATGTTTTAACCATAATGCCATATATTAAAACATATTATTTATTTTGGTAAATTTCAGCCCTTCTGCGCCGTGCCACTACTTACAAAAATCAAAACAAGCTTCAGGAGGCCACAGAAGATTTGAGGAATATATTGGAGGTTGAACCCAATAATGATTTGGCCAAGGTAAGTATAGAAAGTGATTTCTCGCTTAATTCTTTAATTTGCTGTTTCTGAATTTATATTAAAATTGCATTGACCTTGCTGAATAAATTACACCGAGGCTTAGGTTACAGCTTTAAAAAGTGATATATCCTGGACACCTGAAAATTTAACATGGATTTGAAGTTAAATAAAGCAACTCTTAAAGGAAAAATTGCACAAAGTAGAAACCTATCCACGAGTGTCAAATATTTAATTTTTTCTCTTTCCTACAGTGTTCTAGGCAGTGCTTTTCCCTGAGCTAATCTCAATTTATTATGCAAAGGAGAAGTTTCCTAGCTAGGATGAGGGTGGAGCTACATGGCCACAGAAAGTGTCTTTCTGTTGTTGGCCTGGTTACCTAGCATCAGTTGAAAGCCTTCACTACCTGACTGAGTGGATTAACTCAGTTGCAATGTCAGGGCTCCGTGTCAAGGCTGAAAAGCAGAGGCGTCAGGGACTGTGAAGGATCTGAGATTTTATTCTACTTGCAAATTGACAAAGTGACTTAGCAGAGGACCCAAGATACCTTGAGTCAGAGATAAAGGACTTTTTATTCCTGAAAGTCCAGCAGATGTGTTTCACTTTCTTGCCAGTTCCTCTTGCTCCCAAGGATGGCACAGAGTGACCCAAACGGATGTCGCACACTCAGTGGCCTTGTGTGATGGATGAGGACTTTCAAAGTTAGGAAACTCCAGTCTTTTATGATGTGTACACAAACTAGCCAATCTCTGCTCCAGGGGGAAAGATCATCTTTGTTATACTGGAGAGCAAACAAACTTGCTTGTCCTTTACAGGGAAATGCCATTTCTGTTTTCCAAGGCTAAGTAAGACGTTCTTAAAGTCTGTCTGGAACAAAGGCAGTTTGAAATGGAAGAAAGAGATAGAGGACTTCCCTCCAACAAGTTGTCCCTAGCTTTCCACACAAGCCTATGGGATCACCTACAGTATCTACTGCACCCTCCTTGTGTTTACTTTACACACGCTAATATTTATTGTGTCAAAGTTACAATGTTATAAAAGAAAAATTTGAAACAAGAAAAGCCACTTTTAATTTTATGAGTTTACATAACTTCACATTTACATGTTAACTTTCAGGCTTTATCCAAATGCATCTTTATCTTAACCACATGTAAAAATTAACTCAAACATGGATCATATACCATAATAGAAAACCTAAAGTATACTTGTTACTGTAAAGTTTTTTTTTTATATATATAGTGGGTGTGTATAATTACTATCAAATAAAGCAATGAAGTTTTTAAAAAATTAAACCATAAAAAATCTTATGATTATATTGCAATATCTTCATTTATTCTTACCTGGAGGAATCGTTTTTTTTTTTTTTTCAATTAAAGAAAAACATTTTCATGGATATGATTATGTTGCAGAAAATCTTGTCAGAGGTTGAAAGAAATCTGAAAAATTATGAACTCACATCTAAGCCCCAAACCAAAAGGACAAGGATGGTTATTGAGGAAGTAGAAAACTCAGAATACGAACGTGAGAGGAAGAGCGGAGCTATACCTGAAGATGGCAGTGGAGATAAGAGTAAATTATCTTTTCTATTTTGGTTATGCAAAAATCTACCTGTTTTTTTGTTTTGTTTCATTTTTTGTAGTCTTTCTGATACAAGGTTTTGCTGTGCAGTTCAGGCTGCCCTTGAACTCACTTTGTAGCCCAGGCTGGCCTCGAACTCACAGTGATCCTCCTGCTCAAGTGCTGGGATTACAGACATGCACCACCACACCTGGTTTACCTGTTTATACAATGAGCTGGCTCTGTACCTATTGATGCAGAAATTCTTAGACTACTACCCTTTTTCTAGTTTTTTAAAAAATTTTATTTTATTTTAAAGAGAATAAAACAAAACAGAACAAAGTAGAGCAGAGTAAAACAATGCAAATAACACAGGGTTTCAGAAAAAGACGGCAGGAAATCAACAGTGGCTACCATAATGTCTCTTGTTTTCTTCAAAATAGTTGTCTATACCTTTTTCTAGTTTAATCTTGTAAATCTACAAGCAAATTAACTCACTTTTTATTTAACGCAGTTTAATTCAATCTGGCAAACTCAGGTTTTCTTCCTAATCCAGAGTTTCCCCCAACAAGGCTCAGTTTAATTCCTGATGATCACCTTGTAATGGAAATAGCTGTGCATATATGACATCAACTGTTTGCTAATTATCTTTAAATCTCTCTCTTGGGTGATCTGTCCATATCCACATGGTTGTTACAAGTGTGTTGGATTTGGTAGGGGTCTCAGGGTGGCCCTAAAGTGAATGCATTGTTGGTTACTGTGTGTTCCACTTAAGATGTTTTTATATATGCAAAAGGAATAAATATAATTTCACCTTTAAAGTAATTTTTAAAAAAATGCCTAGACTAGGTAAAGCTTGATCTTCTGAATGCAAAGCAGTGAAAGTTATGTCAGCTGTGAAGGGAAAGATTAGCATATATGCTTGACCAGGGTCATAAACCTTTTCCCCTTTTATAAGGACCCCTGAGCAGGTGAAGGGGAAATATTCACTGGGAAAACCATTCACAAGTAAAGATCAACTTGAGATGGGGATGTACAAAGCCCTCAGTTTGACTCCCAGCACCAGAAAAAATAAAAATAAGTAAAAATCAACTTGTAAGTAATTTTACCAGGTAGTTAAAATTTGTGATGTATCAAATATTCAGCTCACTAAACTTTAAAAAAACAACTAACTTCAGGATTTTTGTAGAACAGAAATATAATGTAAAGTGTATCCCTCATGAAAATATGATCAGTTAAGACAGAATAAAGAGAAAAGGGCTGGGCATGGTGATGCACATTGGTAGTCCCAGCACTTGGGAGGCTGAGGCAGGAGGATCGCTCTGAGTTTGAGTCCAGCCTGGGCTATGAAGTGAGACCATGTCTCAAAAAAAAAAAAAAAAAAAAAAAAAAAAAAAAACCAAAAACACAAAGGGAGGAGAGAGGAAGAGTGGAAAACGAAGGAGAAAAGTATCAGAGAGAGCTGGAAAAAGAAGAGCACCATCAAAAGATAAAAAGAGAAATTAGGGTGAACATTTTTATGCTTCAAAAGTCACCATCCAGCCAGATTTTTTTTTTTTTTTTTTTTTTTGGTATCAGGATCGAACTCACGACCTTGCGCTTGCCAGCCAGGTGGTTCATTACTGAGCTAAATCCCCGGCTCCAGCCAGATTTTAAATAAATTCTGGCATCAAAAGTTTATAGGATTTATATTTAATGTAACTGTCTTACAGTTAAAGGAAATAAAGTTTTACTGAGAACAAAATGAAATATAAACTATACTAATTGCTACTATTTTTTTATTAAACATTTTTGTATAATAGAAATGGGCTTTTTGTGAGGATGCAGTTCTAATTCATGTACAATTTTGCATAGCAGCACTAAAATCAGGCTGTAACAATTCCATCACTCCTGTTACCCATTGAGCCAAACTCCTCACCTCAAGTCTCATTAACTATTATCCTTCATTCCTGAGTCTTACCTTGTCTACACTGTTAAATGGATGAAACCAGAGAACATGTAACATTTTGAAACACATGTCACTGAAAGCTACTGGAGTATCATTGGGCCATTCCTTTTTATTGCTAGGTGGCCTTCCATTATATGACTGTAATGAAATTTGTTTATCTACTCACTGGTTCAAGGACATTCAGTTGTCCTGTGTATCTGTGTTCATGAGATATATTGTACTATATAATCTTCTTTTATTTGTCACTCATCACTCATTGGCTCATTCATTCATTCATTCATTCCTGTACCTGTCTGGATTTAGTATCAAGGCAATGATGGTCTCATACAATGGATTGAGATCTGCTTCCTCAACTTTGGTTTTCTGGAAGAGATTGTGTTGAACTGATGTTATTTCTTCTCCAAACATTGAGAAAATTGTCAGTGTAACAAGTTTCACTTGCAGTTTGTGTGAGCGTGTGAAGATTTTAAACAATCTAATCTGGGCTATTTTTTCTTAAGTGAAACCTAGTAGTTTGGTAGTTTCAGGGAATTGGTTCATTTCACTCAAGTTGAATTTCTTTGTGCAAAATTGTTCACACCACTCCCTTATTTTTATTTTAATGTATGATGTGTCTGTAATGATCTCACTTTTTCTTACTAGTAATTTGTGTTTTGTCTCTTTTTCTTTGCCAGTCCAGCTAGAGATTAATAGATCTTTTGAAAATACTAGACTTTGTTTCATTGTTTTCTCTGTTTTATGTCCTTTTGCAATTTCATTAATTTTTCTCTTTATTATTTCCTTCCTTCTACTTGCTATGAATCTATCCTTCTCCTCTTCAGAGGTGGTTTCTCAGGACAAGGCATGGAAAATTGATTTGAGTCTTTTTCCTCTTTAGTAAGCATCTCATGCTATAAGTTTCTTTATGAGCACTGTTCTAACTGCACCTGCACATTTTATATGTTGTAATTCATTTCATTCATTTGAAAATATTTTGTAACTTCCCTTGAAACTCCTTTGACCATAAGGCATATTTAATGGCCAAACATTTTTGACATTTATCAAGCATCTTTCTGCTACTGATTTTTAATTTACTTCTGTCAAGGTCACAGAATATACATTATGTCAATACTTTTACATTTGTTAAGGCTTGTTTTAAAGCCAGTCCTCCTGCCTCAGCCTCCCGAGCGCTGGGATTACAGGATGCATCAGCACACCAGGTGATAGGTTCTTTCTTGATGAGTATTACATATGCATTGTAAAAGAATGTGTAAGCTGGGCGTGGCGTTGCATGCCTGCAAGTCTAGCATTCTGGAGATGAAGTCACAGAGAACCACAAGTTTCTGAAGGTTATTTTTGCTGACTATTGAATTCTTGGTTGACAGTTCTCGGGTTTGACAGTTGGGGAAAACAGGGTGAAATGTGCTTACTCCATCTTAACTTCCCTTCTCATTTTTATTTATTTTTTAAAAGGGATGAATAATTAACAACATTTGAAGGACTAAAAATGTGCTGTGCTTTGCGTAGATTGTTTCATTTAATTCCCAGAGCTATGTTACCCTTACTTTTGTAGATTAGAAACAAGTTCAGAGAGGTTGTTAGTTATTTGCCATGTTTGCACAGTGTGACTTTTTAGTTCATATTCTCAGAGTGGTCACTGGATGACCACTAAGATAGGTTCTCCAAAACCAGGCCAAACATCACCAGGCTGCGTTCTCAAAGAAATACATTTATCCATTTCAATGCCCACTGACACACCAAGATTTTCCATCAGAAACTGAATGGAAGGAGTGGGATAAAAAAACTGAGTATATGGGCTGGGAATTTGGCTCAGTGTCATATGCACCTGTCTGACAAGCTCAAAGTTGTGAGTTCAATCCCCGGTACCAAAAAAAAAAAAAAAAAAAATGCAAGAAACTGAGTATAAATTAAGAAGCAAATGAGTTAAAGATTAATATGATCAGTTTTGCATCTCAAAAAGTCTTCCTCCCAAACAGATTAACGGGATTTTATTATTTTATTTTTTGGTACCAGGGATCAAACTCACAACCTCACACTTGCCAGGCAGGTGCTTATGTCACTGAGCTAAATCCCCGGCCCAGGATAATGTGTTTTTAAAATCTCTACTACTACTTCTAGGTCTATAAATTTTTATTTATTTTCTGTACTGGGAATCGAACTCATGACCTTGCGCTTGCCAGGCAGGTTCTTATGCCATTGGAGCTAAATCCCCAGCTATGTCTAGAAATATGAATCAGAAGTCAGGATGGTGGTATGAGGATGTAGCTCAGCATGCCTGTAACGCCAGCACCTGGGAGTCTGAGGCAGGAGGATCTGAGTACAGGCCAGTTAAAAAACTCAGCACACACCCCACGACAAACAAAACAAGAAAGAAGGGAATCTGAGTCAGGACAGTCATGAAAAAATATTTTATCAATCCGTTAATACTTACCAGATTGTTAAGTTGATTCTGTCAGAGATAGACAATTTCCCTAAAGCAAGTCCCATAGATAAGCAACATTCCCACTGAAATCTCCAGACGGCCAGAGCTTTAAGAGGACATTTTTGATCCTGCCATTCATTGCTTCTCCTCATTATTCATAGATTAGCAAATATGTATATATCGGAGTCAGAAAAAGTCTTGATAGAAAAAATATAAATATGCAAACCAGTGAGTTTCCTTTTATCAAGAAAGCAAATAAAAACCAGAGGAAGTAGCTGAGAACTCAGAAGTAATCCTTTCATCCCAGGAGGAAAGGAACTCAGCTGAACCAGTTTCTGTGCTCCCTGCCTAGTTGCATCGGTTGACAAGTAAAAAGCCCTGGAGCACTGGACAGGAGAGAAGTAGTCTGAGTCACTTTCAGGGAGATAATGTTACAGCCCAGAGGGAAGTTATCAACTTGGAATCACTGCATGCTGCGCCCCATCCCACCACATTCCAAGAAGAATGCCTAGTCATTAGGCTCCTGTTCCAGGAAGTCCTAAGGAAATACAGCAATTAGAGCAATTTGTTACCGTGGGTGATACTGCTGCTGCTGTAACAAGCTCCACACGGGTGGGCCAGACTCACAGGCATCATAACTGCCGGCTCAGCTCAACAGCAGGTAGTTGCACCACTGTAGTTGGGCTACCCAGACAAAGCCAGTTGACCAGCTGTCTTCACCCAGCCCTCTGAGGACTAGTAGTTAGGAACACCTCATCCTGGAAGGCTGAGGCAGGAGGATGAGGAGTTTGAGCCCTGCCCGGGCAATTTAGCAAGACTCGGTCTCAAATTAAAAGATAAAAAAGGGCTGGGGGTGTAGCTCATGCAAAAATCCTGGGTTCAATCTCCAGTACTGCAAAAAGAATAAAGGGGCGGGGGAGGAAAGAAATACCTATCTACTTTTCAAGGAAGAGTAGATTTGGGGCTTTAAGTTTGTGGGCGCTCTCAGAAGCTCCCCATCTATTTATGGCTTTCTTTTCCTGGTAGAGCTCATTTAGAAGTGGCCATTGTTTTACAATGGTAGCAGTTGGAATCGGCACTCACTTGGTCTCCTACAGAGATTGTGAGCAGCTGTCAGAAAAGTGGGCATCTGGTTTCCCTCGCTGTGGGACTGCTTATTCCCCTCTTACAAGTGAAATGGAAGAAAACCAAACCCTCACAAACAGAAGGATAAAGCAAATACTTCTGTTGCCGTGGAAATAATAGGATATGGAGAGTGAAAGGCAGGAATTTCTAAGAACTAAAACAGCACAAAATCGTAAAGAGAAAGGTGAATGATACCTAACTATGAGAAATCCTTATACATTAGGCCTATAGAAGAAATAAAAGGCAAGTAACAAACCAGGAAAAGTGGTAAAATGAATTTTTACAAGACAATAAGAAAAAGGTGAAGATACAGTACAAATATAAACAAAGCACAGGAACAGACAAATCGCTGATGAAGAAATACAAAAAAATTAATAAATTTTTATTGCTAGGGCTGGAGATACAGCTCAGTGGCACAGTGCTGACCTGGTAATCATAAGGTCCTGAGCTCAACTCCCGGTCTCCCTCACGCAAATGTAGTGCTAATAAACAGTGAAAATTAAATACAGTTTTTTCTCCTATCAAATTGGCCAAAATTAAAAAAAATTACATTTTGCTATCAAGGGTGAGCTAAAATCATTTTTTTTTAAATTAGGATATAATTCATTCTTTTTGGCTTCAGTGGACTTTTGTGTTTTCATGAGGTTATACAGTTATCATCACTGTATAGTTTGAGTACATTTTCCTCTGACAAAAGTCTCAGGCTTGTTAGCAGTAACTCCCCATTCTCCCCTTCCCTGACTTTTGGCCCAGTTGTGAATCTCCTTTTGTTCCCATGGATTTGGATTTGCCCATTCTGAATGTTTCATATAAATGAAATCATATGATACGTGGCATTTTTGTATCTGTCTTCTTTCACTTAGCATAATGTTTTCAAGATTAATCCATGTTGTAGCATCTATATTTCATAACTTTTTATGTACAAATAATATTCATCAGTTGATGTACATTTGGGTTGTTTCTACTTTGGGACTGTTAATGAATACTGTTTCATGGACATTTATGCACACTTTTTTTGTGCAAGTGAACAGGTATTTTAAATTTTCTTGAGTATATACTTGTGTATGGACTTACTGGGTTACGTGGTAACTATATGCTTAATGTCTTGAGGAACTGCACACTGGTTTTCAGTGTGGTTACAACACTTAGAATTCCTACCAAAAATGAGGAGGGCTTCAATTTTTCTCAATTCCTGCCAACACTTGTCTGTATTTTTGATTATAGATATGGCAGCCAATGCGAAGTTAACTCTTTTTGGTTTTGGCTTGCATGTCCCTAATGACCGTTGAACAAAGTAATTTCATGTGGGTTTGGCTATTTGTTTATTCAAGTCCTTTATCCATCTTTAATTGGCTTGTCTTTCAATTATTAAATTGTAAGTATCCTTTATACATTCTGGGTATTAAATCCTTATCAGATAGAGATATGATTTTAAAATCTTATTCTGTGTATTTTCCTCTTTCTCTCTCTCTTTCTTTCTTTTTTTGGGTGTTTTTGAGATAGGGTCTTGCTTTGTAATTCAGGCTGGCCTTGACCTCATGGTGATCCCCTTGCCTCAACCTCCCAAGTGCTAGAATTACAGACATGCATAGTTTCTTTTTACTTTCTTGACCATCTGATTTGCAAAAACTTTTAAATTAATTGATTAATTAGAGGTAGTGGGAATTGAACCTAAAGGGCTCTCTACCACTGAGTTACATCCTCACCCCTTATGTTTTATTTTGAGACAGTGTCTTGCTAAGTCACTGAGTGAACCAGGTAGAGATTTGCAATTCTCCTGTCTCAGCCTTTCGTAGTGCCAGTATTACAGGCATGTGCCACCATGCCTGCCTAAAAAGTTTTAGCTCTGATGGAGTGCAACTTATCCATAATTTCTTTTGTCATTTTTTTATGTCATATCTAAAAATCCATTTTTAAATCCAAGATTGTGAAGGTTTATCCCTATATTCTAAGTTTTTTTGTGTTTTAGATGTTCTATTAAAGTCATTGATCCACATTTTTTCGTGTTTAGGAATTTCATATCTGTGTCTAGTTTTCTAGGTATTTTTTTAGGAGTATTTATTTTATTTTGAAGGTAGTAAAATACAGCAGAACAAGATGGGACAAAGCCAGTAGTGAAATTGGTACAGAACTTCACAGCAGGTTGCCAGGATAACAGCAATAGGTACAATAGTATATACATCTCATTTTCTTCACAACAGCTGTTCCTTCAATCAGGTACAGCAAAATCGAAGGAAATACCGCACATATAAAAATAGAATATTGAATAGAGCAATACCATTAATCAGAACAGAGCAAAACAGTGATAAAAATATTTGCCTTCAAAGAGATGGCAGAAGGAAATCCCCCTTATTTGCTATATTGTATATAGTCAAACTCGCAAGAGATGCTCAGATCTCTGGCTCTCACTTGCTCACGGCGGGGGGGGGGTATGGGGGGATGGGATGGATGTTTGATTCTTAGCCCCCACGCCAGTAGGCTCACCGGTGCCTACCAGAGTGGCAAGCTGGCTGCTAGTTTTCCCAGCGCCCCAAGTTCCAACATGACTAGGATCTCAAGAAATGCTGATGGTTTCTCACCTTGGGGTGGCCGTGGCTTGCCAGGCCACAGCCACTTACCAGAGCAGAGAGCTTTCTGAGTATTTTTATCATGAAAGGATGTTGGATTTTGCCAAATGCTTTTTCAGCAATAATTGTGATGATCATGTAGTCCCTCCCTTTGTTTTGTTAATATGGTAGAGTGGCATTGACTTCCTAATTTTGAATTACATTTAAATTTCTGAGATAAATCCCACTTAGTCATGGTATGTGATCTTTTTAATATGTTGTTGAATCAAGCTTGCTAGTATTTTATTGTGGATTATTATTATTTTATTTTTCGTATCTACCAGCTACTCCAGTAGGCCACCCAAGGTCACACTATTGGCTGTTCCTCCTTTGGATATTTGCTATTGTCCATTTCTTTCTTGCCAACAGATTCCTGGTTTCTGAAGCTGTATATCTCCCTGGTTTTTCTCTTTAGGCATTCTTCTATCTCCATTGGAGATTCTTCCTCTGTTCATTCTACAAGTATTATTATTTCTTAGGGATCCTTTGCAGGCTCCTGTAATCCCATTCCAGACTCTAAGGATCCTTTATATGTTGGCAGCTCCCAAGTCAATGTCTCTGAAAAAAGTCACTCCTCTGATGTATGTATGGTGCTACTTTCTGGACAGCCCCTCTGCAATGTCCCACGGGTAGAGCCATACTCAACAAGACACAGGTTTTCCTTCTTTGGGCATCTACTTACCTTCTTCCTCTTCTTCTTTTCTTGTTCTTGTTCTTGTTCTTGTTCTTGTTCTTGTTCTTGTTCTTGTTCTTCTTCCTCCTCCTCCTCCTCCTCCTTCTTCTTCTTCTTCTTTCCTTCCTTCCTTCCTTCCTTCCTTCCTTCCTTCCTTCCTTCCTTCCTTCCTTCCTTCCTTCCTTCCTTCCTCTTCTTTTTCTAGACAGAGACTCACTCTGTAGTTCAGACTGGCCTTGAACTCATTATTATGCAGGCTGGTCTCCAGTTCACTGTGCTCCTCCTGCCTCTGTGTCCCAAGTGCTGGGATTACAGGCTTGCGACACCATCTGTTTACTTTCCAGTACTACCTGCCTAGTCTAGAGGTATTTCAATTTTTAATTCAAGTCCCAGCCATGCTAGTTTCTAGCTGTTTTTAGTCCTTAGCTTTTTCCTTGTGTCTCTCTTGCCTCTTTCTGAAGTGAGAAAGCTGGTACTTGGAGTGGGGATTCATGCTGATGTGTATGAGGGTCTTTGCCCACCGATGCTGTGGCTGCAGACCTGTGCTTTCCGCGGGCACTGGAATAGCAGATGCCAGTGAACCCTGGAGCCTTGCTCTAACCATCTCACGGGGCCCGATCTGGGATTTATTTCTATAATGAAATATTTTTATTGTTTTAATAATTGGTTGGTGATCCAAACCAGATGTTAGCCTGTGTATTAAAAACTGTTTTAATTAACGTGTCTTCATACACAGCACTTGTCTTAAGATGATCGATCATCCACTGATTTTCACTTACATAACTGGTTTTTTTATCCTTCAAATCTTGGCCATACTATTCATGAAGGAGAATGGAACTTATTAAAAGAGATAACTCGATATTTATGTGCTTTTTAACATTACCTTGAAATGATTTGTTTTAAATATCCATGACATCAGTGAAATATACATAATTTTCATATTTAAAAACAGTAGATTTAGTCATCAGTTATTAAGGTTATTATGCCTAAAATTTTTCAATCAGATTCAAGGGAAATTTTAGTTTGAATAATGCTTTGGAATGGAAAGTTTACTGTATTTTAAGGCTTCCTTACTTAAGCTTAATGTGACTCATTTGCTAAATTTACTCAGAAATGACTTAAAAATCATTTGACTTCTGCATTCACATGATTTTTTTCTCTCGCATCTCTTTAAAATGCGGAAATAGTCCCTCGACACTGGGTGCCATGCATGAGTCCGTAAAGTTCTAGTAACTTCATTCATTCATTCATTCATTCATTCATTCATTCATTCATTCATTCATTCATTCATTCATTCCTGCGTCAGGAACACAGGCAGGGTGGGTGCAGAAAGGCTCCCGAGCTGCCGGTTTTCGCTCTTGAGCCCTTGCGCGGCTAAAGAGTTAAGTTGGGGCCGCAGCCGGGACCTGTGTCCGCAGGAAGCGCCGGGGGCCGGGGCCGGGGCCGGGGCCGGGGCCGGGCCGGGCCGGGCCGGGCCGGGCACCTCGCGGCTCCGCCCGTCCCGCCGTGCAGACGCCGCCCGCTCTCTCCCCGCAGCGGCCGCGCGCGCCATGGGCAACACCGCCAGGAAGGCGGGCGGCCGGGCGGGGCGCGGCGGGCGGACCCCGGCCCCCACGGCGCCGGGCGGAGCGGGGAGCTCCGGGGACCCCGCGGCGGCGGCGACCAACGCCCCCGCCGACCCCGCCGGCCCCGCCGACCCCGCCGGCCTGAAGAACCAGGGCAACGCGCTGTTCCGCGGCGGGCAGTTCGGCGAGGCGGCGCGCAGCTACTCGGCGGCGATTGAGCAGCTGGAGCCTGCAGGTAGGGGGCGCCGCGCGCAGGCCGGGACGGGACGGGGTGAGGGGGGGTGGCCGAGAGGGTCCCCTCCTGGGTCCCGGAGGGTGCCGTGCCCGACCGAGGCGAGCCCCCGGGAACACTGCGGGGGCCGCCGGCGCCCGCGACCCCTGCAGGACGGGCGGGAAAGGGCCGCAGTGTCACCGAGCCCGCGGGCATCCTGTAATTCTGTCAAAATATGATTTTGCTGATGGATTTTAACTGTATTTAACTTCATGTGATTTTAGGAAGTGAAAGTGCGGATGATCTAAGTATCTTATATTCAAATAGAGCAGCGTGTTACCTAAAAGAAGGAAACTGCAGCGACTGCATTCAAGATTGTAACAGGTAAAAGCACATTCCGGAATTTGTCAAGATCTTGTCACTATTTCAGTGTTTGTAGCCTTCCTGCTTTTCTGCGTAAGACTCTAACTTCTTAAAACAGTGTTAAGCTATATGTGTTGATTAGTACACGAAAATCATTCTTTACTCTCACATACGAAGACAGGGAAAACTGTGCGCACTTTATTTTCCCGCTGCTCCCAGCCTAATTCACCCCTTGACTGCTGCAGAAGCCCCGCAACTGGTGGCAGACTGTGTTGCCTCAGGAGAACTCCTGAAACAGCGTGGTGCTCAGGTTGTTTTCAGCAGGACTTTGAGGATCACCTAGCCATGAGGAACTTCTCTGCCTCCCCACCTACCTGTCCCAGCTTCCTGCTCCTACTTGGGCTCATCTTTGCTTCTTAAATCCCTGCTTCCCGCCTCCCTGGTCACCTGCAGGTCTCCAACACCTTGTACTGCCACTTGGTCACCCCTGTAGCTCCTTATGTCCTTGACGGTTTTAAACTCCTTGAGCTCCGGAACCGTGTCTCACAGAGCTTTGGCCCCTTTGAAGCACAGTGGCACTCACAGAGCACACCAGGATGACTGAACACATTGACACAAATAAAGCACACTGTTTTCTTTTACCATCAAGTAATATGCCTGCTTCAGAAGCCCTTTGGCAAGAAGTTACTACTTAGGTAGCTTGAAAAAAATGTCTTGTTCTAGTTTGACTAATGTAGTCTTGGTTTATTCCTGTTAACTCGTATAATTAGTAACTGTCACCCCTTTTCACTCTCAGAAGCTCTACTTTGGACAGATAAATCACGTGGGCACTGTTTACAAGGTGACCAGCTCACCATTTCTTTCATTGGCATTATCAGTTTACTGATATGAGTAAAATTTGCTAATATTTGTGCCTACAGCTTAGAAAAAAGACCTTGAAGCACTTGGATTTTTTTTTCCAATTTTATATATTCACATTTAACATAAATTATATTTTGGCCTGACGCATCCTATCTCACACCAGCTAATTGTATTTTCAGGATTTTGTGGACTGGATGAGTCAAATTGGTACAGGGATGATAGAGGACCCCCAAATAATCCAAATAATATAATGGAAATATAACTCCCAACCTGCTAGCCTGCTAGGTGTCAGATACACTGAGTTCTCATTCTCTAAAATTGAAGAATGAATTCTAGGAATAGCAGAGGTTAATAGCTGAAAATATTTATTGGGGAAAAAAACGCTTCTGTCCAAGAGGGACAGAAAGGAGTCCTGAGTGGATGGCTCGGGGGACCTGGTTTCTCAAGGGTGTTTTATAGAGCAAAATTATGAGGTTAGGGGTGTTCAAAGCACAACAAAAGTATGATCAGCTAATAAGATTACAAGTGTAGTTTCTTGGGTAACATTGACCCAATGGGAAATCGCAAGGTAAGTGTGAGGTGGGACAAAACTATGGTCAACCAATAAGATTACAAGTACAGTCACTTAGGTAATATTGATTAAATGGGGATCTAATGGGGAAGCAAGTCATGTAGCAAGTGTACATGGATCAAATGGAACTTTCTCCTACCAGGGAGGCAAGCGTGGCGGCTAGCTTTGTTATAGGTGGGCTCTGGGGAGAGGGTGGGTGTCCCTTGTTTAGGTGTGGCATCCTTAAGGGAGCAGTGCTTTCAGGCCAAGGAATCTGGCTCTGCTGGTCAGTGCTGATCTCCTTAGAGGCCGACCTACTTAGATGCTTTCTGTGATAGCTGGAGTGCGAGTCCCGCAGGAGGGGCATGGAGATGATGTCCAGTGCGGGGTGGTTTTCCTCCAAAGCTGTGCTTCTCCAACCCGGTTCAATGCCTGAGAAGCCACGAAGCGCCTTGATGAGCATGTTGAAATGCGGACACATTTACCTTCTCTATGAAGTAGGACTCCTTCATTAGCAGCCAGGATGACTATCATTTTACCCTCCAAAGACTGCATGTTTTAGGGAATTTCTTCCTGAGCTTTTCAGTTAATTATCTGTGCTCTTTGAAGAGCTCTGTGAGCTCTCTTTACCCTGCCTGAGAAAAGGAAAACTTGCGTGGGCAAAATTTAAAATAAGGGCAAAGAGAAAAACAGCCTGTGAAAGGGACTTCTTTTTACATACTTTGGGAAAGGATTCCATTTGAATTGTGAATGTCTATACTTGTCCTCTCAGGGTTTCCCAGGTGCCTTGCAGAATTCCTGTCCTGAGTCCTGGGGAGCTCCTGGTCCTGTTTTTAGCCTCGTTGGAGAGTGTGTTTCTGTGATCAGCCTCTGGGCGAGACAGGCAAATGTCTCGTGATGGCTAACAAAAGTTTGAGACCCACTATCCTAGAAATTTTTTATTCTCATAATTGTTTATTAGCTTAAAAAATCTTTTCCCCATTTTTCAGAGAACATTTTGAGTTATCTAAACCACCCCAAGAATCTTTCAGTGGTTTTCCATTGGAGATATTTTGAGAGACTAAATCAAATGAATGTTGTCTAGCAATCCTCTGCTTTTGCTTATCTTCTCTAGTTTTGAAAGATTGGAGATTAGGAGACTCCCCAGGGTCTTAATTTTATTAACTTGAATAGATAGCTCTGACCTAAAAGTTCTATGTGCCTGGTATGTGAATGTTTGTTTTTTTTTTTTCCTTAGTGGAATTTCCTTTTATAAGCCCACATTTATTTTCAGGATTGCAGTTAAAGGGCAAAAAAATCGCCTTGCATTTATTGTACTATAAAATATAAAAAATTAAATGCCTAATCTGTCAGTTTTCAATCCTAGGCTTTGCTTAGGAGCATCTCAGTTGACTGAATGTTGCCCGGAGCCCTGGAGGTCTGCATGCTTGTGAGAGGGACACATTCACTGTCTCCATTCCTGTAGTAAACTACAGTAGTCAAATTTCAGACCATGGGACGGGCGATGGTCCTGGATGCTCAAGGATCTGTTGTCTAGTGCTTCAGTGGTTTTACTTCATTTTAATTTTATTTTCAAATGATGTTTACTGATTACAAAAGTAAGACAAACCTATTACAGAAAACAAAATGAAACAACAGAGCACAGCTCAAAGATGAGCATTAAAATCACTCCCATTCAGAGCACCTGGGCCAGGGTGATTTGGTTAGTTTTCAGAGGAGTAAAGCCAATAGCAGCTGGTTTAATGGCAGTTCTAGAATAATTTCTGTGAGACTGATTCTAGGTAGGCTTCTGAAAGGGCAGTTGAGGGACTATTTGCTGTGGAAAGCTGTGAGGGAGTCCAAGTGGAAGGTGACTCAGTTCCTTCATAGGTAGTACGTGTGCATGCATGCATTCCAAGTGTGTGTATGTGTGCACATATGTGTGCATCTGTGTGTGTGTGCATGGATGTGTACCAGGAAGAGTACAGCTCCAAGGGTTCTGTCTGGAGGTATTTGCTGAGCTGCTCATGACAAGGTGTTGGCTTAGGACTGGGAATAGGTCTAGCAGCATTCAGGACAGGCAATGTGCTTGCCTTCCTGCAGCTGATTCCCAAAAGAACCAACCCAGGGACATATCACTCCCAGTGTCTTGCAATTTCCTCGCCTGCATAAGGAGCACACTAATATTTACCTTAGAGGTTGGT
Source organism: Hydrochoerus hydrochaeris (assembly GCA_004027455.1). Lineage (NCBI taxonomy): Eukaryota > Metazoa > Chordata > Mammalia > Rodentia > Hydrochaeridae > Hydrochoerus > Hydrochoerus hydrochaeris. Next base: position 36,724 of record PVLA01001443.1, on the reverse strand, counting down.
TGAGAAGAGAAAGTCTGCAGGGCCCAGCGTGCAGCAGGTGCTCTGTGAGTGCTTTCTCCTTGCCAACTCATTGAGGCAAATGGAGACAGCAGATTTTTAAGAGTATTGGAAAGTAAATTTAAAGCAGCCCTCACTCTTGCTTTCCCGGAGGCAGGTTTAACATTTGGTATATGAACTGCTTATAGCACAAGAGTTGACAAAAAGAACACATTTGGTGTCTCCAGTGTGGGGCATCTGGTGGAGGATGCATCAGGCGTGGGCTCTTTGTGAGATTCCAGAACTCCAGAGGCTCTGCTGGGATCCCTGGAACACGGAAGCCTTCATGATTGTTTTTTGGTTTTATTTTTTTGTTTTCTGAGACAAGATTTTTCTGTGCAGTTCAGGCTGGCCTTGAATTAATTGTGTAGTCCAGGCTGGCCCCAAACTCATAGCAATCCTCCTGCCTCAGCCTCCTTAGTGCTGGGATTACAGATGTGCACCACCATGCCTGGCTTGCTTCACATGATTTTGTTTAAATCAAGGGTTCAATCATTTTCATTCTTAGGTACAGTCTGAGTGTATGTTTTATTTCTGAATACAGTGAAGTACATTAAGTACCAGAGTAGCTTTAAACAGTTACTGCAAATAAAACCAAAGAGTGCAACCTTGAAATACATCTTTAGTGATGTTGGAAACACTTTCTACACTAGAAATACAAGATGGGGTCAGGGATATATCTCAGCAGCACAGCACCTGACTGGCAAGCACAAGGTCCTGGATTCAATTCCCGGTACAAAAAAAAAAAAAGCATGATGAAAACTCACGATTTACAAGACATCATAAAATGTTTAGTTCCTTGACTTTATCTGGTCTGTTTTGGACACGTCTGTGCAGTAAGTAAATCCTAGTGAACTGTAGGAAGTTTGAGAGAGCTGATTCTGAAAATACAGTGCAAGTTTTCGTGGTTCTATGCCAAGCTGCCTTATTAAATCCATAGGTGGGTAAGAATGTCCTTTTAATCTGTCAGTAGTATGAATCTGTTGAGTGTCTGCTGTGTGCCCGGGGCCATGCCAGGCTCTGCGAGGGCACCAAGGGGGCTGATGCCCGTTGCTAGGGAGTCACGACTCCACGGGGAAGAAATAAACGCCCCAGTGCTCTGGTCCTGGCTTCAGAAAAATAGCCAGGAATTTGATGCTGCTCTGGGTTTGCCTTTCTGGTGTTTTACGAGGCTCCCAGGATGAAACAACAGGTTATGTACATATTGGAGAGTCCCGTTGCGGCAGTGTATATTCAGTTAAGTATAATTAACTTTCAGAGTAACTGATACTTCGTGTTTTTATCTTCTTTAGAGCCCTGGAACTCCATCCATTCTCCATGAAACCTCTTCTGCGGCGAGCCATGGCCTATGAGACTTTGGAGCAGTATGGCAAGGCTTATGTGGATTATAAGACTGTGTTGCAAATAGACTCTGGACTCCAGCTAGCAAATGACAGTGTCAACAGGTAATCTAGTCTCGGACAGCCAGCCAAGCACTAGCTGTTTTATAATGGAAGCATGTTCTTTCCCCCGCCCCTGCCTTCCAGAACAAAATGTCAGAGTGTAAACGTGTTCTTGGTTATTTACTTTCCCTGAATGATCGCCTTCTTCCACTCCATCAAACCAAATGCCTCTCTCTCTAGCTTAATTTCTAACTATCCCTTCAGAAATTTTGAGTTGATTTATTATCTTTAAATTTTATTTTAGAGAGCCTTCAGGAATTTTGAGTTGTCCTCTAGCACCCTTATGTTTGTTTCTTGGCTCATTTATTACTGAGCAGTAAAAAAATTTTTTTTGCCTTTGGTGCTGAGGATTGAACTCACGACCTCATGCTTGCCACGTAGGCGCTTATTCCACTTAGCTAAATCACCGGCCCTACAAGTTTTTTTTAATGACACAAAGAATAGCTCGCAGGTGTACCTGTGGTGTTAGGAGGGTGGATTTACTGGGTCATAAGCCAGTACTAACTATAGGACAAAGTCCACAAGTGCAGCGAACAGCTCAGGAGGAATCTTCTCCCAGGACAGCTGGGGTTTATGGGCACCACTTCCTTGAGCAGAAGGCAGTGTCTCTGCTGCTTGCCCCGGGGTGTGGAGGTCTTGATGGTCCTGCTAGATGCTATGTTCCCTTGTAAACAGCCGCTGACTCAGAGGAGTATTACACTTGGGAGGTGAAGCAGCAAAGTGTTTGGGGCTCACTCACATCGTGATCTGCTTCATTTCCCTCGTGATCTACTCCAAGAGGATGAGAAGGGAAGCCCTCTAAGACCCCAGGGTTGGGGTCGCATTTGGGAGGCCCTGGGCTCCATACCCAGCACCCACACTGCTCCCAGAAACATAATCTCCAGACTTCATAAATTGATTTCAGGTGAAATTTGTAAGTTATGAGTTGGATGATGCTTCTAGTTCTGTGTGATACCCTGGGATCCAGTTCACCCGATCAGTGCTTGTGGTGCTGCACGGCTTCCGGTGCTGGCCAGTTAGACGGTGCCCTTCTCCCCCTGGAAATGGCAAGAGGAGAAACATGATCTGGTCTCTGTCACTCAGCAAACTGCAATATGGTGAAGGGGGAAAGTTATGTAAGATAGATTATTCCCAGGAGGGATGCTTTGTTAGGCAGTCAGGTGCAGGTGTCGCAGGGCCACTCAGCGGCAGCCAGAGCGCTTCAGGTGATCTAGAAAGGGGTAGGCAGGGAGGGCGCCAGACCTCAAGGAAAACTGCAGAAGATGAGAATGCATGTTCTGCATTTGTTCACTTTCTAAATCAGGCCCTGCCTTCCCATTAGCCACAGGCCACTCTGGAGAAAACCACTGTAAAGGTCTGGATGTGGAGCTGACACCAGGGCCCTGGAGCTTGCCTTTGGTGGCCCCCTGGAACTTGTCTGATGCCAGTCTGATAAGAAGAAAGGGATATGCATATATCTCCATAGGTGGCACATCCTTGATGCTGAAAATCTGAAGTCCAAAATGTTCCAGAGTCTGAAACATTTAGAATGCTACCTGGGTGGGTGTAGAGGTGCATGCCGTTAATCCTGTACTAGGGAGGCTGAGACAGGAGGATCGCTGTAAGTTTAAGGCCAGCCTAGGCTACATAGTGAGTTCAAGGCCAACCTGAAGTACAGAGCAAGACCCTATCTCAAACTTCTGCCCTGAAAAGAAGAATGCCTATCTGAAACTACAAGTAGAAAATTTCACACCTGAGCTCGTGTCATAGTCAAAATGCAGGTTTGCTGAACTGAACATGGTAGCACACACCTATAATCCTAGCACTGTGGGAGGCTAAGGCCAGCAGATTGCAGGTTAAAGCCTAGCCTGGGGTATTATATATCAACTTAGTGAGACTCTGTCTCAAAATAAAAAAATAAGGGCTGGGGATGTAGTTCACTGCAAAAGTCCTGGGTTTAATCTGCTACTACTGAAAAAAAAGGTGCACTAAAAACACTGTATAAAATTACCTTCAGGCTATGTGTACAAGGTGTGTATGAAACTTCAATGAATTTGATTTAGACAGGAGACCTTGCTCCATGACATTACATTACATCCACCATATATGCAAGTATTTCAAAGTTCTTTGGAAAAAAATCCAAAATCCAAAGTACTTCCGGTCCCCAGCAGTTTGAGTGGGAGAATCTCTGCTTGTACTGGTTGCTCGTGGCAGAATGGAACAAGATGCATCCTCAGGCCCCTGAAGCTCCTTGGTCAGGCTTCGATCTGCCCGGTGCCTCCGAAGGCCCTGTCCTCCCTGGCTCTGGTTGGCTCCATCTCATCCTGTAGGAGCGAACCTGCTTCCTGCAGGAAGTGCCTTTGCCTGACACCCTTAGGCTCCCGTTAACGCTGAGCGCCATTCGCTATCCACCCGGATTGGGTGCCTCTTTTCTGTGACTCTTTTCATGAACTTCTTGTCTTGACCCTGTACTAGGAGCTCCTTAAGGTCAAGATGTAGTTGGAAGAAAGAGCTTCTCAGTCAGAAGATTTTGTGAAACATCAAGTGGGGAGATTCCTGAGGCATCTGACTGAGAGGAGGGGCCGATACATTTCAGAGCCAGGTGTGGTGGTGCATGTTTGTGATTCCAGCTCGCCTGGTGGCTGAGGCGGGAGGATGTCAGTTTCAAGCTCAGTCAGTAATTTTGTGAATCAAAATAAAAAATAAAGGGCTGGAGACGTGGCTTGGGAGGCGGAGGAGAGGCCCTGGGTTCAATCTCCAGTGCCTGGAAATCAAAAAAGACATTTTAAGTGGCAGATTGAACCAGTAATTGACTGATGGTTGGAGGGAGAAATACGTCCGAGAGACTATGACCACTTACTCTCCAGTTTCCGCAGTATACTTTGATTTTCAAAGTTAGGATCAAACTCAGGACGTGAAGTTAGCAGCAGTGCACAGGGTGCTTCTGAGCGCACTCAGTGTTGTGCAACTTCGGCTTCCTCCTAGTTTCAGGACATTTCTTCACCCAGGAAGGAAGCCAGTACCTGCTGAGCGGCCTGTCCCATTCTCCGCACCCCACCCACCCCTGCCGGCGGCGTCTGCTTTCTGTCTTCTGTGGATTTATCTGTTTTGGGTATTTTCCTTCAACAGAAAATCGTGGGCTGTGTGACTTTCTGTGTTTGGTTTCTGACACTTACCTTGCCGTTCTCAGGGGTCAATCGTGGTCTCGCATAGACCAGCACCTCATTTTTTACTTTTTATGGTTCAATAATAACCAGTGAATCTCACTTCTTGCTCCCCCCCCCCCCCAGCAGGTGATGGACATTTGGCTGGTTTCTAACTGTCAGCTCTTGTGAACTGAGCTGCTCTGAAGGTTCATGGATAAGTTTCCGATTTCACTTCCTTTCCGTATATGCACGGGAGTGGAATTGCTGGGCTGTGCGGCGATTTTATATGTAACTTCCTGAGCTTTGGATTCTGTTTTGTGTGTGTACTCCGGAAAGGTTGTTTTCAGAGCAATTGACTTCTGAGTCCCAGGTATTTTTTTTTAATTGAATGGCTGGTGTTGACACATTGTTTTATAAAAGATAAAGAGGCCTTGTCTGGTTTTGCCATTTAAAGAAAATATAAAATACCTATTTTTAACATCCCATCATTCTTTTTGTGAATCCCATATTTATGCTTCCATCTATTTCAGTTCATTGTGGAAAATTAAGTCTCAGCGCCTTACCATATTTTTTAAAAATTTAAGCATCTGTGCTTATTTTGTTTCTGTCTTCCATCAACCTTATGTCTTTTTCTCTAGGAATCTTAACATGTTACATTTTCCTGCATAATTTATTTCCTCCCTGGCTACATGTTACTTCTTTCCAGCTGCTTCTTCCTTTCTCTCTGCTAGCAATATAAATTTTGCTTAAAAATTCTTTTTTTTCAAAAGCTTTTAATTTTCTTCTGCAATTGTGGGCGGTTGTACATTAATTTTCAAATTTTTTTTACAATAAAATAATGAAGGGCCGGGGATTTAGCTCAGTGGCATAAGTGCCTGCTTGGTAAGCATGAGGTCATGAGTTCCATCCCTGGTACCGCCAAAAAAAAAAAAGACATAGTTGTCATCACCAAAAATCACTATTGAAATTTCAGTTTAAGATAATGTATCCCAGGCAATGAATTTTGCTGTTTTTTTTTATTCTTGTTAGCAAATATTCTTTGACTACTTATTAGAATCTAGATGCTGTGTTAAATATCTTAAATTCCAAGATAAACTATATAATGCTGTATTCTGGTTTACCAGAGGGATGATTTTAAGCAAAGCATTGAAAACTGGAATGCATATAGCCTGAATTTTTATTTATTTATTTAATTTTTGTACTGGGAATCCAATTCAGGACCTTGTGCTTACCAGGCAGGCGCTCGTGCCATTGAGCTAAATCCCCAGCCCCTGAACTTTCAGTCTAAGAAACCAAAGGGAAGTATATATGTTATAATTGTCTATGTGTAAGTCTAAATGGTTTTCACAGGAAACATACATGGAACTGGAACCACAGATTAATTAACTAGGATATATTCAGCTCATTACTAATAAAGCTTCTCAATTTGGAAATCCCTTGGTTAAAAAACAGGTTAAGAACTCCCCCCCCCCGCCCCAAAAAAACCTAGATTCATCCCAAAGGCATAATCAATTTGGTTTTTAAATCTAAGTGTAACATTCTGAATGTTTAAAATGGCAAAGTAATAGTTAAAGATATTAATCTGAATTTTATGATGGTCATTAGTAAATCTCATTAGTCTAAGGACTCTTAAAAGAGACTGAAATATTCTGTTTTCATCTTTATTCAGATGAAAGGAAAATAAATGGCCGGTCTCCCAAGGACTGGCTCAGCCAGGGCGGTGTTTTCAGGAGTCACCGTGCTCACGAGCAGTGTGAGCTCGGCCGTGTGCACCTGTGTTCCCCGCGTGCAGTTCAGGGGAAGAATTTCCGAGGCACTCTGATGATCCTCAAGAGTAGTTTAGTAATTGCATTCAGTCTGCTCATGGCTATGTGTTTGAGAGCTCCTAAATTGTAGTTTTTTCTCTTTTCTTTGTGGAAGGGGAACAGGGATTTAATTTATGACCTTGCACTTGTCAGGCAGGCAAGTGTCAGGTATGCTGCTGAGCTATATACCCCAGCCCTAAATCAATCTTTCTTTCTTTCTTTCTTTCTTTCTTTCTTTCTTTCTTTCTTTCTTTCTTTCTTTCTTTCTTTCTCTTTTTGAGATAGTGTATATGCAGTTCAGGCTGGTCTTGCACTCACCTTGTAGCCCAGGCTGGTCTTGAATTTGCAAATGATTCACCTGCCTCAGCCTCTTGAGTGCTGGGATACAGGACTATGCTACCACACCCAGCTTCTTTGTCACTTTTTTTTTTTTTTGGTACCAGGATTCGAACTCATGATCTTGCACTTACCGGGCAGGTACTTATGCTGCTGAGCTAAATCCCCGGCCCTATGTAATTTTTTTAAAAAATAAAATTTCATCGTGTATATGCTAAAAAAATTTAAACGAATATAAAATGTCTTGATTTTTTTCTTTTGATTAGAAAATAGCTTAGCTAGGTGCAGTGGTAGGTGCTTGTAATTCAGGCTACTTGGGAGACTGAGGCAGGAGGATTTACCATTCAAGGCTAATCTGGGCCCCATCTCAATTAAAAAAGGAAAGAAAATGTTCTAAAGTTACAGCACTAGTGGCAACTTTTAAAGGTCCTTTTGAAAACATTTTAGTTTAGGGCCAGGCATGGTGACACACGCCTGTAATCTGAGCACTTAGGAGGCAGAGGCAGGGTGTTTGCTTTGAGTTTGAGGTCAGCCTTAGCTACAAAGTGAGTTCAAAGCCAGCCTGAACTGCATAGCGAAACTGTTTTAAAAAGAACAACAACAATAACAACAACAAAAGTCATCTTCGTTTATATGAAGAGAAAGTAGTTTCTACAGGGAAGCACATGATGTTTGTCAGTCTTACTACTGATCTGGTTTTCACTGATTTAAAAGCGAATTGCATGATCGATAGAGGAAACTCCTTTTCTTTTTAGACTAACGAGAATCTTGATGGAGCTGGATGGACCAAGTTGGCGGGAGAAGCTGTCACCCATTCCTGTGGTGCCCACCTCAGAGCCACTGCGAGCGTGGCGTCCCGAGTCACAGGCCACCCCCAACCATGGAGGCTCTGGCAGCCTCGCCTCGGCCAGCATTTCAGGTTTTGGAGGAGCTTGTGTTCTTTCCTCCTGCAGAGTGTCTTGGTCCATGTGTTTATTTCCACAGTAAAGCAGAAAGAGGGATCCTGAACTCTGGCTTCAGAGTTTGGGGTCTTTTTCTCTCCCTCTCCTTAACTCTGTGGTCATAAGAAGTTGCTTCAAAGCTGGGCAGGGAGGTACATTCCTGAAATCCCAGCACTCAGGAGGCTGAGGCAGCAGGATCACAGCGAGTCCAAGGCCAGCCTGAACTACACAGTGAGACCTGTCTCAAAATAAAAGAGAAAAGATTTTAAAAATCACTTTATAGCTCCCATGTTCTAGAGTACAGGAAAGGGGATCCTGCTAGCTGTTTCAGGAGGTGATTCTCAGGAATAAAGGGAGGGGTGCCTGTACAATACTTGGTTCATGTGTTAACTGTGTAAATAAATATTAAGTTAGCAGTATCACTAAGAAGAAAAAGAGTTAAGCTCTTGAGTAGACCATAGCCTAAAATGTTGGAAGGGAAACGTGAGTAAATAGCAGGAAGCCTGGGGCACTAGGTAGATGCTCACTTTAGGCTTTAAGAGGTTGGTTTGACATTCAAGAAATAATTGTTGAGCTGAATACTAAAGCTATTTTTATCTGTGTTTGAAAGATGGAATCCGCCATGCCTGCAGCTCAGTGAAAGGTTTGAAGCCCCTGTACTGTTAGCAAAGCACTGCGTGAGCGAGCCAGTGGATTGGGTTAGAGAAAATGCTTTGAGGTACTTCTTTCATACCAGCCACTTGGGAGGCTGAATTAGGAGGACTGGCAGTGTAAGGCCAGCCCAGGCAAGTTAGTAGGATCTTGTCTCAAAAGCAAAAAGAGGCAGAGATGTAGCTCTGGTAAAGCAAGTGGTAGATGCTTGCCTAGTATATGCAGGGCCCTGGGTTCAGTGCCCACCAGTACTGCCAAAAAATAAACCAATGAAAAATAAAATACAGTGGTTTGGATGCTTTCCCTGAGCAGCCATATTTGAAATTGCAACTCTTGTCATTTGGTCACCTGTGTCTGGTGTCCTTGGTTGGCTTAATTCTTTTCTTCTTTCAAGTAGTCCTGGCCTCTGTTAAAATCTCCAGAGTCCAGGAGAAGAAAGAAGCATGTCAATATGGATAGTGTGGCAGAATTACTTGTATTGTACTTTATAATTTGAAAATAATGGTTTCATAATAATATATTTTTACTTTGGCCAGTTTGTCTTTGCATTTTGTTTAAAAATTGTCCATTTAGACCAGCATGCTGTGTGACCAAGTTAATTTGTAGCTGTACTTAAATATAGAGTATCTTTACTAGTATAGCTAACATGAATATTTCCTCTCTTTTTAAAAATTTTACCCTGCAGATGAAGAAATGTTGAAAGCCCTTAAGGAAGAAGCAAATCAATATGTAAAGGACAAAAACTATCAATATGCTCTTAATAAATACACTGAGTGCTTAAAGATTAACAGTGAGGAGTGTGGCATATACACAAATCGGCAAGTTCTTTGTAATTTTATAGATTTCTTAATGCTTTTTAATGATTTTTAAAATAAGTTAATTCCTTAATTAATGTAATTAATTGACAAAAATGAATTATTTGCCAAAATGTTTCATCACGGTCGTAGGCATATGTGTGGCAAGTTGGCCTCAGTGAGCAATTCTGAGGGAGGTGGCCAGGGGGTTGTGGAGACCTGCAGTGTGGCAGGGCAGGGCAGGGTCTGATGTCTGTGTCACCAGGTCCCTATGCGCTGAATGGTGTCTGGGGAGTAGTGCCCCCTTCTCCTGGAAAGCTGAGGGAAGGGACCAGCATCTTCCATGGCTTGTGGCAGGAACAGATGGATGGTTCTAGAACCCTGCTTTAGAGCCATCTTTACCATCTGTGGTCAGGGTGCCTCTCTGGCTGGCTGTTGTGGTGCACACATGTAATCCTACCACTGGAGAGGCTGAAGCAGGAGGATTGCTGCAAGTTTGAGGCCAGCCTGGGCTACCTAGCGTGTTTAAGGCCACCTTGACCTATATAGAAAAACCTATCTCAAAAAAAATTTTTTTTTCTTTTGTGATTTGGGTCCCCCCCGCCTCCCAAAGCACTGTAGAGTGTGAGGTGACAGGAGGAATAAAGGATAGTTTCCAGGTACCTGAGCTATTTCAGGTAGATCCTTAACTTGGACTGTCACTATGTTTTTGTACATTTTCACACGATTTTCTCTGTTAGCAACTTTTTGCCAAAACGAAGCCGCACAGCTCTTTTCTGGATGGCTGCGTGGTTTTCCCAGAGGCCCCCTCCGCCCGGCAGCAACAGAGGCTGCATTTTGTTTGCGCTTCTGTCCCCGCTGTGGCCCCTCGCGCCCTGCCAGGGAGTCAGACTCAGGTTTCCGTGGAACAGCCGCGCGGTGCAGAAGCGGGCTTAGCCGTGTTGCCTGTTTTCACCAGCTGCCTGCATTTGCAGCTGCGCCCTCTTTAGCTCTCCTAACACTGTGCTCCCTTGTGCTACGCCAGAGCTCTGTGTTACTTGAAGCTGCGCCAGTTCGAGGCGGCCAAGCAGGACTGTGACCGCGCGCTCGGCCTGGACGGCGGGGACGCGAGAGCCCGGTTCCGGCGCGCGCTGGCGCACAAGGGGCTGCAGGTGAGCTGGGCCTGGACGGCGCGGGGCTGCCTGAAGCCACATCTGAGGGTCCCGGGGTGGGAGGGAGACTATCCTAGTCGCTCTACCAACCAGGGCTAAGTAAAACCCTGGCCTGGGACTCACTCTTCGCGCCGATGATAATGGTGGGGATGGTTTCTGACCTTCCTTCCGGTTTAAAAACCGTGATGCTCTGCTTTTCTAAGGGAGGACTGTCACCTAGGATAGGGTCACTTTTAAGGCAAGGGTTTCCTCTTGAATGTCTGACCGCCACCAGCCACGCCAGCTGGGTCCTCGCAGAGACTGGGGTGGGGGAGGCGCCCAAGTGGCAGGTGGGTCCCTCTGTGGGTGTGGGCCGAGACCTCAGATCTGGAAGCTTGTGACCGGGCCCTTGAGCTGGCTGTCGCTCAGTGTGAGATGACAGAATGGCGTTGTTCTCTCTGAAAACCATACTCCAGTTTGGAAGAAAGGGTATTGTACAATTACTCTTCTCCTTAGGTAGCTTCTCCTGGGTGCAGACCGTAACACGTGAGTATGTATGAAGAGAATGACCCCACCAGGAAAAACAGAAAATAGTAGAGAATGTGTTTCCTGAAATGCTTTTTAAAAACCGAATTTCATTACCATGTGATTCACATATATTGACTTTTAATAAAATGTTTTTCTTTGTCACCACCCTATTAATCAAGATAAAGAACTCGTAGCTCTCTTTAGAAACTCCCCCGTGTCCCTTTGTAGTCTGCCTCTTCACCCTTTCTGTCTGTCTGTCTGTCTGTCTGTCTGTCTGTCTCTCAATTGCCTATCTGCTGTTGGGACTACGGGCTGAGGCCAGGGAGCTTCCTACTCCTTGTGCAGTTTTCTTTTGTGACTGCCTCTTGCGAAGCTGCTCACACTGGCCTTGAACTTGTGCTTTTCCTGCCTCATCCTCCCGAGTAGCTAAGACTATGGGTGTGTGCCATCACACTGGCTCCATTATCTTAACTTTTATTGCTGCCCTTTTGCTTCTTTTTGACATAAATGTACAGTTTGGTGTTTTCCCCAGAGTCACCATCTTGTGTGTCTGGAATTATTTGCTCAACACTGAGTGATATGAATGAAGTCTGCTTATGTACTCACTAGCTGATGATGCCTCGTTTCCAGCTTGGGGCTGCTGTGAATAGAGCTACTGTGACACTCTCAGGCTTCGCATTATGGGCTCCAGGGAAGGGAGGTGGTTCTTTTCATTCCTTGCCCATCACTGAGTGGGAAACATCTTGGTCTGTTGGAAGGGAGCTGCCATATCATGGCATCGTAGATCAGGTAGGCACTATCTGAAGAGCTAATGGATTTGGGTAGATGATAGATTCGCATGACTCATGAATTTATATACAGTGTCAGACTCTGGTACTGCCTACCTGTCTCTTTGAATCTGTTTAGCTACCTAAAGGTTAGAAGCTTTATTTAGCACTGGAAGGACTGGAATTTTATACTTAGAATAAATTCTAGAGATCCTATTATGATGCAGAAAGAGAATTGCAAATTTGAGTAATCCTATTTTACTAGATTACGAGGCTGGTAGCTTGTTTTTCAGGTTTGACTTTAAATGGCTTATCTGTCTGGGACATTGTGGTATGTGCCAAGTGAGTTTAGTTTCTGGATCTTCAGAGGCCATGACTGCTTGTAAGGAGCGTCAGAACTCACACCCGTATCCCATCTCGCAGTGACTGGAAGGAGGAAGTGGCACCGGGGCTGTGGGTACAGGTGCCCTGCCTGTGACTCCCAGCTGAACTTGCTGCTTCCTCAGATCTTTGGTTTGTTTCTAGCTGGCTTTAGTAGTGCATAAGCACACACAGTGCTGGAAAGTATGTACGGTATTCCTCAGAGGTCTCTGAATATCTTGCTTTTATTTACAGTTTACCTCTCCTACCGACTGCTGGTTGCGGGCGGTGTTGTTAGTTTAGAGATGAATGAGACAGAGTACTATACCTGCTGAAGGAGCCAGCAGCGGATACAAGATGCTACAAGGTGAACAACACCAAAGGGATAAAACCTTGTGAAATAGTCACTCTTTTGATAGAGGGAGCATGTCAGTGAATATTATAGCCAACAAATGCAACATTGTTTTCCAAAGGCCCCCAGAGGTTACTGACATCACTTAGTGGCCTGCTTTCTGCACAAGCTACACTTAGTCAGAGCTCTGCTCCTGCCCGCGCCCTGCAGGGCTGCCGCCTCTCTCCTCTGACTGCCCTGCTCTGACAACTGCTGCCAAACGTGACCGCTCCCTTGCTGCCATCTCAGACCTTGGCTTTTAATTGCATCACACCGGCTACTCACTGACTTGCCTTCTTTATTGTTTGCCCTCATGAGCCCAGTCTGTCCTTTGTGTCACAGTGTCCCCAGCTCCAGGCCCAGGATGGCTCAGTGACTGTTGAAGTGAAGGGAGCTCCCCTTGCCTGGTGCTGTCCCCACCCTTCCTGCTGTCCTGACCCTCTGGTTAGTGCTAATCAGAGCGCATTTCCTGTTTGTGACCACGCTGGCTGCTCCCCAGACAGACTTTCTGGAATAGGTGAAAACGACCCCATCCAGTCTCGCAGGTTGGACTCATCTCCAAGGTTGCTGCTCTCAGATCTTCATTTTCAAATCTCACTCTTGACCTCCACCCTGGATTTTCATTCCCTTTAATGGAAACTGCTGCTATGATCACCCCACAGCTCATTTCTCTGTGCCTCAGTTTCTTCACTGCAAAAATGAAAATACTGGAAGTGAGTATTTTCTAGGTTACCGTGAGAGTTAAGTAATACTTGTGAAACTCTCAGAGTGGTAAGGGTTTTCTCCCTCAGCTTGCCTTCCTGCCTCACTCCCTTGCCTTTTACAAAAGTCCCTGCCTAGGACACTTAGGGTCCCATTAGGGAATGTCATTTTTTTTTTTTCTAGTAGGTTCCAGTTGAGCTGTTGTAACACAGAAGTATCTGGAGATTTGGTAACAGTACACAATGTACTATGGTTTGTAAACAGTTTGCCTTTTAAAAGATAAATTACAAGCTGAGTGTGGTGCATGCCTAAAATCCTAGCACTCAGGAGGCTGAGGCAGGAGGATCACTGTCAGTTTGAGGCCAGCCTGAACTACAATAGCGGGATCCTGTTTAAAAACAACAACAACAAAAAAAGATTACAGCAGACTGGTGCACACTTGTAATCCTAGCACTTAGGCTGTGGCAAGAGAATCGCTGAAAATTGGAGGCCAACCTGGGCCTGAGTTCAAGGCCAGTTTGAACAATACAGGGAGACCTTGTTTCAAAACCAGTAAAACACAAAATGAAACAATAAAACAACCTTCCTCCCCATCAGAGCAGATTTAAAACGAGCCCTGTAACTAGGTCACTCTGGTGGGGTGTGTGCTGAGGCAGGGGCAGGGATGCACCAGTCTATCCCGTCTCTCAGGAATGTCACCTAACCAGTAGCCCCGCTTATCTGTGCTTCAGCCTCCAGTGCATCCTGTTCCTGATGTGTCATCACTGCTTAAAAAGGTTACAGCTGGGCCAGACTCAAAAGGGGTGGGGATACCGAGGGGGGAAGTGGCTCACATTTCCTGGGTTCAAGCCCCAGTGCTCGGACACGCCTCCCCCCTCCCCGCTCCAAGAAAACCAGGTTACATGCTATTTTAGTGTTTTACCTCATTATTTAGCTTAACCAAAAAATCGAGTTTGTAGTTCTACAGCATGGCGGGTCCCTGTGGGCTGGGCAGTCTTTGTAACTGGAAAGGCTTTCTTTGCCCTCAGCATTTTCAGTGCATTTGTCTGACTCTTGGGTTGTTGGGGACCAGAAATTCACAATGGCTAATTTTGCATACTTCCCCAAAGGGTAAACAGAGGCTTGGGATTATCCATATCACCCATTTCCCTTTATCTCTTTAGGGGTGAGCCATCCTCTCTCACCCACTAAGACTAAAATCACTGAGATTAAAAAAGTCACTCCAGGGCAAGATCACATCCACCCTTGAGTCATAGGTTAACCCCCCCTCAAATTCCCTGCTCCAGCAACAAATGCCTGGGTACTGGCTGTCTCACGCATGGCCTTTTGTTCCTCGTGAACAACTTGTCTTTGTGAATCTCTGCTGTACTGCTATTTTGTCTCTTGCTCTTTTCTCTCTGTCTCTCTGTGTGCCACCGTAACACCTGGCAGGAGGTGGGAGGTTCACTGCAGGGATCCCCGATATGGGGTGACACTAAAGGTTGATGGCAGCTTATTTTGACAGTAAGCAGCTCTGAAGGATTTTATGGAACGAGAATACTATAATAATGGCGATTTGTGTAACCCTTACAGGTTTAACATGCACATACCACCGGTGGCTCAAGCCACCTGGCAGCGGGACATGAATTATGCCCCATTGTGGATGTGTTATCCCACTCGGGTCATGCATTCATTCATTCTTGGGTACAGCCTTGTGAAAATTAGAATCGAGTTTTCATTTTTATTTTAAAAATGAGAAAACCGAAGCTCTAAGGTTAGGTAGGATCTTGTGTACGTTCCACTGTTAGTAGGGCATAATGAGGCTGCTCGGTTTATTTATTCATCCAGCACAGAAATGCTACTATGCGTGAAGGACAGGGGAGGCTGTGGTGGTGCGGAGTGGAACTTTTTTCCTGGTCCAGTTTCTGTGTTCCATAAGGTGTGTCTTGGTGGCAGACTCACCCATAGGCCCTCATGAGAGCGGTGCTAATGGGGACCCCGGCTAATCAAGGAAGGTTCCATCTTTTATGAAAATTATTTTCTGTCTTCCTTTCAGAATTATCAGGAAAGCTTAACTGACCTCAATAAAGTTCTCCTACTAAACCCAAATATTGTGGAAGCAAAGATGGAACTGGAAGAGGTAACCAGATGCCTCAAAGATAACGCAACATCATCCAACAAAGAGAGACGGAAAATTGAAATTCAAGAGGTATTTGTGTTTTATTATCTTTAAAAGGTCTCTTGGAGATCTTATAGGGATTTCAAGGTAATATTCCTGTGAGGTCTACAAAAAATCTGTTATTACTGTGATGATTGCTGAGAAATTTAGCCAGATGTAAAGACTGTCTGCTGCAGTGATTATTATCATTGCATGTCCCAGCCTGGGCCTGCAGTTGGTACCCGGCTCTGCATTACTAAAGTTCTCCCTTTGTTGCCTGCTCTGCCTGGCCTGTCCTTTGTCCTGCTGCCCTGTGGTGCACTGGGAGTCCTTGGCCGTCAAACTTTGCTTCATGGTAGTGCGGGAGAATCTTGACATGACTCAGGTTTAGGGGCCCTGTAACCCACACCCCATGATTTTTCAGACTGAATATTTTTTAGCACCGTGAACTTAGATGGGTTTCTCAGAGGATGTAGATTTCCCTGGCTGTCTTAGTTACTTTCTCATTGCTGAGACACAACTCTTAAGGAGAAAAGGTTTATTTTGGCTCATGGTTTGTGGCGGTTCAGTCCATAGTCCCCTGGCTCTGAGGCAGGGCAGCATGGCAGAGGGGCATGGTAGAGAAGAGCTCATGGCATGGCATTCAGGGAGCAGAGAGGGGGTGCAAGGAAGAGATCAACCCTTCCAAGACACACCCTCAGGGGCCCAGCTCCTCTGACCAGGCTTCGCCCCTCAACATCACATTTAGCTGTAAGCTCATCCACAAACCAGTCACCACTCGAAGCCCCACCTGTGAGGGCATGAGGCTTTGGGGATACATCTGGATCTAAACCGTAACACCTGCCTTTGTGATTTCTGATATATTATGTTTTCCTTTGCCATTAATGGAGAATGTCAGAGCACAGATTCCTAAACATTCATGACTGTCACGAATATCATCCCCCTAAGGGTCTTTTACTTTTACTAAGAGGCTAATAGGCAAGAGAAGCTATAAGTTTTTTCCCTTTAATGAAGAAAAAGCTGTATTAAGACAACTGAAAATTATAAGCTCACTTCTCTGTTGAGTGTAAGAAACAGTAAATGTAAAATTTATCATGAAAGAGAGGAAATTATTATAGGTCCTCCTTTGTGAATTTTATTTGTGGAAAGTTGAAAAATAAAATCTTGTTAAATTTTCAATGTAAAATAGCTTTGTAAATAATTTTTACAAAGCTGCTATTTATTTAAAATTATTTATTAAAAAATTATTTACAAAGCTATTTTACTTTTTATGAACTGGGTTCTTAAAACCAAAAATTTTTCTGAAAGAAACTGCAGATTTTACAATTTGTTAAAAATTAATTTTTCACTCAGAACTTGACTAAAGTACAGTAAGTCTGCTTGTGGTTTTCAGTTCCCATGTTAACACCTGTAACTCAGGATGTGTGTGGTGAATGACATGCATTATCACAGTGTCATTATTTTTTTTCCCCATGAAGGTGAATGGAGGCAATGAAGAGGAGCCTGAAGAAAACCCAGAGGAGGTGTCCGCTGTCTGCCCAGCTTCTGAGAAGAGCGATGGAAGCACTGGGCTTCCAGAGCGTGCCGAGCCACTTCGCATCTCCAAGCCTACCAACGCCTACGAGTTTGGTCAGGTCCTAAACGCTGTCAGTACCAGGAAAGATGAGGAGGCCTGTGCACACCTTTTAGCCATCACGGCACCGAAAGATCTGCCAGTGCTGTTGAGTAACAAACTCGAAGGGGACATATTCCTTCTCCTAGTTCAGTCTCTGAAAAATCATCTTAATGATAAAGATCCTGCCTTGGTATATCAGCATCTTTTGTATCTAAGTAAAGCAGATAGGTTTAAGGTAAGTGACAAAGTATTTTATATAATAGAGATAGGTGTTTTTCAGGGTTTCTAAAACTTTAAAAGTGTTACTTATGGCTAATAAAACTCTTGCCTGCTTTCAGATGATGTTGACACTCATTAGCAAGTGCCAAAAGGAGCAAATTGAACAGCTGCTGGATAATCTTTTAGCCACAACAAACAATCATTTTACTTTAGAAGATGTACAAGCCCTAAAAAAACAGTATGAGCTTTAACTCAAGATTACTGATGACTCCTTCAATGCACGTATGTGTTCCAGCAATGCTCACGAAATGGTATAGATTAAACCTGGATTATAAAAATCCCTTGGCCTGACTGTAAGACATTCTACTTATTTTTATATATAGAACCTGTATATTCTATAATCTGCTTTTTATTAGTTGTAAATATTTTCTTATATCCAAGAACCATATCTCTGTATTTAATAAGTATATTTGGGATGTGTTAAAAATATATTTTAATTTATAACACACTCTTTCTTTTGATAACTTACTGGTTAAATATTTTAGTTAAACAGCATTTGTTTAGGTTATGGAGTCCTCTTAAGCTTTGATGGAAATAAATTTCTTTAAAGCCCTCTTTTAAGAGTGAAAGTCATTGACAGTGATTATGTCACTTTGTATCCTAAGTACCCCATTTTATAATTCTGGTAGATTTTAATCAGTTAAAACATGATGCAACTCTGAAGTCTATAACCTGATTATTAATTCAGTGCCATAAGAGGAACTTATTTTTCCTAACAAATACATTGCCCAGTGATTAATAAAAATTGCCAAAAGTTTCTACCACTTTTTGCATTAAAAGACTCTTACATATTATATAAGTAAAATAACCACTACATAAAAGTGACTAAGCCTGCATTTGTGTCCCCTTCAAGTTTTTTCCATTTGAATTCCCCCCCACCTTTGTTTTCTGCTTTCATGGCTGTATTATTTGCTTTACTGTAAAAAGGGAAATGAAAAACTTATATTGCAAACTCTTGTTAGCTGGGTGGGAAAAGGTATTTCTTGCAATAAAACATGAAGGTCTAAGTCAGTGCACAGCTACTTATTCCTGTAGTCTACACTCAGTTCTTTTCTGGAGTATTTTCCTGTTCTTTTAAAAATGATGATGAAAGATTAATACCCTTTTGTTTCCATAGTCATTATTATTTCATCTTTTATAATTACAGAATATTTTCAAAATTATAGCATAAATGGTAACTTAAACTGTAAGTGGTAACTTTTCAAATTGTACCATTTTTTCTTTGAAACTGTTTTGTTCATGACTGAAAATCGACCATAGTGGGTACTTTAGTCTGCAAGACACAGCTTGTCCTTTTCATTCTGTTACACCGTGCAGAAGTAAACCATGGGACTGTGTAACACACACCCGACAGCGTCTCCTCGGTCATGTGGCTTAGGGTGTGTAAGTACACTGCAGTGTTCACGCTGGCGTCAGCAGTGATGCATTTCTCATTGCCTTGGGTCCATCCCTGCCACTAGGTAGTGGGTGCTGGTGACTGTTTTCTTTTCCCAAGTATGATTGCCTGCTACCATGTTATTAGAAAAGGGTTAAAAAAATTTTCTTCACATACTACAGACACCTCTGTACTTATCCCCAGTAATAGATGAACATTAGGGACCCTCCAGTGGAAATACTGTAAGCTAGCCAACTGGCTGGCCTGTGAGCTTTGGTGCCATCTCCTGGAAATTGGCCAGGTTACAATGGCTAAGAGATTAGCCACAGGCTGAGCTTCAGACTGTTTACAATGGCAAAATCTTTCTTCCCCAGTTTGTCACTGTTTGAGGGTGAGCTGACACGCTAACCACTGCATATGCACAGCCTGGCACAGGTTGGAGGGTGCTTAATGTTTGCTGATTGAATGCATCTAGGGGAGAGTGCTTTCAACAATACTCGCTTAGAGTTCAAACTAGAGAAGTTTGTTAGACACTTGCGATGATGGTCCATTTCTGTCATTCTTGGGATGTTTGCACAGTGGCTTGGGAATCTTAAAAGAGTCTGGGAACCAGAACAGAGCTTTTGTGATTCTTCGGCAAGTTGCAACTCGTGGCCTACTGGTCAACAAGCGCGAGTGTACAGTGAGTAATGTCTGCAGTGCAGTATCACTGTAAGTGGGCTGCGTTTTCACCCTCTGAATGAAGGAAGCATTGGAGTGATAACTCCTACCTACATTGAGCTTATGATTAATTGCGAAAAAAACCAGCAATAATACTGAGTACAAGTCTGTAGTAGGAAAAAAGTATCAGTGAAATGTCTGAGGGTCACAGGTGTTAAATGGAGCTGGTAAAAATCTATTTTTAAAAATCTATGCCAGCTTTTGACATGGCCTCACACTGATGAGAAGGAAGAGCTCAGAAAGACCGGATGGGCTCCCTATTGAATCTCTGGTATCCTGAGCCTCCCAAGTCTCACCCGTTGTCACCGTGCAGCAGGCAGAAGCCAGAATGGAGGTTTCCAAAGGAACTTGATTTGCTTCCTTTCTTTAGAGTTCAGGCTGGCTTTGAACTCACTATGTGACCCAGGCTGGTTTGAACTTGTGCTGATCATCCTGCCTCAACCTCCCCAGAGCTGGGGTTACAGGCATGTACCACCATGCTTGGCCCTCTTAGAGTTTTAAAATTCCCCTAAGTTATATCCAAAAATAGCTGAAAATTTAATCTTGCTTTCTGCCATTTGAATCTTCTATGTCTGTATCTTACCTGTAGAACAGGAACAAGTATTTGCTGTGATTAAGCAGTGGGTTGGAAAGACTATTTCAGTAAATACAATCTCGATCCTAATTCATACATACATGCCAAAACAAAGGTAAACATTTTGTTAGCATGGCTGTAGTAAAAAATGACAACCAAGAGTACTGGTAAGAATGTGGAGAAATTAGAAACTGTGTATACTACTGACAGGAATATAAAATGGTGCAGCTGCTTTGGAAAACAATTCCTCAAAAAGGTCAGCACAGTTGCCATTTGTTCCACTTGTTGGATCTAACAATTCCTAAACTCTTACTGTTGCACCCAAGACAACAATACCTATGTTCATATGGAACACTTATATACGTTCATAGCAGAATTATTTATACCAGCCCCCAAAAAATGAATGTCCACCAAGTGATGAATGCATAAACAAAAATATGTTGTAGCCACATGACAGAGTATCATTCAGCCATAATAGTGAAGAGACAGTGGTGCTCTGTGGATGAGCCTGGGAAGTGCAACGATGACCAGGCCGCATCTTATGATTCCATTTATATGAAACGTCCAGGATGGACAAATCCAGAGACAGAAAGTGAAGAGGAGGAAAGACAGCCACTTAATACAGAGTTTTGGGCAAACTGGCTACCCATGTGTAGAAATTGAACCTGGACCTATAACTCTCACCATGCATTAAACTAAAATCAAAGTGGATCAGAGAACTGTTAAAATAGAATCTGCTAGAAGATAGATAAAATAGGTAAAACTCTTGTCAAGTCACAAGTTAGGCAAGGACTCTTTCTTTCTTCTTTCTTTCTTTCTTTCTTTCTTTCTTTCTTTCTTTCTTTCTTTCTTTCTTTCTTTCTTTCTTTCTTTCTTCTTTTTTGAGACAGGATTTCACTATGAAGTTCAGGCAGTAATCCTCCTGCCTCAGCCTCCTGAGTGCTGGGAATACAGGCATGTACCACTATACCTGGCAAGGCAACGACTTTCTGAACAGGACCCATAGTCTTGAGAATCAACAAAGGAAACAAGTAAGAGTGAAAAGGCAACATACAGAATGGGGAAAAATTTTTTTTGCCAGCTATTCTTCAGACTTCAAAAAATTAGACCACCCAAAATAAAAGACCACGTCAACAAATGGACAAATGAACAGACACTTCACAGAAGGAAAAAATATTAAGTGGCTAATAAATATATGATGACACTCTCAATGTCAGTGGCTGTTTGCGAAATAAAAATTGAAACACTGAGATTCTAACTTATTCCAGAAAGAAGAGCTATGATCAAGAAATCAAATAATGATAAATGTTGGCGAGACTGTGGGGGAAAAAGGAACTCTTCTACACTGTTGGAGGAATGTAAACTAGAACCATGTGGAGATGCCTCAAAAAAACTCAAACTAGGAATTTCACTTGACTCGGCTATTCCTTTGCAGGTATCTCCATGTTTATAGCAGCACAATTCGTAACAGCTGCAGCAGCCTGTATGTCCATCAATAGATAAAGAAAGCATGGTATTTAGACACTGCCATCCTGAAAAACTATGTTCCAATGGCTACTGCTTATTTTATTATATTATTATTTATTTATGTGGGTACCAGGGATCAAATTACCAACCTCACACTTGCCAGGCAGGCACTGTGCCACAGAGCTATATCCCTGGCCCTATCACCTATTTTAGAACATTTAAAACCATACTGTATTTAACATGAAACCCTGTTAAAAAGTGACTGCCTTTTCAAATACATTGTTCCAAATAATGTACTATTATGAAGAGACCAGCCTTCAACTCTAAGTCACAAATATCCTCATCCCCTTTGCTCAGTTATGTTATCCCACCATAGCAAGTTTATCCATAATTTCTTCTTCTAAAGGAAAGACAAACTTCCTGCCCTCAAGAATCTAGAATTTCTTTTAAGATTTGTGTTATGGTTGATACATTGTGTCAACTTGAGCAGTTTAGAAGTTTAGCTAAGAGACCCAGCAGAGAGCCAGGGTTCTTACTTTGTAAATATAGTCATCTGGTGCAAGAGGAGGGCAGAGATTTTTTGAGTGCTACATCCACTCTGGAGGAGGGGTGGTGGCCTATGTATATTATAAAGGAGGAAGAGAGGCTTGTTCTGCCCTGTTTTGCTGGCTGCTGCTTTGAAGTGTTCCGCCGATGCCATGCCATCCTGCCTTGCAGGCAGATGACTATGAACCGAAACCTCCACAAACTGTAAGTTAAATAAATTCTGCATCAGGTGACAAACATGACTGTGGCCATCTTTTCCAAAAGTGTAGAACAAATTAAGTTCATGACCCAAGGTACCACTGTGTGTGTTCATTATTTTTCTTTTTCTCCCAACTATAACCTAAAGCCAGAATGTTTATTTGGTGCCATGTTGTATTTTTTGACTAGCACATGAAGCACATAGCATAGTGATTCAATTAGAACTGTTTGAAAACTCACTATTCATCCATTAAACAATGGTTAACAAAAATAATTTAACTCTCCTTAACAATCAAAGCCAACCAATTGTGAACACTTTAATGTATGTAGGTATGTATACATGTATGTTTTAGTTTTTTTGAGACAGGGTCTCGCTATGTAGTTCATGCTGGCTTTGGTACTGGATACTGAACTCACAACCTTGCACTTGGCAGGCAGGCGCTTACACCACTGAGCTAAATCTCCAGCCTTCAGGATGGCTTTGAACTCACTCTGTAGCCAAGGCTGACCTCAAACTCAGGAATTATCTTGCTGCAGCCTCCTAAGTGCTGGGATTATAGGTATGTGCCACTATGGCCAGCTAACCCTAATTTTTAATATCTCACACTTAAAATGAGGGAAATAAATCAAAGAACAAATCCTTTAAGGGAAACCATATGAAAATGTAGTCCTGAGAATACTGATGACTGAGTGGAAAGAAAAAAAAAATTTATGGAACAGGAGTTTTTATTTTGCCTATGTGATGTAGGAACTATTAGCTCTGATGGTTTTCAACACACTTTTCTGTTTGTTGATCCAAGTCTGTATTTTAGCTAGACAACATACCATGCAAAGTTAGTATCTGCAAATTAATCCCATTTCCAACATAAATAAAAGTGATAAACTATGCAAACAATATAAAAAGCTAACAGATTCAGTGGTCTGAAGCTGGGAATGTGTACATTTAAGAGAATCCACCCATAGGGCATATTATCAGAATCTTATTGAATCTTCTGTGATTCTTTCCATAAGGCAAAGCAGACAGAGCTTTAAAAAGATCTTAAGTGACTTAAGGTTTGTCTTGAATACCCAGAGGATTTCTCTTGCTCTAGATAGTGCAGATTTAAGCTCCAGGAGAGTCTACCTTGGTTATGTTAATTGTCTTAAATTAATCTGAGTTTGAAAGATACAAAGATGAAGGAAATTTTGAAGCCAGGTAAGAACGAAGTCCAAACAGAAGCAGGCTAGTGGCATAAAAGTGAACGAAGTGGCTTCCTATACAACCCCACTTTTGCTGTTTCTCCAAAGATCATCTCACGTTCTAATTCATCTTTAATCCTCTAAAGAAAAGTCAAGAAGACAGTCTTTATACATGCACAGATAGTCTTCATTAGCTATGTACCAGGAAAACAAAACAAAAACCCACTTACACACTTCATAGAAGTTACAAGAAAAGATGTCTATTTGTTTGAATTTTAATGACCCCAGTTTCAAAATCCAATTTTGCTTGATGAGTCTCTTAATCTCTTAAGATCTTTTTACTCTTCTAAGATAGAAATTTATATATAATACTGATCTATTTTCACAATTTAATGATATTTATTTTACTTGACCAAATGAGTTTTAAAAATGAATTATGTTGATATAAAACATTTTCTTTCAGGAGGCAAGCAGGAATTAAACATGAAGAAAGGATAGTTCCTAATATTTCCAAAAAGTTTAGCAAGTGTTTCCATCTGGGCTGACACCAGAGGGCAGAATCAGCTAGTGGCTTGTAATATTTATGAATATTATTACCGCATAGCAAGCAAACATTCTTGTTTTTATAAAAACATTTGTGCACACACACAAAAGGCAGCAATACATTAGTATTTACATTTATTTCATGTATATAGTTTAACACTCATTACTGAACAAAACTGGAATGCAAACAAATATACAAATATCATAATAAGCATTATCAAATAAAAAGAGCTGGCACTAGTGTTATAAGCGTATTAATGGACCTGGTGAGGAAAGTGATGGAAGATTTGCAGCCCGTATTTCTTTTTTTCAAAAGGAAACGCTCAGTAGCACCATAATGGTAATACTTAAAGAACGCACAGGATGGATCATTTTAACTGCTATCAATGAGGTTAAACTGCTTTAACAGTGATTTATACAGGAAGTTAACAGTACAGGCAGTATTTTAGCCAACTTCTGCTTTTGTCAGCTGAATGTCTTCCATAAACAAAGCAAAAGTATATAAAGCCAACCATTCACCAACCTTTCATACTTGGTACAGTCTCTGCACCATGCTTTGATTTCATGGTTGGAAAAGATACAAAATGTGTTAAAAACTGAGGTTATGTAAAGTTTTTCACTAAAGCCTGAGCATGTCTTTGGTAGGCTAATACTTCTTCAGTATTGTTATTAATCACATTCATTTTACCTATGGCCTGTATTTTTCTATATAATCCAAGGTGACTAGAAAGGACAATATAGATAGCAATACCACAAAACCTTCTTATCAGTAGGCCCTTGCCCTTAAAACTCGGTCTATCCCAAAGGCACCAAGAATCAACAGGGCACAAATTTCCCCTTAATAAAAGCTGACTTGTTTTGGTAATACTTACAACCAAATGGTATTTTATTTTGCATTTTTGTTTTTTTGAGACAGTCTTGCTGCGCAGTTCAGACTGGCCTTGAGCTTACTTTGTAACCCAGGCTCATCTTGAAGTTGCAATGATCCTCCTGCCTCAATCTCCCGAATGCTGGGATTACAGGCGTGTACCACACCATGCCTGGAGATTACTTTACAGTTTTATATATCTTACTTGTTGTTATCAGTACACTTAGTTACCTACCTTTACATTTTTCTTCTAAAATGGCATCAACAATGTTCAAGATAAATAGAGTACCAGGTATTTCTATTTCAAAGTTGTGCAAAAACTGCCACAATGTTGCTCAATGTGTCTAAGTGTCCAATGGTTACAAAAGGGCTGCAAGAAGCATTATGTATTCGCATTGTGTAGGAAGAAAAAAAATGACATTTTAGTCCAGTTACAAGTAGAAATGTTACAGATAGTATCATATACTGAGAGTAACCTGTTACATTCTTTTAAACATATCCCTTAGTGGTTTCAATAAAATGTCACTAACCACTTTTCCCTAGCCTCAAGTTTTCTTCATAAGAATGCTGTAGAACTGCATTAATATTTTATATTGATTATAAATTAGCCAAATTTCTAAGTACACAGGTATGTGCATCAAGCTATGTTTTGTGACAAGCACACAAAACATGCTTTACTCTTAAGATTTATTTCTCTTATAATAATGCACTTTTAAAGCCTTCATTTCATAGTTTGGTAATTAAGATTCGCATGAAACACAATGCTTTGCTGAACACAGAAAATTTATCTACATTATGATTATGATAATGGTGTTTGCTGGTAACTTGAAATCTGAGTCACCGACAGTTCAACCAGCTCCATACAAGCTTGTTCAGTGGTAATTATTTTTGCAGCATTTATGGGCCTAAATTTCAGTCTGAATTGCAACTTTTAATTCCAATGTCTGATGTGAGTGGTTATTATTTGTTTCTTTTAGTGAATCACCAAAATACAAATCACCATTAGGTTTTATTCCACTGTTACCATGGTCTTCAGCAATATGACTCTGCTGTGGTACTTCTGAACATGAAGCAGTTTTAGTAAGCAGAGAAATGCTACATTGATGTGGAGAATTTTCCAGACGGTCGTTTTCTACCTCAGGAAGAATGTTAACAGTAGCAAAGCGGGTATGATAATCACTGGAACCATGACTGCAGGAAGTTTTCATGCTTTCTAGGTCAGAACAACTAAATTCAGAAAAATGACTAGAGTGGGAATCTGCTACAGATGGCACACTGTCACTGAGGGATGGAGCCTCAAATTCACTTGAGTTCGTGCTTTGTTGTTCTAACAACTGTGCATCCATGTCCTCTCTGGTCTCGTTTATCTTCATGTTACCTTTTTTCCTCAATTTACCACTTTTTGATTTTTTTCCTGCTGTTGCTTCTTTGGACCACTTGGTGGCACTGGATTTACCTTCAGGCAAGCCACTGGATGAATATGCATGGCTCCGGGTGGCACTGCCATCGTCCACACTACTGCTTCCACTGTTGTGCCTGAACTTGGACGGCTTTGATTCAATATCTACTTGCACCTCCAAACTGTTGCCTTCTCTGGAAGAGAAGAGTAACAATTACAAACAGTGTCTAGTCTTCTTTTATTTCTATTCAGATGATAGTAAACGTGAAGAGGTTTTTGCAATACTGGATCTCTTTCATATTAGGCAAGTGCTTTACTACTTTTTGCTTTTTTTCCTCTCTGGAGACAGGGTCTTGGCTTGGCTTGCACAGCCTTTGAGATCCTCCTGCCTCAACCTAGCTGGGGTTACAGGTGTCCACCAGCATGCCCAGCAGGGAAGAAGTATTTGTATGAAAAATCCAAGAATATATATAAAACTTGTCAGGACATGTTAATGTAGGACAAATCCTACTAAAATAAAAAGTACTGTATTTGAGGACTTTTTATGCTTTAATTTTTCTTAATAGTAGTAGATACACGTATTGCTTATGCTATCATAGGTATTTTGCTCTCATTTTCTTTAAAAGGAACAGTCTTACTGAGAAGATTTAAATATCACATTGACTTTCCTAAAGTGCAAAATTTCATGGTTTCTAGTTTCTTCAAGAGTTGTACAAACATCATTACCTAACTTCAGAACATTTTCATTATCCCCCAAAGAAACCCTGCACCCATTAGCAATCCATTTCCATTTTTTCCTCCTCCTACCTCAGGGCAACCACGTCTACTCTCTATCTCTATGGATTTGCCTGTTCTGTACACTTCACTGGTGAGAATTCAGCAGTTCATCATCATTATTCACTGGAAATTTTATCCAAAGAAAGGAATAATTTTTTTTTGTTTTGGTACTGGGGATGAACTCACGACTATGCGCTTGCAAGGCAGGTGTTTATGCCGCTAAGCTAAATCCTCAGCCCCAGGAATAATTCTTTTAAAATTAAAATTCTTTGTAACACAGTTTTCCTTACTTGTCCAGTGGGATATAGGAATTCAGAATGGATCCTGCCATTGCTTTGGTGCTGGCATTATCACTGACCGTTCCCAGGCTGACTGTGCCAGACTCTCCGCTGAGACTGTACCGTTCTTTCTGTACATCTGCTTGTACTTCCAGCCTTAAAGGGAAAGGCATCAGGTAAAAACCAAAATTATATGTAATTTAGTGCTACCATAATAATATGCAATTTTAAGTAATTCACTTAAGGACCTTGGTAATAGGAAGCCATTTTAAAAAGCTATTTTTTGTTCTGTTCCTTCTGATTTGATTATTCAAATTCTTCTCTAGCACATAGGACAGTACCAGTCATCAAACAGAATGGGAAAAATTAGCTGTCTGCCAAGTGAGGCAGTAAAAGAACAACCCAAAAAGGACACAATGACTTTAACTTAAATATGCACCATTATTTTTTACTCAGCATGTGGCATTTTATCAAGTTTCAGTGCAAAACACAATCAGAGTACATTTTCAACCATTAAACATGACAGGTCAGTGAATCGAAAAAATCCTATAATAAAGAAGGCTCTATAAATAACTTCTGACTTTTTATTTATGTATTTCTGCAGTGCTTGGGATCAAACCCAGGGAGCTGTATATGCTAGGCAAGTGCTGTACAACTGATTTAAATCCCCAGCCCACATTGGATTTATTTTTATATAAGCGATAATATATGCTACTAAAATAAGGAGTTTCTGTTCAAATGCAAATTATCAACGAATTTATTTTTGAATTTTTATGTTTTTCTCTCCATTAAAAAATAAGGCTACCAAGTGAGGAACATGAATCAAGGAGGGAACAAGGGACGATAAAGACAGGTTAATGTCTTGTACTTATCTATACGGCTGTTGCTGAGATTGTGTGAAAAGTGACCTTTCATACCTCAGGACACAGGCCAATGAATCTGGCCCCAGTTCATGCATCTCCTGGTGTCCCGACTCCATTTTCCCCAGGCTTCCTCCAAAGTCCCATCTAATATTTAGCTGTTGATATCCCCAGAAGGAAGGTCTGGGTTAAGCATCACCTAACACTGAAGCAGCCCAGCATCAACTGATTCATCACATAAAATCTGACACATGCAAGGAACAATTGGAAGAACGCTATTTAACTTAAGTTGTTATCACACAATGGGTATACTGTGACAGAAAATCCACACAGTAAATATCTATTGTATCTATTGTATGTATTGTATCTATTGTTAGAAATAAATTTCATTTTTAACATTGCTATTAGAATCATCACCAAGGTTTGGGTTCAAAATTCTCATGTAATTAACATTCTATTCTTAACAGAAGGTAGAAATCAAGCAAGGCCAAGTACTCTTACCTGTTAAAACAGTTTACCATGGCACTTCCTGACAGACTCCCTGTTATGCTCGCTCCAGCAAGGGCCATGGTGCTAGCTGTTTCACTCAGGTTGTCTCGAATAGCTCCTATTCGATCCATGTGGCTTCCACTCGCACTCAAACTGCCAGTCAATCCACCAACACTTCCCTCCCCTATGCTAGGGTTGTGTCTTGCTTCTGCTACTGATGTTGTGTCTAAATGTAAACAAAGAAATGAAATATAAAAGGTTATTAATTTCACCTTCTTAAAGTCTTCCATGCTTTCAGACAGGCTGTTTTTAAGTTATAAAAACCACACAAGAATAGAAAAAAATATGTAGAGAGTCAAGGACATATAACTACGAGATAAGAGTAAAGAGAGTACAGCTGGAAAAGGGATTGATAGTCACTATTTCTTTTAATCCAGAAGATTTAGGAATTCTACAGTAAACTCATTATTGAAAAAAGCAGTTGATTTTGTAGGAAAGCGACATGACAGTTTTCAATAATAGTGTCATCTGAAGAAGATCTTATTCTTTGGAAGAATGGGTCAAATATTGGTTTCTAGATAAGAGCTCAATCCCAAAAGTCTACTAGCTACTATAAGATTGGATAATGCTAACAGTACTTTTCACATGTTTTGTATGGAAGGAATCACGTACTCCTATCAGTATTTGAGTTCCTATTAGAGATCCAACCATATGGTGATAGAGGTTATTAAACAAAAACAAAAATAAAGGAGAATGGTAACAAGTGCATGCTAAAGCACCATTTTATACAATGTGATCAGGAAATGCCTCTTCGATAAGGTAACACTTATAGAGACTCAAAGAAGTGAGTATTCAGGAAGAAGGAAGTATAAGTTTAAAAAGTTAGAGCAGAAACATGGTTGGCATCCTCCAAAATCAAGAAGGGGTGGTATGAAGGAGGAGGGTAAAAAGAGGAATTTGGAGACACGGTTAGGGTAGGTCATAAGAGGCCTTATGGGCCATAAGAAGGATTTTGGATTTCCCCCAGTTCAGTTATAAATCACTGGGAAAGCTTGAGTGTAAGAAACACATGACCTAACTTGTGTTTTTGAGAAGTAACCACGGCTACATTTTGAGATAGTAAGTGAAAGCTGAGAAACTGATAGATCAATTAAGAGACTATTATAGTAGTGGAGAAAAGAGAATAGTAGCTTGGAATAATGCAGTAGCAGTGGAGAGGGTAAGAAGTGGTTGGATTATAGTTAATATTGAGGGATGCTCCATAATTGCTGATCAAATATAGGATATGTAAGGGGTAAAGGGAAGTCACTGTAAGTGAACGTTTGTGACTTATTGAGGAGAAAATGAGAGAACAAGTTTTAAAACTTGGTTTTAGCAAATTAAGCCTGAAATTCTTGACATCAAAGGGCAGAATAAAGGGGAGAGTTAGCTATCCAAGTTTGAAGTTTAGGGGAGAGTCCCAGTCTAGATGTAAATGTAGCCTATGTAATTTTTAAAAATTCGTTTTATTTTAAAGAGAAAAAAAAAAACTTTAAAATACATCAATCAGGGTGTATTTTTTAATAGATGAGATTACATAAGGAGTAAGTATAGATAAGTAAGTGAAGTCTAAGATAAGCCCTGGGAAAAATCTAACACTTAGAGGTTAGGAGAAGAAAATAAACCATCAAATAAGACTGAAAAGAAGTAGGCAGGAGATATGATTAGCAGTGACATCCCAGAAGACAAGTGAAGGAGGAGGAGGAGGAGGAGGAGCACATGACCTATCCCATCAGGTGTGCTATTATACTAATATGAGGACAAGAACTGACCACTATATTTGGTACCATGGGAGCCACTGGGACTCTGTTTTAGGGTAATGGTAGAGGGAAATTCTGTAGCAGTAGGAACAAAATTCTGATTAGAACTGAGGTAAAGAGAGAATGAAAAGTAATAAAGAGGCATTATTTTTTTACACATTTGCCTGGTTATTTTCCTAAGACAAATTTATATAACAAATTGCTGCTACAGACATGTACTTTTTAAAAAGCTTATTAACTAATACCCTGCTGGCAATCTACAAAGGTCTTTTTCTTAATCATCGTTATTACTCTAATTTATATTTCTTTGACTAACACTAGTTTGAAGGTATTTCTGACATACTGGCCATCTGCAATTATTCTTTTAACTGATTTTCTCTTCATATCCTTTAAGTTTAGATTTTTAAGACATTACATTCTCATTAAAAGTTGGGTACCAAAACTATTCCATCCTCTTTCATCCTGATACCTTCCCTTAACAGTTAATTTCATTGGTGTTCTAGATGAACATTATTAGGTCTCATAAAACGAAGCAATGAAAATTCTGTTATCTATAACTGCCCCTACTTAAAACTATTAATAAGTATGATTTCTTCCCTTGCTTAAAGAACTTACCTACAGCTGTGTTAGTGCCACCAACATTTATATCATTTTCATCATCGAATTCAATCCTCACTCCTTTCCCATTGCCTGCTGAGACTCCACAACCTCCACTTCGGCACAGAGAAATCGGAACAACGCCATAGACATAAGCTAACATAATAGGAACACCAATGCCTAGAGAGGAATTAAATGAGTCATAATACACAAAAACATGAACTTTTAGAAAATCTTTCAAAAGAAGGAGATAAAGTGATAGGCTTCTGATTTGGCTGGAACGCCTACCAAAAGTGGGTTTATCAAGTTCTTAAAGTACACAAATTCCGGGAGGGAAACAGATAGTACAGAGGAACATTTTTCTTTTTCAGTGTCAGGCCTCTAAATTGTATGAATTAATGACTCTTGGCCACTAAAAATTTATCACATACTCTTAAGTCTCTTAAGGCTATAATACTTTTAACCAATAGTTACAGATTGAGAGACTTTCTATAGGCTCAGCTTAAATTACCCTTAAGTAACATTTAAAAAATATCCCCCTCTTATTTTCAACAATACAATACTTTAAGGGACCCTTCCACAAAACTCCTGGAAATATGAAGTAATTAGTATTCTGAAGTGTTTTCTTACCCACAGTCACTGCAGCTACTACTGGAGACACGATTACAGACAATGTTACACCACCTGCTATGGCCAGATTCCGTTTGTGCTTTGAAACATCCTTGCCTTCATATCGATTGTGAATCTTGAATTAAAAATAAAAATGAGGGTAGGGTATTAAAGAGAAAATATATTACATATTTCATTTAGATGAAACACCTTCATGTGCTAGAAATTTAAAGCAATTTCTCACATAATTTCATAGTTGAATGTTCTAATTCAAGATAAACCTGTTATTGTTCTGAAAAGTTTCACAAATAACTTTTCTTTCTTTCTTTCTTTCTTTCTTTCTTTCTTTCTTTCTTTCTTTCTTTCTTTCTTTCTTTCTTTCTTTCTTTCTTTCTTTTGTGGGTACCAGGGATTGAACTCGTTGAACAGTTGAACTCACAACTGCGTGCTTGCAAGGCAGGTGCTTATGCCGCTGAGCTAAATCCCCAGCCCCAATAATTTGTTTCCTAATAATACATTTTGCACAGGAAGACAATGATTCAATAGATTTTACTTTGTGTTAACTTCAAAAAGGTTCTTGAGTAAAAGGAGGGTTTATAATTTTATTTAAGAATAGTACAATGAAAAAGAAATTAAGAATATTATTCACATCATAATTATGGGTTGGATGTTTAATGAAAAACTTTTAAGAAATTCAACATGTTATAGGTTTCTTTGTAAACAAGATTCCTTAAATGGCAAAAATCAGCCTCTAGGGGTGATTTCTACAATCTTCTTTAAAACCAAAAAAACAAACAAACAAAAAAAACCTGACCTTAAAAAGTAGTGCTACTAAACACATCACTAAACAGAGTTTTTTTCTCAAATCTCTTTTTTACACAAGAAGAAAATATTAACAGGTAAATCAAAATTCTGAGCTCTCATCTGCAGTTCAAAGTAAATGGTACAGGGAACAAAAGGAGAGTTAAATGTATGTCACCCCAGGAAAGGTCACATCCTTCTATGGCACTGGTGTTAATAAACAGAATTTAGTATGATCATATGAACTATGGGAAACAGCTCAGCATCTCTTCTCAGGGATTGTATGAGCTAAAGCTTACTAATAAAGCATATTTCTCCATCTGTTTCAAGACACATTCAAAACAGCCTCAAAAGCGTACAGGCAGTCTCTAACGTAAAATACTTGCTCTACAAATAATATTAAAGACAAAGAATAATAAAATAACCTATGAATATGTGGTTATTCAGAGGCTGTAAAATACAGTGTTGATTAAACAGTAAAAAGCAGAAGTGAGGAAGTGTGAAAAGCATGTGTGAGACAAGGATCATTTTTACTGCCTTAGTCAGCATCCTGTTTCCAACACTGACTGTATGATCCCGGGAATGGGAACCTGCACATCTCTACAGACTGTATAGAGCACAGATCTTCTCAAAGTCCTTTTTATCTTCTTTTAGTACTGCAGCTAATTCTTGCTTACTCCCATTCCTCATCATTCCCACTCCTAGGAAACTGATACAGGGTAGTATAAAGCATCTATAGGCCAAAAGAGCAGAACCTGCAGAGGCAGATGGTCAAGAGAAGCGAGGATTCCAGAGCATTTTTCATCCTTAAGCATCAATGTTTACTTAGTGATTGTGTTGCTCCATTATTTCTGGTTCAATTTAATTGTTTCTGTTTGCTATTTTTGCCACATCTTCTATTTTTTAATTACAAACAAAGACTCAGCTTTTGGGCACTTTGTTCACTTACTAGGTTTTCATGGACTGGTTTGGATCTCTAAATACCATAAATCACTGTTTTATCAGCTTGTAGCCCTTTGGGCACATTTGAAAAAAAGCATCTTGTAACTGCACCTAAGACAGCAACAATGCAACAGATAGTCTTTCTTCTACAAGTTATTTGTAGGCACGAGCAGTGTATCAGTTTTTCTTTCCTAAGTATCTGAACAGTTTTATTTAAAAACAAATCTTGCTTTGAATAACATGAAAAATTATTAGCTTCTATACAAATTGGAGATCTTTTAAAGTTTAGGTTTATGTACATAAAATCTTCTGAAATACACATTTGGTTTGTAAGTGTCTATGTTAAACATCAGTCCAAAAACTGATGATTTGGTTTGGTTTGCTTTCGCAGTGCTGGGGATCTAACCCAGGACCCTCCTGGATGCTAAGCAAATGCCCTACCACTGAGCTATATCCCAATTCCTAAAACTAATTTTTAAAAGATAGTATATATTAGTATGCTTCTGATTATAAAACCTATGTTAAATATAAAAAAATTGGATGTTTTATGAAAAAGGATCTGCCTTATCCTGAGTTTGGTCCCAGAAATCACAAATTGAATTAAAGGAAGTAATTTTAAGAGAAACAGAATCTAACTGAACATAATAATTTTCTGACACTAGTCATTTGACAACAGAATAGACTGCCTCATGAGTTGGTGGTTTCTCTACCATTAAGGTGTCCAAACAGCTAAACTGAAAATTATCTAGAATCTTACAAAAAGAATACATTCATCTGATTAAATTCCAGCTCATTTCTCTGTGTAACTGAAGACAAATTACATAAGCTTTTCTAAACTTCAACATTCTACCACATAAATTAAAGACTAATATACCTAATTTGCTTCAAGGTTAAAATGAGTACATAAAACATCTGTCAGTTTTCTTTTAGAAAACTGCTATCCTTTATTAGACTTCAGTACAAAGTTCAGATTAGATAATTTCTGAAGGATCTTTTCAGTTCTGAGAACTGCACTTCATAAATCATCTCATTAACATGTCAAAAAGAATCATTTGCCTATGTAATGAAGTACATTTCAAGACTCAGTAGTGTGAACTCACACAAATTGTTATAATCTACAAAACATTGTGTTTACTAATAGCAGTAATACAAAAGAAGAAAAACCCTGAGCAATGTAGAAAGAATGAAAGCACTTGCTATTTTTGCTTTGAGGGCATGAGTTAACTATCATGAGATTTTTATTTAAAAATCTCACAGTCCTGACTTTCCCAGGATATATACCCATGAGAAAAATGTCAGGTATGCCAGGCTTTATAATGCAAATATACTAGTTTTTTCAGATAGTTTTAAAACAAAACTGCTTTCTAGGTATACACAGTGGCCTGTAAAACACTAGCAGTGTATTATCTTATGAAAAACAGTAATCTTTATATAATGAAAAACTAAAAAGTAACTTTGTCTAAAAACAAAGAAAGGAAAAAAATTAAAGGGATATGCCTAAAGATTTAGAATAAAAGCTGGGCGAGGTGGCTCATGCCTGTAATCCCAGCACTAGGGAGACTGAGGCAGGAGGATTGTTGTCGGTTTGAGACCAGCCTAGGCTACAAAGTGAGCTCAAGGCCAGCCTGAACTGCATAGAGAGACCCTGTCTCAAAAAGACAAAAAAAAAAAAAAAAAGAGATTTAGAATAAGCTAACAAGTCTGAATTTTACCTTCCGGCCAACGTACACAGGAATGCCAATAATCATTGCAGGGATAGCAATGCCTGCAATTAAGGCGATTCCTACAGGAGCACCAACAAGGGTTCCCAGCTGCCACAAGATTTTCTTCTTTCGGCTCCAAGGTTTCTTCCCCCAAAAAGTACACCCTGATGGACTAACAGGAAAAATTGTAATATAAAATAATTGCTGCACAACATCACAACAAATTAGTACAATACACTGAAGCAATGCTT
Source organism: Hydrochoerus hydrochaeris (assembly GCA_004027455.1). NCBI lineage: Eukaryota > Metazoa > Chordata > Mammalia > Rodentia > Hydrochaeridae > Hydrochoerus > Hydrochoerus hydrochaeris. The sequence goes on along the minus strand of PVLA01001443.1, from coordinate 1,710 downwards.
AGAAGAGGAAACTTCTCATAGTTTTCCCACCTTTGAATCCTGAGTTCATTTAAAAGCCAAAAAATTAAGATTCACTGTAAGTTATATTAACAGAATAATAATTAATATCTGGGATTCAAAATTTATACTCAGTGTTCAAGAATCTTCAAAACCTTAAGATAGCAGCTTTAGGAATACATTCGTGTAAAACTCACTTACTTGATCCCTGTTTTAGACTTAAAATTATATCTGATTATGTCATAAACTTACTTTGTGGCCTAAATGAGTAAATATAAATATGAGAAAATTAAATGGAAATATTCATGATTTACTATAATTATATAAGATATTAAATACTAGCATTCTAATTCACCTAAAAAAAACAAAAAAAGTAAACCTCCACCTCCTGTTTTTAATTTTTATTAATTCCAAATGGCAGCATAAGCTGGGTGTGGTGACTCATACCTCTAGTGGGAGGCTGAGACAAGATTACTTCTGTTCATACCTGACCAGCCTGGGAAACAAATGAGACCCTCATCTCAAAAAAACAAAACAAAACAAAACAAAACAAAACAAGACAAAACAACTCAAAGGACTAATAATAATTTGGTAACACTTAAATTTATGTAGGTACATCAAAATTCAACTTTTTAAAGTATTTTATCTTGTGATTAGAAGTGCTTTAGGATACTTTTTCTGTTAGTCTGTCTTACAATATAAAATAATTCCCTTTGTAAGCTTACCTTAGATAATGTAAATCAGAGATTTCTTTCATACATAACCAACAAAACTCACAACCACAGACAGCACACGTCATGTGATTGCAACTTCCATCATTCATCTTTATTATATAAGCGGCACATCGAGGACATGGCTTTATATCATCAGCTATTGGGAACACAAAAACATGTGTTAAGTATGTAACACTGGTCTAAAAATAATTTCTATTGTATTTCAATTGTAGCAAAGACATTAATCCTACAGCTTCAGCCTGCTGTTTTTTTTTTTTTCTTCTGAAAGGGAACATACTTAACTTTAAAAATTTCAAGTTGTAAACATTTTTAAAAACAGTAGCAAAACAAGAGGAATAACAAAAGAATGAAAAGAGAAAGGAGAACTAAGAACAGCTCAACCCAAAAGTTTGTCTTGTCCAGACCCCACAGCTATCTTCTCTTGTCTCTTGATTCCTGTTCTAGAACTTCTCTGACTGCTCCACTTAAATGCAGACATTCTGTATGCTATTCCTTTGGTGAAAAGGGTGTAACAACTGCTACAGTGGTATCTCAGTTTTTAGGAATTTAATTCTTTCCATGATTCTGGTTGGAAAGTTGAATCGGATAAGAACTAAACCAAATTTCCCTATAAGGTCAACTTTGAACCTAACCACTGAATTTGATTTGGCTGTCAATTGTCTTTGTCCTTTTTATTTATTTATCCAAAATATTGTTAGTATCTGTTCTTTGTACAGTTAATATGGTGTTAACTTAAAATCAAGTGACACATAATTTTAGGAATCAGTAACAGCTGGGAGTAGTAGCACATCCCTGTAATCCAGCAACCTGGAAGGCTGAGGCAAGAGGATCACAAGTTTGAGCCCAGCCCAAGCAAACTTAGTGACCCTGTTTTCAAACTAAAAAAATAAACTAAAAACTAAAAAAAAAAAAAAAAAAAAAAAAAAAAAAAAAAAAAAAAAAAAAAAAAAAAAAAAAAAAAAAAAAAAAAAAAAAAAAA